>VXBZ01012839.1:179078-235101 GCA_013399135.1 Heliornis fulica | reverse complement strand
GGTGGGGTTGGGCATTATTAATTGTTAACCTTTCAAAGATTTGTACAGCTGATTCATCATATGTGAGTGAAAGATACAGTATTTTAAATCTTAATTTTAAAGAGGACAGACTAATAATTTCATACACATTGAAAGAAAAAAAAAGTCACATCACCGCCACTTGTAAACCATGCTGTTACTTAGGGTCATTATCTACCTCTAATAAAAGTGAACCTTCTACATGGTGGTGAATGCCACTCCATACTTTAATTAATACTCTAATTTTTATCTGTTGGAAATGGCTATTTCAGTCTTGTAGTTAGCTGTGATTGGGATTATATTTGCTTTCACTTCAGGATGAATGTGTGCATGGGAGAAGAGGGTGAAAGAAGGTTAAAATAAAAATTATGAAGTACTTACAAATGTGCATGTTCTCATGCAGACCAGTTTTATGTCTATAATAACCCAAAGTAAGTAGCTCTATTCATGCCTCTGTCAATCTGCCCACTTTGATTTGTATGGAGAACATAGTTCTAAATTTTTTCTTGCACTGCATTGCTGACAATGTTTAAGTGATGTGCAGACACCTTGGAAAGAATAACTTTTATTCCTTTTGCGGGATGAAAAAACATCCAATTATCTCCACCCACTAATTATGACCACCTTATATGTTTTTATATGCATGTGATAAATATACATGCAAAATGCACTTTCAGAAGCTTGAAAAAAAGGATTTTTAAATGCAAGCCTAATTGAGAGTTTTTTTTACTTACTATAGTTCTCAGCTTTGATAACGAGCCATTTTTTTACCCCAACAATTCATTTAAGCATGGTTCCTGTTTAAATACAGTGTTTTAGAGGAAAACTTGCATATTTTTACAGAGGAAATTTCATATTCTTGTCTAGCTTCTGTGATTGTGTGAAGTTTATTTCTGTCCCCAGATGTCAGCAATCAAAATCTGCATAAATATATTTTGTGTAAATCTGCTGGCAGCTGCTCTCCAGTCAGGTTCCTCAAGATATTAGCCTGTCTCGGAGTTTATGACAAAGTTAAAAATTATTCATT
Source organism: Heliornis fulica (assembly GCA_013399135.1). Classification (NCBI taxonomy): domain Eukaryota; kingdom Metazoa; phylum Chordata; class Aves; order Gruiformes; family Heliornithidae; genus Heliornis; species Heliornis fulica. Next base: position 234,056 of record VXBZ01012839.1, on the reverse strand, counting down.
AAACTGACCTGCAGTATATTCAGTAACTGTAAAATTGCCTTGCAGTTCTATTTGGTTTGTAGATGTGATCACGAGTAAATTTTTAACTTAATTAATTGGCCGTTTCTGTTGACAAGAAATTTATGTGGTAATAATTTGCTCGAAATAGATGCCGACTGTAGGAAATGAGATATCCATCATAGGCTTGTGTTCCACCAGCTGCACAGTGGCTATTATGAAAGTATTTCAGGCTGCGACGACCCCACTGTTTGTGCAGTCAGGATTATATATACCCACGATCCATTGCCTGCCTGAGAGGCGCTCATGGAGGTCTATGATAACAAAGACTTTGTGATTTATGGCTTGCTGTGAAAGCAGAGCTTGATGAGATTAAACAATTTCATAGCACAAGTGTTTCTTAAGACCTGATTTGTAGTTGCAAGCTGATGGTAAATCACATTTATATATCTGAAAGCATGCTCAGCAGAGGAGTGCAATTACAGTTTAAGACAGCTACTTTTTATTTAATTTTTATCCTGGTTTTGTCTCTTTTATATCCCCTTCGTCTGCAAACCATTCACCTTCACAAGTCCTTTCTTGGTTAGAAGGCCAGAGACTGAAGTCACTGATGTTCTTCCTGTCTTGTGTGCACTATTATAGGAAAAGAAATAGGAAAAAAGTATCTATTTTTTAGCTTTAGAGTTATTTTAAAGCAGCTTTTATTGGTTCATCTTGGCTGAACTGGGTTAGTGACTTACTGGGTTCTTGCTTTGCTATCCTGTACAAAATCAAGCATGTTTTTAGGCAATTTCTAATCACGCAAATACATTTAAATTTTAAATACAAGGTTTAAGATATAGACAAATAAAATATTTTTAGTCTCTTTCCCTTTGTGTTTTATATGTAATAATTTTTAGATTCCTTTTTGCTTATATACAATAGAAAAAGAGACTATCTTTAGTAATATCAGCTTCCTTTGGGTTTGAATAGACACTGGCGTAATCAGTGACACATTTGCTATGCTTCATAAGCAGCTCTGACTAAATACAACAGAAAAGCTGTTTGCATCAATATTAATTTGTGGGGCCAAGCGCTTCAAAACCAAACCCAATTGCGTATGATACACTTGGATTACATGGTTGTGCTTATTACTTTTTTGATTCAAGTTCAGGTTGGAGTCCAACATGAAACCCCCAGTAAAACGGAATGACTTCAGCTGTTGCTACAAAAAGACTTTCATGTTGGTGAACACATTAAAAGGAGAGAAATCGAAGAAGCCACAGAGTTGACTTACCATTCCAATGCTTTCTCTGTGTGCTGCTATAATGGAAGATCTGGTTTCTCAACACGCCAAACATCTCCTGTGGGGCTGTGAGCAGCTCCCTGGCTCCCATCTGTTCTCCCCAAAGGCTCTCTTCATCTCTAGTCAGCACGCCAAGGTTAGCTCTCTGCTGAGAGAGATGGTGAAGAGAGATTTTCACAATGCTGTTTCTGCATTCTGAAAAGTTTTGTTTACACATCGTATTCCTTGGAATAAATTTCTGTACAAATACAAAACCAATAATCGAATTACAGGACCAAATAGAGGGAGATGACTGAACTTCAGGAGGGTATTATTCATTAAAGTACTTTATAATGTCAGCACAAATCCTCATATGGCACTTGGGAGGTAAAAGCGTGCATTTGCAGATGGATAGATGTTAAAAAATCCCAATGAAGAGAAACATAACTGAAATAGGCATACTCAGTTTATAGTTATTTGGTCACACCCATTTCTCATCACAGGCAGTCCACATGGGTTGGCTGGTGGAATGATACAAATTGGGATGTCTTTGCCATAGCATCTAGGAAGCGTTTATAAGGGACTAGCCTTAAAAAAACAAGCCATTTACAAGGAATGTTTTTTAATTACTTTGCATATTTTTCCCCAAAAATTTTCAACCGAATTTCCAAGTTCTAAATATGTTCAGGTGATAAATTATTCACTGGAAAATGCACAAAAATGGAATGGATGTATTTAAACTTAATTTCAATACTATGTGGCTTCTCCCCACCCCGGTTAATTGGGATATAATAGAATGGAAGGTCTTGTTCATGGAATGCTTACTTTTTCACGTGGCAGTGATAAGTTTTTGAAAGTATGTGGGGTTTTATCCAAAACTATTTGAAATAAAAAGCTCACGTTGCCTTTTATGGGTTTTGGATAAGACTCATCATGATTCTTACCCAAAGTTTTAAACCACAGTGTAAAAAATTGAGAAAACGCTACTCAGTGCTGCAAATATCTGTTACCTACTAGAAAAAAAGTTTAATCTCTTTTATCCTCTTAAATTTAGGGTAATTCACTTCCAGTTAGCCTTTTCAAAGGACCTGACATAATAAAATATATGCTCAACTTGAATTCAGTCCTGTAGATGTTGAATTTTTGGCAAGAACTTTGGGTCATAGGACAGTGGAATTCTATTTTTTTTTTTATTTTGCATCAGTGTTTTTTTGATTAGGGTTCTGACAGATTATGGTATCAGACATCTATGCTTTTTTTTTTTTTTCTTTTAGAAAACCAGTTGAGGGAAAAGTTTGGGGGGATTTTCGCTTTGGTGTCTGTTTTTATTATTATTATATGTGCCAAGAAGTGTGGCCAAGAGTATGTGATGATTTGCTTGGACCTTTTCTGGTGATTGGTGTCTGTGAAAATTTTAATATTGGAATTATTTACTTGTATAGCATTTAAATCACATCTAAAGTGTTAGTCTTAAGACAAAATGTTGCAAGTAAAATGCAGTGGTTTAATTGCAGTAAAAGGCAGGTGCATTGTCACAACTGACAAATTTTTCCAAGATATTATTAGTGAGCATTAGTATAAACACAATTTGAATGGGTGGTAATAATATGGTTCTAATGATAATTTTGAGTTTCAAAATCTATTCCATTTGGCAAATCTTAACGTTTTCATATGCTTCAATTTCTTTGTCTGTAAGGAAGGCCTCAAGAAAATCTTATTTGTGAATTTTTTCTTCAGTTTTAGCCTCTCTATGTGTTAAATATTTTCTAAAAAAATATTTTCTACACTGTTTTTTCCGTTCCTTTTTTATTTCCTCCTTTGTCTTTACCTTTGATTCCTTTTTTCTTCCTTCCTTATTTCTTCTCTAATCTTTTAATTATGAATTGGTTATTAGATTTTATTCACATTATTTTTCTTTTGAATGGATTTTAACCAAAACAATGTGTTTAGGTGGGCTTTAACCTGCAAAGAGAGTCAACATTTTCTTCTCTGAAGTGAATAGCAGCATCAACCTAGTCTATCACAGCAGAGAAAACATTTTGAAAAAAGATAAAAAGACAGAGCCTTGTAAGAAACGGGAACCCAGAAACACCTGAAGCCCAGATGGCAAAAGCGGGTGTTTGGCAAAAACTGCAGATTTCCGGTCTTTTGAAGTCAATCTCATTCTAACATTCCTTGAGAGCAAGATAATACGTTTTTCCATACTTGCTAGAATAGATCATTTCTCATCCTCAAGCATGAGAGAAAGTAATTCCTTCCTTTTGGGTGCTTGGCTGTCTCTGACGTAAACAAAAATAATGTGTTATGTAGCTAGAGAACTGGAAGGTATTTATGCTTAAAAAGGCATGACATGGCTAGATTTCATATTTTTTTAACTCATAGTTTACTAATATATTTTTGAAACATAAGACAGTAATGTTTGTATCATGTTGATGCTTTGGTCTTGGCTGTTTTATTAGTGTAGAGTTGTTCATGTATTCTAAACCCTCATGACAGCATTTGACGTACTTCCTATGTACCTAATCTTTAACATTAAAAACAGTGAAGAATGAACTAGAAGAGAACTGTTTCTATTTGAACCAATGTCAACACTTGCAACATTTCACTCCTAAAATTAAATGGGAAGAAGAAAATGCAAAAAGTTGGGAAGAAGATCATGCCTGTGGAAATAGAGTGAATCAGAGAAATAAGATTCTTGCTTTTTTACATCTGGAGACTGTGGCCCTATTAGAAAATCTGTTTGCATACTGTGTGTGCTAGTGTATGTACACACAGTGATAGGCAATCCTATGTAGAAGAAGTGAGAATTCAAAAGACAAGACTAGTGAATGCTGAAGTGGTGAACAGACAGGTGAACTGTGCTGCCGCTGAGTGGAATGGTCCTCTGGCTAATGTCTGTGGTTTAGCTTGTTGACCTGATGGAAAATTATCTATGTATTCTTTTTTCTTTGGAAACTTTCAGATAGGTCAGAGAATCACTCAACATGCTGTGTGCAAATGGGGCTCATGGGGGAGAATTGAAATGCATTTTGGGCATGAATGGGAGGGCATGAAAGCCTTCTTTCTTGGTGCAAATGCACCTTCACTGGCTTCATCCAATTGAGAAATTGCATTGTTTTAGCACAGAGCATGACAGTGACTGTCTGGTACAAACTTTCAGCTCATAGTAAATGCAATGGAATTTGATGTAGATCAGATGCCTCCTAATCTAGATTAAGTTACTCAAATTTTAGTCACGCTGCCTTGTGAGGTCAAAGCCCGCTGATAGTTATAGTGAACCACTGGTGGTTCACTCTAATTTGCCAACTCAGAAGGTTAATAATGTGCCAAAGCCAAAGAGGGGAAATGAATTGAAGTATTTTTAATGATAAAATCAAAATCATGTTTGACAGTGTAGATAAACACAAAATAATTAAACAAAGAAATTATCTTCATGTACATAAGCAACTAAATTTGTGCAAATAGGCAGAATACCATTAGAAAAAGAGAGGATAATGCAATTTGAAAAGTCCTTTTTTATCTTTGGTTGTTTTTTGGTTTTTTTTTGTTTTTTTTTTAAGTGGATATTGAAAAGTACCATGTGGCGATTCCGTAAATATTTTCTTTATTTGGAAAACAGGATTTTAGGAAATATAAGGTTCAAAAATCTTTGATTTCTTTTACTATTTCACATTTATTATATGAAATAATAAGGATGATTTAAAGCTTACAATAAAAGGAAACAAGACCTCATTTTCAATGGTATAATAGTAAATGAATGAGCATCATTACAAATAAATCTGAAGTTCTCTTCTAAGGATTAATGTTACATTTGCTACATCTGGCTTTGTCTTTCTTTTCCTGAAGTTGTAAGAACAAATAATACATGCACTTCATCTTTAACTTCATATAATCAGAGTTGCCAACACCTGGGATAATGTGATGAGCAATGTAAATTTTATACACATATAGTCATAATAATTTAGAATGTCATCTTAATCTATTTATGATCAGCTAATGACTGAAATGTTTTACCATTGTGTGGGATATTTTATAACTGAAGTTTTAATGGGTGAATCAGTAACACCTGGCTGTCTGGAATGCTTTTCTTTTCCCTCTGTTAGACATTTAAATACATCTCTGGAAGGCCCAAGGGGTGTGATGTGACATATAAGCTCTTAAAAGGAGGAAAATTAGTTCTTGATACCATAATGATTAGTGGGATGAACGTTTGCATACTTAGCATTAATGCGGTTAAATCTAAGAGTTTGATTAAGACTCTTAAGAAGGCTTTTTTTTTCTTCCTCTCTTTTAATGCCCTTTCTTCGTTCACTTTGTGAAATTACAAAAGGAAGTGATGTTTTTGCTTCTGCCGCTGTAGGAATTGTGAATCTTTTCATAGTCTTTTCTCTCTTAGTGCCATTGTCTACGTTTTCTTCTCAAATCATCTATAACGCCAGCAGAGCTTCTTAGCTGGTAAGTATATTAGACATCTAGGTGCCAACAATGCAAGAATACAAATTCAGTGAGACAGTGCTCCTAACAGAATATCTAGTATTTCATTCTTAAATAAAAAAATATCATTCTAGTGGCAGTCCACTTTCTGTTATTGCATGAAAACAGTGTATTTGTAACTTTTTATTCCTGATGATTTTTCCTCATTAATACTATATATGTTCCATTTATCCATTTTTTTACTTTTTTTTTTTTTTTTTACCCTGTTGCCTGGTTCAAGTTTGAAGTATGCAAAGTGTGAAAGTGATAAAATCACAATAATTACATTTTCTTGTCTTAAGCATAAGTTTGTGACTTTTGTCTTGGTAGGTGCATATGCATATGTGCTTTCTTCCTTTAGAGTGATGCTGGGTTGCTTTAACTTAACTGGTCACAATTAGAGGATTTCTACTGTATTTTCCGTCATGTTATATTGAGATGTTTCATGATAAACTGTTGATTCTCTGTAATCAAATACTTATTTCACAGAATGACCCCCTAAGTACTTACTTTAAAGGAGCAAAAAATGAAAAAATACCTGAAAGGAGCAATTCTCTATGCAAAAATGAAATTATATAACCTCTTATATATATAAGCTGTTTGTGTAATATATAAACTGTTTGAATTCCACGTGACTCATGCCCTGTTCATGGTCACTCCTGTGGCTGTTTCCCTGTTTTTTCTGTTACCTAGTATTGAAGAGATGGTCTCCAGTTTGGGACAGAAAAGAAGTGAACTGCTGACTTGTTGAAATACTCACATGCATATTTGGTCACAAAAGAGATGACTGATGTATGTTTCACAAGTAATTTTGACAAAAGTTCTTTAGGTACCATTTATCTAAGAGTACACAGGTGCTGAGGAAGTGAGGCTGTCCAACTTTACTGATTGTCTTCAGTGTAAGAGACTGCAATGCCGGATTTTGGCTCATCTGTTGCCAAATATTAGATTGCTAAGTGCAGTGGAAGAAATAGTGTGGCCATGTAATTAGTTTCCTTTATTCTTGCTGCATGGGATAGATTTTTCTAGGAATCTATTATTTTGTGGCTACTTTATGACAGTTACAAGTCCTGGGATGTTAAGAAAGGCTGACAATTCTATTTCTCTCATGATGTCTTCTGTTGCTGTCTGTCGCCTTTAGTGGTTTTATATGTACACCGCTTTATTTTAAGTTTCAATATGTATTATAAATAAAATAGATGTGCTTCCAGTGTACTGATTTATGATGGTCAGCAAAGAAAGTTAGGCTTTTAATCTTTTCTATAAGGTAATGAAAATAACATTTCTTCTTCTTTTAATTACATTTCTTTGAAAGCACTACTTCTGATCACTGCAAATAGGTAGTGAATTTCCATCTTCAGCTGAATGAAAAGAGAAATAACACATTTCACATGAGCCTCGAAGGTCAATGTATTTTATATATATATGTCATGCATGGGACTTGCACAGTCCTTTATGGATTTCAAAGTGCTTTCCAGGGCTGATTAGGAATCCAGAAACACCACAGCTAGGCAAGCCTTAGATTCCTCAGTTTACAGAAAGAAAAGAATCAGCCAACGATTTAGTAGCAAGCTAGAGACAGAAACCAGGCATTTCCGTATATTAAGACTGGCTAATCAGCAGACGTTCCCTTTCAAAAGAGATGCTAAAACAGTTGTGTTCCATTTTACACAGAAAATGTCTGTGCACAAATACTGTATGTATGCCCTCAGGCTCTCATAATTGCATGTTTATTTTCAGAATCAGCCCCAAACACGTATAAGGGAATAATTTGATCCTTTCCAAATGAAACTCAACATGCAACATTTAATATTTTTAATAGTTTAATGTTCAAATAACTATACAGATGTTGTTTTTCGAGCCTTTATTATTGAGTTAGGCTTTGTTTCTGAGTCTTGGTTCAAATTGTAAACAAATTATTTTTGCATATGGATCAATGTAAATTTAATAAACTATATTAAAAATTTATATTAGAACCAGGATTTTTTTTCTATATCATGGTGTTTTCCAGCTATATTGGAGTGATAAATATAATTTAAATTCAAGGGCATTTGTTTTGCTAGTAATAGTTTAAGTGTCCAAAAACTCTATGCATAATATCATACAACAGCTAGCAAGTATTACTTTTAGTTATTGTATGATTTATTTAACTACGTTCAAATAAATGAATGACTTAAAAATGTTATTAATTTCTGATCTTTAAATGTGATTTCAATTTTCTTTTTCGAATGTTTAAATACACATTCTGTAACGTAAGAAATTTTTACGTCATGTCTTTTGTATTGAAAATGTTTTAAAATAGCTTACAACCAGTTAGCAAATAAATAATAGAATGGCTCAGCAGAACAATTAAGTCTGTTCTCAAATTCCAGTAGGTTCTCCTGATGGGAAGTATTGCTGTCAGTTTTTAGATTTTTTCCTTATGTCTGGTACTGTTTCTGTTGTTTATGTCTCATACAAGGGCTTTTCTGACAGTCGTGGGGAAACTCCTTCTTAGCTCTTGGTTCTCATCAAAACAGCTCCTCACAGGGACTCTTCACAGCTTTGCAGGAACGTTCCCTGGTTTCCAGGTACCCCTACAGAAATTTTGAAGTACAGGTGCCCCAGGGTTGCCTGCAACACTGCTTTTGTTGAGTTTCTCTTTGATTTGAATTTCCTCCTTCCCTGAAGGTATTACAGGTTTGACAGTTACACTCTGATTTACTTATTCCCCAACATCAGATTGTCTTACTGGTAGAACAAAGATCTGTATTAAGTAAGACTTAAGGCTAAGCATTTAGGTACCATATTGGAAACAAAGTTTACGAATGATACTAGTACAGCTTTCCCTTTCTCCTGCATCATAGTCTGTCTTTACCTTATGAACACTCTTCCCACTGTTAACAAGAAGCTCCCAGGTGAGTCCAGCCAGAGCTTTTGTTCAGAGGTTCAGGAACAGAGTCATCTCCTGCATGCTATTTTTCTGCCTTGTCCCTAGAGCTAGGTCAGATCACTATACATTCCAAATTCTTTCCATCTTTCTCTTTTATCCTAATCATTATTTTTACTTCATAGCTAGTATTACTTTAGCTGTCATGATGTGTGTTTCCTTTAGTGTCTTGAGGAGTCTAGTTCTGAAGCAGAGATGTAAGAAGTTTTAAGTATCTCTCAGAAAAATGGAACTGTTTTATTTTGGACACTTTGTGACTATGAGTTCTTTGTTCATAGCTTTGTTCACATGGCCTCATTTTTCACACAACCTGAACAGTCTTCCAGGCCCAGTTGAGGCCTGCCAGCATGTTCCTGTTAAATCTGATGCAAAACATCAATTAAGAATATAATCTTGTCAAGTTCTTAATGTCTAGACAGACAGTTTCTAACGCACATGGATAATAGGTGTGTCAACAAGTTGCCTTGCCTGGGCATGCTTCTGCAAGACTGTTCCTTCTTCCCCATTTGCTGAGCTTTCTGTTTTGCAGCGATCATAAAGCACACACGTAAATGTCAGCAAGAAACAGTATCCAAAGAGACCTTATTTACAGTATATATTCGCAGAATACCCATTTTAAAGGAAATGGGCAAATGTGGTGGTTTCACCCTGGCTGGAGGTCAAACTCCCATCAAAGCCACTCTATCATTCCCCTTTTACCTGGACAGGGGAGAAAATACATGTTGAGAGGCTATGGAGTTGAGATAAGGACAGGAAGAGATCATTCTGCAATTAGTGTCACGTGCAAAACAGACTCAACACAGAAGAAAAGCAAGAGAACTCTCTAATTTATTACACTACACTACAGAAACACAGAGAAACCAGAATCAGATAATGATAAGTACAAAACAGCTCTTAAAACACCACCCCCACCCCTCCCTTCTTTGCAGACTTCACTCTATTCATGATGTTTCTCCTCCACAGGATGGCATGGGGGAAAGGAGGGGGGAGTATAGAATGGAGGCTTCAGTCTTCGGTCAGTTCTTAATGAGTTGTTCTCCTTCTTTGGGGGGCAGCATTTCTCACACTCTTTCCCTGTGCCGGCATAGGGTCCCTGTCACAGGAGACAGTCCTCCATGTCCCCCTCCTCTTCCCACAGGACCTTGACTCTTCACCAACTGCCCCAGTGTGGGTCACTTCTATAAACGCATAAAATGTCTCTCAGTCTCTCAGTCCTGGACTGCTGGGCCCAGCCTGGTCCCCCCCAGAATCATAAGTGTCCCCAGCAAACCTGCTTTGGCGTGGGCCTCCGTTTCTCTCCCTCTCCCTCTCCCTCTTATCTCTCTCTGCAGGCTGGAGGTTATGTCAGGGGCTTACGCCAATGTAGGTCACAGATTCTTCCCTATTCCTCCGCCTACTCCATGGTGGGCTCCTGCCTGGCCCAGGTGCCTCTCCACAGACTGCAAGTGGGGTCTCTTCGTCCTCCATGGGCTGCAAGGGGGCACCCGCTTCACCATGGTATTCTCCATAGGCCCCAGGGAATCTTTTCTCAGTGCCTCCTCCTCCCTCCACTGACCTTGGTGCCTGCAAATTTTCTTACATCTTCTCACTCCCTTCTCTGATGGCGAAATGTGGCTGTTTGCATTTTTCTATCTCTAAAGTGTGATTCCCAGAGGCCTGTGACTGGCGCTGATTGTCCTGGTCGGCCTTGTCAGTAACAGGGTTTGGGAGTTTGACCTTGGAAGCACAGCTGGGATTTGATTTTGGGACCCTTAAACTTTCTAGCTGCTTCTTAAAGAAGCTATGTTGCAAACCCACCAAAGCAAAGCATTAGAGGTTTGGTATTTTCTAACACCTTAGCAGCTAAAACCTGTCTAACTGGTGGCACTAACGTGAAGGTAAAGGTTTTAACTGAATACTGGAGTTCTTTTCAAGTTGAAAAGGAGTTAAGAATTCTTCATTATAACTAATAGAAAATCTAAAACGTGGTAGTTTCAGATGATTGAGGACAAACTTAAAACAGCAGTTGTATTTTACTAAAACTTCAAATTCCTTAGGAGAAGCATATTCCTTTTAGATTTTTTTTTTATAATCTGATATGAGGATCTCCTCTACTGTCTTTTTTTCATCCAGCATGAGAAATAATATTATTTCAATTATGGGTTATAGGTGCCTGATTTTGTTAGATGCAGATAATAGATTTTTTTAAGAATGGGTTATGCCCTTTGTAGGTTGCATTCCAGGCAGACATTCAAGATTAAGTGAGTAAGGGACTGTTCTCTTCAGCTGCAATCAAAACTCAAATACATGAAGTACAGGTTCATGCTCTTTCATTTAAATGGAGTAGTGTTTTCTGCTAAATCTTAACTATTGTGAATGGAAGTTCAGTGCTCTTCTTGTGTGAAGAAGTAAGTGCAGGATACTGACTAGTTTATGATAGGAGATGTAGATTTCTTGTTGCTTCTAGGTTGAACTCAAGGATTGAGGAATAAAAAAAAACCAAAAACAAAAACAAAAAAAACCTTAAGATTCTAGGGTTTAGTGCTTCTACTTAGAGTGAAAGGAAGGTTTGACTTCGCAGTATATGGATATTAGCAAGCCATCAGATGTCAGATCCTAGACTGTCAGCTAGAAAATAAACTGAGCTGTGAAGTGAATTTTTGGTACCATGTCACTCAACTGAAATAAGGCATGCTGCATAGTGGCTGAGGGCTACAACCCCTTTGGCCTTCCTTCTCATCCTCCAACATCTATTCATCATGTACCTTAAAATATATGCATCTGTCCATGTAGAAGAATCTGGAAGCTATGAAAATGTTGGTGTTGTTCTTCTGTTGTCTACAAAATAGATGAAATACAGGTTGCAGAAGGGATAAAAAAATTAACTAAAAATCTAAAAAAAGCCCCAAAACCCAACATGAGATAGTATGCTGAAATTTATGTGGAACAATCTGTACAATGAATAAGAAGTCTTTAGACCAGAAGATGGTTTTGACTTAAAAAACTTTTGACCTCCCTCATATAACCAGTGCCAGTTGACAGAAATCCATTAATTTTTCATTGGTTTCAACAGCAGTACTGAGGAAAATATCAAACAATGAAATGTATGTGTGTGACTGAAGATATGTCCTTATCGGACACCACTTTGGACATCACTTGTGTTTGTGCAACATGAGTGATGAACATTTTGTATTAAATTATAGCTATGAAACTAGAAGTTTGCTGATTAGTTACTCTTTTAATTGAATCTACATGAGAAGAACATTTCTGAGCCATTTTCATTTATACTGTATTTTTCTTTTTTTGCTGTGACTGTTTCTATCATTTATAGAGCAATTTTGCAACAGTGTTTTTTAATGGCTGAAGTGCCAAAAAAAACTGGCAGGTAAGGCAGTGTTAAGGTGAAAATTAATGAAATTGTTTATTGCAGTTTTACCTTTCTGTTACCTGAAGCAGAGCATATTTTTGTTTTCATTTCTAGTCCTTCCATCCACAGAGAATGGGGATTAGCCTTTGGCTAAAATAGTGCTTTCAGGCACTTTCAGCATTCAGTAGCTGTTTACTTATCCAGGTATATGGTAAATGGGTGAAACCAGAGTTAAAGCTCCTAGCTGCAAGGTCAGTTACCTTTTTAAAATTCAACCTCATGAGCTCCACTTGGTTTGAGGGCTTGCTGGTATGAGCCATTAACTGCCTGTTGCATGTAACCTTCCCTTGTCTTACACAGAGCTGCACACGAACCACTGGTACTGTACAACAGGCCCTCGGTTCATGCCATGCAAGAAACAAAAGCAGTTTAACTTGTGATCAGTGATCATATGATCCGTTTACAGGGTGCAAGCTCAGTCAAGTAGAACTAGTAAATCATTAAAAATTCACTCAACACCATTCCTGATGAGTAGAAGATCACAATAATATAATTTTCTCGAAGTTGCTAGTCCAACACTATTAACAACCTTGCTTGGTATCACAACAAACTTTAAAAATCCTAAATTAATTAAAAAATATAAAATCAACTGCAAAGCACAAGATATTAGTTAAAAGCTATAATGCACAGTAAAATATAGTATCTTAGACTAAAAGGGTCTCTGCGGAAGCTAAGATAGTGGGATATGCACACTGTCAAAGCTCCTGTGACTCAGTTCAGAATGTCATGTAAAAATATGGGTAGGTGCTGGCCTGAACAAAATAAAGGTACACAGGTCTCCAGCCCTGACTGAGTGGTTTCTGTATGTTTCGCTTTTACAAACTGTCATGCAAAGTTTATTGCTTTTTTTAAATTTTTTGCCATACATTTCATCAAGCATCTGGAATCAGTATTTTCAGTTGTTTTTATTATCTTGGTTAACTTTTTTTTCACATGTGGTTATTTCAGAAAGCAGCTGCTGTGCATGAAAAGATAACTGTCTTTCATCATGTTCTATTGGTTTTAGTTATTTGGGAAATGTATTTTGAAGCCATATTAGCTAGTGATGGATGGACGGACCTTGCTGTTTTAATTCCTCTTAGATGAATATCCAACATTCAGAAACATACTCAGTGCTTCTTCTCTGAAGCTGGAAAAGTCTTTAGGATTCGTTCACTAAAAAAGTGTAAAATTTTAAAAACAAATGAGGAGCTTTTTCTTCTGTAGTTGGAAATAGAGAGGAAGAGTGGACAAGGTAATGCTATAGTATTAAAAGTAGAAAGAAAAGTAAAGTACATTTTGGAAGATGAGAAACCAGTTGATAGGTATTTGCTTCATTGAAAAGTCTTGAAAAGTCTTCTGCTATTTTAACTTCATACTGCTTTTTCTCAATGAATCTGAGCCTGATGAAAGATGTTCTGTAAAGTAGTAATGGTGGTATGTGGTGATTGCCTTTTTATCTTAAACAGTTGAGCTGGAACAGATTATCTTATGTCTCCAGGTGGATTTCTGACATTCCTGTTTTTGTGCTGTTCATTTTAGAGAAGGCAAGTGTGGTTACAATAAAATATAACTTTGGAAAGATGTTAAAATTTCTAACAGGTTGGTTTGTGGGTTTCTTTCCCTCAAATGAAAACTGAGATTGAATTTACGCAATAAGTACTGTGTTTACAGCCTCCACTACTTGGTTGTTTCTCTTCTTTCAAGATTGCATCCATAAACCAGCAGATGTATCGAGGAAGCATCTATATTAGCTACTTTCACTAGTACAGAACACTTAGCCGTTTGGTTTCATAGACATGCCTTATAGGGAAAAAGTAAATAATTTTGTATACACAAAGCAGTTTGGAAAATAGGACCTTGAAGAAAAATAAGATATGGAAAAATTTTACATATATAATAACTTTTTAGACAGCAAACCAAGATAGAGGATAGAAGATGCTTAAGCAAGGTAATGCCTTAACAATACTAGGACATACCATTTTTTTCTTATATGGATGTACTTGCAGTTCTGCTAAGTACAAATGGCTAAATCTGTCTGTGTTAACATTGGAATAGTTTGCTAAATGAGGTAACAGTTTATGTATCATGCTTATGAGAATAAACTTAATTCCTTTGGTGTTTCAATAGGAAATTAATGAAGTGATGCTAGCCTACAGTTGTCTACCTGCAAGGGAAAGGCATATGTCTTCCAATCTTCTCTAGCCAAAACACACAGACTTCTAAAAAGTGACCATTTGTTGGTTGTTCGTCTTGGGGAGCAATATGAAACAGTGAATCTTGGGCATTTTATTTACCACATAACTTTGTATTTCTCAGGTACTCTTAGTGATAATGGCACTGCAAAAACCAAAATAACACTAAAACCAGAAATTCTGTATGTATATCTGTGTAAACTACAGGGGACATTTTTGTTTTTGTGTTGTGTTGTCCTGCTGTATTAACATGTAATCTTCTGCATGTGGAATTAACAGGAGCTTTGACTTCAGTTTTCTGATTTAACATTCCCTATAAGGTTGAGACAGTTATTGAAGGCACAATTTTATAATATATATTGCAGTGCAAAGTGCAGTTTTATTGCCGTAATAAATATTTCTGAGTAATAAAATTGTATTGTATCCAAAGTGCCAGATTCAATAGCAAAACAATAAAAAAATAAACAAAAAAAAAGTAAAAGAAAAAAATAAAGGAAGCATCCTTTAGCACAAAGGTGCTTCAGTTCGAGAAAATAAGTGACCTCCATATGGGATGGTTGTACCTTAAAGGAACTGAGTAGTTTCAGTTTTTTAATAAGACTGCTGGACCAATTGTATTGCAAAGTATAAAACATTTAGTGCATCAGTCTGTTCCTAATAATTTAATCTGAAGTTATATGTAATGGAAAATGAGTTCTGACATCAGTAGTCAAAATATGTCATATTCTTTTTAACTTTGATACTTTATGCAGGCTATAGATGTAGTAGTAACAAAAAAGTCATGCCGGTAGTTAAGTGATGAAACCAAAGTCCAATGCTGAAACAACAGAATCTTATGATCCTTTTTTTTAACATTTCTTCTGTAAAATTTCAACTTTAAAATAACTGCAAATCTTTCATCTAAAACTGAATGCCTGAAAAAATTTGCTATGATATTTACTTCTTTTATTACATGCATAAAACTGGATGACTGGAACAGAGGAGTCAGAGATATGAAAGCTGGCTCTGTTCATTTTATTTCATTATGTTGTCAGAGAATTTGCGGTTATAGAACAATTAACTCAGTGTTAAGGAGTGTATATGTGTATTAATGGATTAGGAAAAAAATAATCAGAAAAGTATGGAGTATAATTTACATAAATTCATAGAGACACAAAATTTTTTTCACCCTCTTCCTCCCTGTCACCCCCCCCAATTATTTCTTGCCAGCAGATGCCATAGCAATCTTATATTCTCTGTTGCTAGGTTAGAGACTTATTTTTGGGACATGATCATACATCGGGATTATGTTAAAGTCTTCTGTGAGAAGTTCACAGGTACGCTTTCCAATGCAAAAATGGGAGAGTATCTAGAATAACAAAGACTCATAGAATATCCTGAATTGGAAGGGGCCCACAAGGATCATTGAGTTCAACTCCTGGCTCCACACAGGACCAGCCAAGGCAGAGCATGTGACTGACTGCATTGTCCAGATGTTTCTTGAACTCAGTCAAGTTCAGTGCTTCCCTTTGGGAGCCTGTTCCAGTGCTCTCTTTGTGAGGCTACCAGTCCTGCTTCAGATCAGTGTACAAACTCTGACACTATGCAAACAGTTGTGGAGTGGGGGAGGAGTGTGGGTAGCAAGCATAGATGCAAATGGAATTGCTCTTTGTGAAGCACAAGGTATTTGTGTAACTTATGAGGAACACATAATTTGTTCAGACAATGGAAGGACTGCCTACTAGAAATGCTGCTCTGCCTTAAGAAACCATTGGCAGTGCAGAACTGCAGATAGTGACAAATCTTTATATTTTGTTAGTGAGCTGAAGTTTAAACTCACAGTATCTCTATTGAACACACAGAAACAGCAGTTTAGAGAAAAGGTGACTTCATGTATGAAAGTCAAGTGGAATAATTTTGGAACATTTTTACTTTATTGTCACCATTTTTCTTGGCACTTGGTTGTACTCAGTACCTTACTTGTACATGGATGCAAGCAGCTTGTAAAATTGTCTGCAGTATAATCCAGGCTTATTTTATCCTCCTATTTAATTTCAGTTTCATGGTATTTTACTTTGTCTGAAGTTATTCTGAGTTATCTGCTTGTGGTATCAGTATTGTTTCTACCAAGTTTTGCATATTCAGAGTGGGAAGGATGGAAACATTCTTTGTACTTCCTCTATCTACCAACTTTAACGAGTCATGCTTATTTCCATAATTTTCAGTGTTACTTTGATGTTATAAAATGAGAATATCTCCAAATTCTTTGAACCATGTTATGATTCAGAATGCATTTGTAACATTCTGTAATTGTGTATGCTTTTTCTGAAAGTGTCATGTTGACAAGTGGTAGATTCAACTGCTGGTGAAAAGAGAGGGACAGATGAGAACAGGAATGGAAGAAGGATATCTTGTTCCTTACTGTCTTCTTCCCTTTGGTCAATGCAAGCTGTGGGCATCAGGAACTTTAATTTGGTTTTGTAATATAATTAAGCAAATATGGCATACATTGTTTTGATTAAGAAGCTAGAGTAGTACAAATTCAGCATGGCAAATGTTCGGTTCATTAAGTACCAGTGAACACAATTTATATTGATGAAGTAGACATGCATTCATGGAGGTCAGCCTGGTGCTGTGTAACTTTTTATTAGTGAAATAAAACATAAAATCATTAGTTTTTAGTACACATCTGATAGTCCTTCAAGGTGTCAAGTATGACGGGAAGTTTTAATTGTATTTGTTAATGCTAACAACTGCTAACAGGACACCATGTTTCGATTTGGAGAAGTGTGCGGTTCTAGACAATTAGTGGGACACTAAAGAAGGAACCAGTGGAAAGTGATTTCTTAGAAGACTGGGTAACATAAGTTATGCTGAGAAATTCCAGGAAATTTGGTCTATATTGCGTAGTCAGGAGGGCGTGAAGAGGAGAGTTGATCACAGTATGTCAATTAGTATCACCTCAAGTGAACAGGAGGAATAAAATTCAGAACTTCCATCTAATGGGCAGTAGATATGAAAATAACTGAAACACACCCAGAGTAGAAAAAACAAGAATTTTGATGGCAACAGTAATGTGTTGGAAAAGATTTCCTAGAATTGTGACAGACTGTTCATAGATGGCAGATTTTTAGCCAAGACTGGAAGTGCTCAGTACGTCAACTGTGTAGGTAACCATAGTAACAGCTGAAACCAATGAAAAGTTCAAGAGTCCTATAAATGAGCAGGTACTCTGTCTTACACACACACATACCACCCCCCATCCCTGAATTGTAATATGTCTTGAAGTTATACAAATTTGGGGGAATAGGTTCTAGAGCTGAGTGATAGACTTTGTCAAGTGCTTTCTGGATTTTATGGATAGGGAGCATTTTTTCCGTGGGAGATTAGAAAACTTCTCAAAGAGGCAGAACCAACTGCATTTTAGCACAGTATTCAGCAGATCCATCACCTGAAGAAACAAAAAGTTCTCACTTATCAGTATTTCATGGCCAGACTGAACTCCAACAATCCATAAACAGAGCTTGCAAAAGGACTTTTAGGATAAAATAGCTCTTTTGCTGTTTCTTCTCTCCTCTCATACAGGGTGAAGGTATCTTTGAAATAATATTAAAAAATGGACATCACTTATTAATAAATTCAATAATAGTAATTATAATTATTAGGTTAAATATAATTTGGAGTTCATCTCCCTCATCACACATTTCTGGTACATACATATGGACAAGAAGCCTGGGACAGCTCTGGACTACTTTATGTAGGACATACATAGCATTAAGAAATCCTAAAGCATTAAGAAATCCTAAAGCATTAGCACTGCAGCAGTGTTTTGTGGGGTCTTTTTGTATGCTCTAGATTTATGTTTCTTCCTTTAAACAAATTTATATAATTATATTTTCCAGAACTACTTTTGATTGCTTCCCTTTTTTATAGTATCTAGTGTTTCCCATTATTTCTACTTTATCTTGATTCACCAAAAGCTACATAAACATACCGATGTGGTGCTGCTCATGTGGTACTGTAGTTTAATGCTTTTGTGTATGAGTTCTTACCTCTTGTGTCTTCATTTGTGAAGATCATAAAATTGGTTCCTGTGGTTAATCCTTCTCCTCAGAGCTTGTTTTCTAAGCTGGTACTTTACAAATTAATAATATATTGGTTAATCACATGACTAATATCCCTCAAATTCCTGTCTTTGTCTTGTGTGAAGTCATAAGGCCTGAATACTCATTCCATCAGAGCTCATCTTTAAGATTGGCTGTGAAGTTGTCTTCTTTTGGCTATACATTGTGTAAACATGAATATTTAAAATCACTAGCTTTCAAGAGGGCTTTACATATTGACATATTGATAGGTGGTAGCTAAGAAGTCTAAAGTAAGAGGAAAAGTGTGCCTTTCTTACGTGGTGGGACTTCTTTCTGGGAAGGAACTAGTCACAGACCAGTGTAATCTCACTTTATAAACACTTGAGAAGTTCACCCCGCCAACTGTCAGGATGTGACAGGGACTCCAGTTGTGCTAATTGGGATCTAGATGTGAAACCCTTCAGGAGATATTTTGTATGCCTCTTGCTCTCTCCCCACTCCCACACCCCCAAATCTTGCTGAGTTTATCTTCAGTCAGGTCATCAACTCTATGAAAGGAACACAGAAGTAGGAACAGACAGAAAACCAGGAATCTGTTGAGTGGTTTTTCTTTTTATGGATCTTTTTTTTTCCCCTCTGTTTCTCCTGACGCTGCTGGCAGTGGGTATTCCTAATTGGAGCAATATTATCTTCATCTTTGCCTCCTGTCTGTTTCCTGTGGGCATGCTCAATTAAATATTATTTTTCATATATCTGGAATAATCCCTTTAAAGGTTGCCATTTTATTTTATTGTCTGATGGCTTTGATACAGGGGACTTGCTCTCATATTATCATGATAATACAGCACAAAGCTGTGAGGCAGGAGGTCTTTTTTCACAGGTCTATTAATGTTGGTGGGTTTGTTTTTTTTTTCCAGTTTGCTCATGACTAAAAGTACTTTTAAACAAGTAGATTGTACAAATTGCACATGCAAGCTACTTCATCAAAATTATTCCTAGAAATACTGGGATGAATGTCATGTTTGAGTAACTCATATTCCGTTTTCTAACTGGAGTTGGTTTTTTTGGTGTGTTTTGCTGGTTGGTTGTTTTGGGGTTTTGTGTGTGTGTATTTTAACATTATTTTGTACCCTCTAGTATGTTCTGAGGGAAATTGTGCTTCCATAGGTTAGTTCCCACAGTAAGCACTACCCACACTAGCTTTAAAATTCAAACCCTTCATTAACCTTTCATTTCAACCTTTTCCACTGGCAGCTTTCCTTACAATCTGAAATCCTTCAAAAGCCACTGTAGAACATGAAGCTATCACATAAAGTTGATTTTATGTTTTCCCAGTCTCTAGCTACTTAGTGCAAATAAAATTTTGTGCCAGTCAGCCCAAGATGTGTTACAGCACTGTTAGAGCCCAGCCTGTTAATTACAAATGTTTTGCAGGGTTTGAGTGATGCACAGATTTCTTGGAAATAGGTTTCCTTCGGCAGTATGTAGTTTTACAGTGCAGTCAACAGAATGTTGCAGAATAGCAATTATGGGAATAAGGAGAATGCACAAGCTATTGGAGTGAATGCTTTAATGCTGATACATTTTTTCTGATAAAAGCAACTCAGATAAGAGGATATTCAAGTTATTGTAGCAATTAGTTTTCTAAGATGCTTATCTATATGAAATGTTTCATGGTAAGGAAAAACCACAATTCTGCAGTAGAATAGAAAGTTTATTACATTTCTAGACTACATTATCCTTGTCAGCTAGATTAAAGCATTCTCCTAGTTTCTGTCCTATATTACCATAACAAGTGAGGAAATAATGTAGTGTTGTTACATAGAGCAGCTTATAAATTTTGACATAAGTGTGAGAGAAATCACTTGAAATGTGAAGCAACCAAGAGGAATAATTAGGAACAGCAGAATGATCTCAGTAATATGACAACAGTTTCTAAAGCACCCCACAGGATTGAAATCATCAGGTTTGCTTGACCTATATCTTTAATAATACAGCTCATTGCCCTTGTATTGAAGCTAGAGGGTAGGACAAAGTATAAGCTTTATCATGTTTTAGGAGAAATTGCAAAAAGTTTATTTATTAACACAGCACAAAATGGCCCATTTCTATGATTACCAAACAGGAAAGCAAGTTGGGCCACAGTTCACCACACAGAACACTTTATAGTCAGGCTTGGCTGGCAAAAAATATTATGTAACGCTCAAATAAGATAAATGGCTGCATTGGCAGTGGAAATAACCTTCTGTTTAATTAGAAAATAAGAGCTATATGGGACAATAAAAATGGTTACTGCTGCCCTCAGTCACTGTTTAATAAATATGATAGTGCTGAAGATAATGCTAAGTGTTATTTATTTGTGTAATATCATGGACTCAGTAATTGTTCATGTTCTTGATAGTTACCCTGCATGTAGAAAGAGTCCAATTCACATTTTTTTTATTTAATTCTTAAAAAGAAAAGAGGATTTTTTTTAAAATTTCTTAACTGTTTTTAAAAGCCAAAGATATCTGATCAAAGTTCATTCATATCAGTGGTGCTGTAACTGAATTACTGGTTTTCTTAGCTTACCTTCTGAATAATTAAGCTTCGAAACTAATTGATTCATTCTTTTCAAGCTGGATTGTCTGCCTCAGATATGTTTCTACATCTGTGAGAGGAGCACATAATTGGAATGTTTAGCTGTCCATTTCATCACCACTTTGTTTATAATTAGTATAGTTCTAAAGTCTGATTTTAGCGTGGTTTTACCTTCCTTTGGCTTCATTCTGAGTTTTTAGCACTAAACATGTACAAATCAAGACCTGCAGAGCACAGTGTGAAAGACTGATGATTTCAGTGAAGGTTTCTCTCCTAAGGGGGTAGTTTTTATTAGTAAACCAAGCATCAGATTGTACTATGTGCATATGTATCAAAAGTTTCATTTCTCTATAGAGCATATTTATTAGATACGGACCATGTTCCTGGTTTTCCTGTATTTAGGAATATATATTTGTCAAATGCTTGACAGAAGAGCTGGGCATGGGATGCATTTTGCAACATACTTTTAACAGGCTCGGTATCCCAGCCCTATTGCTTTTGGTCACAGTTTTTCTACTTTGAATCTGCAATAAGCACAGGGATTTGAAAAAGGATATCAAAGACTTTGCTTGGTTTTATCCAAGGGGAAAATTCAGAAGATGTTTCATCAACAAGTTTTAACCCCTTCTTTCTTCCCTACTTCCCCCTCCCCACCCAATGTAGACTGTATGTCAAGAGGCAAAACAAAACAAAACAAACCCCCTTTTCTTCACACAATTCACTTTAAGCTTCAAAATCCTCCAAAATCCCCAATCTCCCTTTGCAGTCTGGTTCCCACTCTCCAGCTTTCCTCATCTCCCTCTGAAAGAAAAAAGCTCTTCTTTAAGGGACTGATAGGTTGTAGAGCGATGCTTAGCAACAACATTCCTGTGCCTTAAGTAGCTGCAAGCCCCTAGCTGAACCCTTTGATGTGACTGTCAGGGCAGATTTATTTTGTTTTAGCACATTGTCTACTTGTCCAGATGTATCAGGAGATAAAAAGGAGTCATGTTTACGCTCTTTTGGGGAGGGGGAGAGGGGGGAGGAGATGTAATTAAATCGCATTTTTGATGAATCTCTGAGAGATGGAGATTAAGAACAGAGGAATTGGCTTGAATATGGAGGGGAAACCCACTCGCCAGCCCTAACACCTGACATTGTAGGAAAATGAAGTGTAAAGCTATGGCACAATGTGTTGATTTGGTTCTGCTGAAGCCTTTGACGTTGTGTTTTCTCATGTGCTGGTTGTTCGTGAGAGTCCAGAAAGGCCTATTAGAAAGCAGCGGTTGTGCACCATAGGCTCTTTCCTGTGTGTCTTATTTAATAGATTTATTTGTCCAGGTTGCAAATAACTGTGTTTTTCTCTAGAATGTTAATGTTATAGATCGCATATCCCAGACCTTCTGGCTGTGGTAAGTGGCTGTCAATCAAATACTTTAAAAAGAAAAATAAAAAAATTAGCCTCGGTGATCTTGGATAAACAAATGCGCAGTGTAAGGGCAGGCATTGCCGAATTCTCCCAGAGAACAAATACCACAGATAAATCCATTTTTGTTTATTTGCTTTTAACTTGCACATTTAGCAACACCATTCTGAGCTCTATTAATAACCTGTGGTGTGCAGTGACAAGTCTGATTCCAGCATTCAGTATGCTGTGGGTATGCCAAGTGAATAAAATGCTACTTTTAATCTGCTGTTACAAAAGTTACTCTATTTGCATTTTAAATAGGTTACACTACAGCACCCTCTTCTGCTGACTAAGTAGTGTGACAAGAGTTTTCCCTGCATTTCAATTTTATTCCCACATGACAGAATGAAGATGCCTTAAAAGCGTTTTTAACCTTTCCGTTTCTTAATTCCTGTGCCTATAAACAAGGAGATCATGCAACTCAATGACAGTTAAACCACTGTTATCTTAGACTTTCTAGTATCTAGCCTTCCATTTTGCAGCAGTCTTCATACTTCTGAAAAAAATGAACACAGGGGACAGCAGAGTTGAATTAGTAAAGCAAAATAAACCCTCTAACATTGAAAACAATTATGCTTGGTCAGTGAAACATATATATGCTTCTGCATTCCTCTGATCATCACTGAGTGTGTTAGCAAGGGATGATGATATGTTACTGATTTAATTTATGAACCAATCTCAGAGGTTCCTATACAAAAAAACCACAAACCCAACGATCTACCTTGCTTGATTCTGTCTTCACTTTTGTAGAATCTATGGACATCAGATTGGTGAAACAAGTGTAGTAGTCCTGATTCATCTGTATTTCAAAATACAGGTCTATTAAAAGTAAGAAGTTACTATGTTTTATGTAATATGCATTAGAGTTTTACACCTATGTTTATATGTAGTCTGTATAATGTTGCTATGCCATAACATAAATCCCAGCAATGACTCCAGTGCTGTTATGCTTTGTAGCTGTGGTGTAATTGTTTGGGAAACATTGCAGGCAAACTTGGTATCTAAGATATTATAAGTGTACTTCCCTTGACATAAGCGACCTACCTTTGGTTTTGCACCTTCTGCTGAAGTTGTAATGCCTAAAAACTTGGTATTATTCTTTCATTCCTTCAGAGCTGTTGGGTGATGTGTGAAATTCAATAGATGACATGTTTGGGCATTGGTAAGGTGGGAACTTGGAAAACGATTGGCATTTGCTAGCATCTAGAAGTTTACTTTGTGGATTGCTTTACAAGACACTTCAAAGAATAGTTGTGCATGACAACTCAAAATTCTCTGGCAACAGTTGCAGGGTTTTCTGGTTTGGGGTATGCAGGCTTACTCATGCTTTTTTAAGGTGAAGGAAGGTAAAGATGCTGGTAAAGAAATGCCAGATAAAATGTGTACTTCTTGTTGGGACTTACTTTCTCAAACCCCAAGAAGAGTCAAGGCCAGCAGATTTTTCCTTTATGGTTTTATATTTTATGGTCCCTTGTCGATTTCCTGGTTTTCATGAGTACCAGTCTAAGAGAAGAAAAAAGCATTCACAGATTTTAGGCATGAGTATAATTTAGCAACTTTGATTTTTTTTAAATGTGATTTTAAATTGATTTACTCTTATTTTAAAACCTAGCATTAAGTTTTATAGTGAATAATTTGCTTGTTCATTTATATTAATGGGTATTCCTTTCATTCACTGTTGTGTTGTTGTTAAGTGCTCCTTTAGGGACAGATGCTGTTATCTACCATAATGAAAGATACTGAGCCACCTGAACAGTAAGGTTTAACTCATCACAAATTAAAATATTAAAATCTGATACATGATTAGAGAGAGGTGCTAGCATTGAAGTTATTTCTCTTCAACTCATTAAACTGAACTGAGTAAGCATCAGAATCTCTTAAATCCTTCTACTTTTAAATGTAGTTAGCTAAGATACGACTTAAAAAAAAGATAGAAGGCAACTACCATGCAACAAGAAGTCACTTTTTTTTTTTTTTTCTACTCAGCTTGAAAAAATGTTGTTAAGAGGATGCTAAAATTCATGGCTTTTGAGTGATATAAGTTGAAAAAGAGTGGTCTTGGAAGTCAAAACCTAATGGGTGTTTTTATATGCTATATGTTACAGTAGAACAAATCAATTCAGGCTTCTTAGATGCAGTCATTGCCTTGTGATTATATTTGTGGAAAGTCTTGGAGCCTTTGATCAAAGAAAGGCATTTGTGACTAGGTCTAATCCAAGCTCTTTAAGGTGTTTAACTTGCATGGACAGGGAGCGGGGGGGCAGGGGGAAGGGGTTGATAACAGCTGGGATTTAAATTTAGTTTTGCTGAACTTTTGTTTTGAAAGGATTTCTATTATACACTGCTTCCTTTTCCATACAGAAGATGGATCATTGAGTAAACCTAAAAGGGAAAGAGGATATGGGAGGAAATGGGTGGGTACTTGGAATTAATCTTCTGAAGAAAAATGTTTGATCAGCGGGTAGGAGAGGATGAAAACCTCTGATGTTGACAGCAGGCAACTTTCTGACTAGTGTGTGATTGACAACTTTGATGCTCTAGTGGGGAGCGAGTGTCCAGCCGTGCTCAGGCATCCTCTGTCTGTGGGTGGTAGTGTTAATAATGTGGCAACTGGAAAGATTAATTGTGGACAAGCAGCAGGATTACGAGGAGGGCTTCTCAGGTCTAAAAGGAACAGTGGTAGGAAGGCCTCTGATCTGTCAGCCCAAAAGGAAATTAGTTAGGGCAGGCTGGAGCAGGCTTAAAAAAAAAAAAAGGCAGAGGGGGGAGTGGTGGGGAGGAGGATGATGGAGTAATGGGAGAAGGGAGGCATTTAGCATAGTGAAGCAAAATGAAGAGGATATTGAAAAAAGGTCATAAGGGGTTGGGGATGAGGTTCTTGAAAGACCTTAAGGCACCACATCCTCTTACAGTACACACACAGAGTTCAGGTTGTCTTGCAGGGAACTGCAACATGACTTTTCAAAATAAGTCTGAGAATAAATTCAGATTAAAGAACTTTCGAAGATGACTAAATGCAAAACACATAGGAGAGAGTTTATATTAAGCTGTTTCTGCTAGTTACTATCTGCTGTGTGTTTTACTTTCCACCCTTTTTGGTAGAAGTAGGGATTTTGCCAATAAATTCTGTGTTACCATTAAAGAGGCCATTCATCATGCTTACTAATGTTATTAATCAAGATACACCACAGTACTCTTAAAATGAGATCATTTTGATAAATCATGTATGACATAAAAAGACTTTATTCCTTTTAAGTGCAATTTAGACTGTAATTTTTTTCCTCATTTATGATTCATGGGAGAAACATGGATAAAATTCCCTTGCACATTTACACCTTATCTTCAATAATAATTCAAAACTGCTCTTAGATGAAAATTCAAGGTCTGATTCACCAAAGCTGAATGCCAGCTCATTATTTTCTGGCATTCAGTAGTCCAAAAATAATGTCCATACATTAGGTGCTTTTCACAATAGTTGAATTTGGCTGCACACCAGACATATCGATTACACTCAATTAAGTCTAAATGCATAAGAATTATCTGATGTTCATTTGCATTTTTGATCCAGTTGCACCCTGCTTTCAACCTTGCAATTTAACAGTAAGTGAAAACCAAAAGGTAAAGTAAATTCAAGTGAGAAGTGATAATCTCTCTTATGCAAGAGTAATGGAAATACATTCTGAATTGCCTTGAACCTTCTTAAGCTCCACTGCTTCTGTTAAAGGAGCAAAATTCTCTTGCCTTTTCTTGTTAAAGGTTATTGGAATTGGAAGGCTAACCAAAATAAAATATCACTGTTCTCTTTGTCATCCTAGTACTATAATAATTTGGCCTCTTCTATTAATAGCATCATATATGGAAATAGGCTGCTAAAATGTCTGGAATGAATATTTGCTAAGTTCAAAGTCACACTCTTGATTGTAGCTGTAACATTTGTGCTATAAATTTTAAAATGTCAGAAACAGGTTGCAACAGTTTTGCTAACATAGGTATAAATATTAGATAAAATTTTGTTTATTTTTGTGTTTAGAAATATAAAAAGGAAATATCTACTAGAGAAATTTAATTTGGAAGGCAAACTCATTTAAATTTTACCACACTTCAGAGGATTGGCTTAACTGAACTACAGACTCCCCCTTTACTTCCTTCAGTAAAAGTATTGTAAGGAATATGTGTGGTTGCCTAAAGCAGCAGACCATTTGTATTTTTGAACCATTGGTCACTATAAGTTTGTTTCAATGCAGCAGATGTGCAATATATCCTGACACTGCACAGGATGTTCCCTTACTAGTAACACCGAAATACTGGGAGTTGTATTCCTTGAAAAGTGGAAATTGGGAGTTAAACCAAATGACACTTTTCTGTAGTGTAATTAGATTCCTAGACACTTGAGAGCCTGTTGCCAGTATGTGGCTTTCACTTTCTTCTTAATGTTACAAAGTAACATTTTTTTTTATTCCCCTTCATGGTTTACTCTGTGTTTGCATAGTAGAAAAATATTTTTTAATTTCCACATCATACTAAAAGTTATGCACCATGGACCTACAAGGTCAGACTCCTGATGATTTAAAAAGAAAAATTATTATTATTATTATTTTATTTTATTTTATTTTATTTTATTTTATTTTATTTTATTTTATTTTATTAGATTAGGAGGCAAAAGAAGCATAAAGCCAAAATAATCCCGTATTTCACCAGTAACTGCCATGATGTAACTTTCTTGTCTTATTAATTCTCTTTATTATTTAAAAAAAAGAATCATACAACCTTGAGAAAAGACTTCNGTTTCAATGCAGCAGATGTGCAATATATCCTGACACTGCACAGGATGTTCCCTTACTAGTAACACCGAAATACTGGGAGTTGTATTCCTTGAAAAGTGGAAATTGGGAGTTAAACCAAATGACACTTTTCTGTAGTGTAATTAGATTCCTAGACAATTGAGAGCCTGTTGCCAGTATGTGGCTTTCACTTTCTTCTTAATGTTACAAAGTAACATTTTTTTTTATTCCCCTTCATGGTTTACTCTGTGTTTGCATAGTAGAAAAATATTTTTTAATTTCCACATCATACTAAAAGTTATGCACCATGGACCTACAAGGTCAGACTCCTGATGATTNAAAAAAAAAGAATCATACAACCTTGAGAAAAGACTTCTTAGTCTTTTTTCCCTAGGAAACTCTTTATAATGCGATACCTTTGTAAAAAATAAATTTAAATGACATAGTTCAGAATAATCAGACTTGTTTGTCTTCTTTATTAGGATTGGTTAAATTACTACTTTAAATTTTCTTAAAAATGGTTGCTGCTGAAAGTAAGTCATTCAGATCTTTGGTTCAGCAAAGTATGAGAAGCACAGTTTAAGGCATTAGATTGAGACAGAAGTGCGCAATACCCTTTTCCTGCCTTCCGACCTTCCAGCCAGTGCTCATCTGCTATGTTCCTCTGGTTTTCAGTACCATGTTCAAATGCCTAAAACCAAATTTAAAAATAAATCAGTATTCCTATGCAGGGTTAGAAGGCCACCTCAGTAAGCCCAGCCAGGTTGTGGTAACACCCACACTTGTTTCCCCCATCCCCCTTAACTAAAGCGGCTCTAATTTGTGCTGGAGGTTTAGTAAAGGTAGCTGCTGACTCATGGGGCTGTGGAGCAGGTAGTTGGGACACCCCATATGCTATCGGGATCCTGGCTCTCCACATGAGCATGCCGTGCACCCAGTTGGTTTTCCGGACCGTAACCGCGTACTGGGATGGGGCGCAGGCTAGGGCTGGCCCATTCGACACCTCTAACCTAGTTCACAGCTAGGGAGAAGACAGGGAGACCTATTGGAGCTTGCCATGTAGAGTGTTCCCATCAGGTCCCACTTCTGCTTTTTTTCCTAGACTTTTTATCTGTTCCTTCACACTTTTTCTTCCTTTCTCTGGCACTGTGGTTCCTGAGTTCATAGAGGAACAAATACATTGTAAATAAAGTTGTTGCCTGGGGCCAAACCATAGCAGAGGAGGAGTTTGTGGAAGTTTATCACAAATGTGAACAAATCATCATGGTCCAGTACGCTTAGGAGTTAAGACACATGAGTTGCAGCTGTCAGTGTTATAAAGGGGTTGAATTGACAGAGTGATGATGTATTGGTAAACAGGTATTTAGGCAAGTTTCCAAAATATATATGAATTATTACAGACTGCTGCCCTTGTGTCTCTTGGGAAAGATACGTGTGCCCAAAAGATCCAAATAGAGTCCTTAGCTTAAATAGCTGTTTATGCCACAAATCTGTTAAAGTGTAAGTAATTTTAAGCACTGAGTGCATTTAAGACAGAACAAGTTTATCAGGAAAATAGTACTGTTTGTTTACATAGAAGTTTTTTTAAAAGCAAGAATGAGTTGATCCTTTAAAGTTGGAAGTATTATCACAGATTGTCCCATTAATCATTTACCTTTCTGAAGAAATGTTTATGTCAGTTTAAAAAATTGGTAATGCAGCGATTTCCTTCATTCTTAATTGTTGTTTCCCTGTGGATATATTAAAAAAAAATTGAAATAAATCATACTTTTTTGCTAAATACAAGTTTTACATCTGATAATGTGATATGTAATGTTGGGCTGATCACTGTAGTGTCACAATATTTTTCCCCATTTTTATATGAATGTAAATCATCAAATGAGAAGCAATGAGATTTTGAATTGCTAAAGTTATTTACCTGTGACCTTACTGTCTGACTTTGACAAATGTTAAAACTGTGATGAATGAAAATAAACAACAGTATCACAGTACACAAGAATTCCTGATAATTGTGGGTCAGACTTAGAGAATGAGTATCATGCTGTCTCCAAGAAATTTGCCTCTTAATCAATTCCTTGGAAGAGTCACAGCCAAATGCTAAAAATTAGAGATCTTTCCATATTAGATGAGAAATGTGTTGCAAAAGAGAAATTCCAAACACTTAAAATCTTTCTAATGTAACACATAGAATCTTTAGTCTGTGCCTTGAATTCCATAGTAAGTAATATTTTCATAATTAGTTTGGGTTTTGCTACCGCATCTCTTTCTGTGCTCGACCATCTCTCTTTTGGACAATGACTTGATCAACCAGAATTTTATCTCTGTGACATTCTCTGAAAATATTTTAGAATTAAATGTATTTAGCCAGGGAAATCTTCATTTGTATATATGTGTGTATTGAAAAAATGTTACGTAGTATACCTGTAAGTGCATTGTATATCTCTTGAACCCTTGTCAGGACCATGACAATGTGTTGCTGTTCTTCCTGCCTTGTAAACTTTGGATACCTTCATTGCTACCAAAGCAACTGGTGTGTATAGGTGTGCAAAGAATTTTTGGCATGAACTATAAATAAGGGTAAATATTAGTAGAGAAATACTAGGACACAAATACAAATAGAATATCAATGTGTATTAAATAATATTCCATTAATCATCAACAGAAAGTAAAATTTCCTAAACAATAACCATTTTGTGAATTAAAAGTACTTGAAGTTTAATTTTTGCGATTTTTGTTGTTGTTGTATTTGTTTTTTGGTTTAGTTGATTTGTTGTTGTTTGGGGTTTTTTTCCTACTGAGGCTTCTATAGTATGTGTAATTTTTCTGGACATGGTTTGAAAATTTGGTACTCTTACAATCTCTTTGTTGAGTATTAAGGACAATTCTTAGCTTGGACAAAGCTTACAGGCTAATAGGAAGTCAGAGTTTCCTTAATGTAGCAAATATTTGGTTATCTGAATAAATGACATTGTTAGTAGTCTTAGCTCTATTTGTGTTGCAACTTTTATACCTTGTACTATGATATACCGCAAAACTCGGATGCCTTTAATGGTTGCAAGACTACAGTACTGTTAGAATTTCTTTACTGAGCTATTTGGTAACCCATTCCTAGACAACTGGAGCTACCCCCATTTTAACTTTAGCTTCCATCAGAGTTGTTTGTAGTTACTTTCCACTGCAACAAGAACTTCTGATGCATATGTCACCAATAATTGAAGAGTATACAGAACTGTCACGTCAATGCTGTCACTGTCAAAATATTCATGTGAATATTAAGAGTAATACAATCTATACAGATCTCTTCGGAAAATAGCTGAAGGCCAAGTATCAATACGTGGTAGGGAAAACAAATTGTTGTCTTTCTGCTGGTGCACAGGCTTACTCAGAAACGTGGTTCAGAACCCAGGCAGTGTTTTTGCGAAACAATCCTAAACCTGGATGATATTCCATAGAATTAAAGTTGTTCTAACTGAATGCTTAGCTCAAAGGTAATGAAAACTGTTCTATATTTGACAGGGAATTATATGCTGTACATAAAATAACAGCAAAACACCAATAAACAAACCCTCCTGTTCTTGCTTTCCCTAAAATTGGAAATAAAGCTAAATTGCCCCTTCACTCCAATATCCTTTTTAGAAGCTCTTGAATTTTGCTCACTTGGTGGTATATTGCTGAAAAGGCAAAGTCTCTTCCAGTAATTTTAGGAAAAGCTATCATCAAGCTGTCAACAGTCTAAATTGAGATTAAAAGTAGCAAAGAGAAGCCTTCATATTATCAGAGTCCCAAATAAGTACACTTGAATAGGCAGATAACATCTAGTGTACAGTATGAGACCACTTATTCCTCTAGCTTTTGGAGTGATTTACAGGGATGAAGTCTTATGTTAAATAGTTCGTGACATTTTTCTTCTTGTTTTACCCAGAACAACTTGGCCCAAAGAAAACATAGTTGTGAACAGATGCCATTTCTTGGAGTTCATTTCAGATGTCACATTTCTGCATGTTAGGGGCATCTATCTCATCCTCAGATGATTTGTACCCTCAGCTGGTATTGGCCATCATAGGGAAGGTTTCAAATACTTCATAGTCCAAGGTGGATTGACCCACATGTTTACAGTTCACTAAAATCAAAGTATTATTCACTCTACCTGAATGTGACAGTTATGCCTGTAGCATTATCTTTCTGGAAAGGTGGAACCCTGAAAAAAGTATATTATTGCTGGTGATTCAGCAGAGACAAGATTTTCTAGGTTTGTTTATTCATATCTGGTAGTTGTCTTACACTGCCTGTAAGACCACCGTGAAAGTGGTGTTGAAGGCCAGGTGAGATGGAGCTTTGGGCAGCCTGTTCTAGTGGAGTGTGCCCATGCCCATGGAAGGGGTGTTGGAACTAGATGGTTCTTGAGGCATCTTTTTGAGGTCAAGTAGCATCCTTGCTGTTTAGGCAAACCTCTCTATTAAGGTGTTTGTTTTGATGAATTTTCATGTTCTTCTTACTATAGTCAAAGATTTGGGTTTCCTCTCTTCTTCCATAATGTTTTTCTTTAAGGAATTTTGAGTGAGCTGCCTTGTTATTTACGTCTTTAAATATAATTTATGTCTTTAAATATATTGGACTTCTGGTGTGGTTTTGTTTATTATTAACAATTGTATATACTTGCCCCCTGTATGTTGCACTATAGAAATTACAGTTGTTTTTTTTTTCCCCTCATTTGGATCACAGGACAGTGGAATGGCAGATTAGGTGTTTTGCTTAGTTTTCCAAAGTATGGTATCTTAACCCAGCTTTCTATTTTCTGCCTCCTTTCTTGCACTCAAAATTTCCTTCAGGTAAATATTAATCTGTTTCACCAAAAATAATGTTTTTAACGTTGACCAAAGATTTACTGTTTAAAGATGACAATTTTTTGAAGCTGTAGGATGTATGCAAATACTATTTTCATAATTGTAACTAATATAATTGTGTAAACTCCTGTAAGTATATCTATCTTGAGGGAGTGCAGGCAGCCTTAACAAAAACAAATTAAAGCTCCATGGCTGGTAACTCCATGCACCTGCAACCACATCAAGGCACTCATCTTGCAGGTGCCTCCTATCTGCATAATCATTGACTTGTACTCAGAGTACTGATAATACTTGTTTTATCACACAGATCTCCAGTGATGCTGCCTCTACCTCTCCAGAGATGAATTATACACCTCTGCCTTCAGGATCCAGAGACCTCACCAATCATAGAGGTATGAACTAAGCTTTTATTGGTTTGAACTGCTGCAAGGTGGTAAGCTGTGCTGTCAGGCCTTTTCTGTATTCCTTACTGCTGCACTGGCACTTCTCAGAGAACACTGTGCCTTTCAAGAACTAGATGAGAAAACCACACCTGTCAAGACTAGGGATTTTAACTCATATTGAATAGGATTTAAAGGTAGTCTACTGGGAAAGCAAATGAATCTATGGATAATAACACAGTGATATTTTTGTGTGTGTGTGAGAAAAACATAAAGAGATTAGAGTAGTTGATAAGTAAATGATTATATGCAGCATTGGTAATTTTGAAAGAATTTGTAAACTTTCTAATATTTGTAAAGAGAGAGCTTTTTGGCAGTTTAACAATTTAGGGCTATAATTTTGAAATGTTAACACATTTTCATTGCAATAAAAAGGGATTCTTTTCTGTTTTCCAGTATTAAAGGTGGATCATTGTTCAATTTCCTTTTTCACCAATCCTTAGAACTTAAAAAGCACCTTGGGCAAATTCTCAAATTCCTTCTGCATACCGTTGGAGCAAAAAGTTCAGGGAACAGGTGAAAAACAAAAGCAGTCAGAAAGGGTACATTCCAAGCTCTTTCACCTTTGTTCTAAAAAAGGAGAAATTTATAAAGCTTGCAGCATTGTTCATCTTAAAACCAGAGCAACAAAGATAATTTCTTTCCTATGTTACACACTTGATCACAGTTGTTTGGGCAGATCATTTATGCAGAATCAGGTTTTTGTAGAGGATATCAGAAATCAAATGAGTCTTACATTTATGAATTGGTGTTAGTTCAGTTTTGGTCTATGTTCAAATTCTGTGCAGAAGCTTGAGGCAGCATTGGTAGAATGCCTTATTACTTGAAACCTGAAAGAATCAGCCAGGCAATGGGACTCAACAAGCAATCAGGTGGGAAGGATGAGGAAAGCAATTGATTAGACTTTAATTTGTTGCAGCCTGCGTCACTGTTTTTGTGCCAGATCTAAAGGTGGATATGAAGCTACATTCTGATCTTGGTGTAAACTGATATGGTGTGTTGGAAATCAGGTGTCTTGGTAGTGCTGTAGTGCATTGTATTCTGACACTGAGCTTGTGTAGTAACTATACTCTTTAAAGAGAAAGGGCCAAACCAAAATCCTGGATTTGAGCACATGCTTGGTCTTCAGAGATTTAAAAAAAAACCAAAAACAAAAACCTCACAAGTGAAAATAACTGCAACCCACTGCCATCCCCACAGTTCCCAAGATATTTATTGTGGCTTTGATTTTTAGTTAAGCACATTTGCTTTGAGGTTGGGTTTCTGGTTTTGGATTAAATGACTAGGGTCCAGTAAGTCAGTAAGTAGAATGACAGAAAGTTGTAAATGCCTACTTTCTATAAAAGTACATTAAAGGTACCATTAAAAGCCAGGTATCCCCAGATCTGTTTATTCAGATGATCATGAACTAGGAGTGTGGTGGCTTTATGGCTGATTTTGGAATCTGTCTTGAAAAGAAGTGCCAGTAGCATTAAGTATCAAAGCTGTGTGCCTGTATTACTGGTTGCCTTCTCTTGCAATAAAACAATTGTGTTGCTCTAGTAGGTGTTCCAGACATGTCCATGTGGTTGTCCATTCAGAGATGGAGCTTACCAGGCTCTATGTTCCTGTGTTCACTAGAGTTTGAGAATGATTGCTCTCACAATCAAAGAGGAAAATTATATTCTCCAAATTATCAACTTTTACCCTTAGCTGATCACATAATTCTTTATTACTTTTATCTTTACTCTTCCCAGAGATATTCTGCTTTGTATGCTAAACATGTGCTGAAGATTTCCTTGATGATTAAGCCAACTTATAAATAAAGTGAATGGAGAAGAGTGTCATCCAAATAAAAGGATAAAATTGGCGCTAAAAGAGATATAGTTAGCATGGTCCAATAAGTTTATACTTATATATCTGTATATAAAATATACTCACGGGAAATAATTAAGAAAGCTTTCCAAAATTCCAGGTGTTGTAAATAAAGCTTGGACCATTAACTTAATCAACTTTTTATACAAAGAAAAATCTCTACATTCATAAGCTCCTAAAAGATAATTTGAGTCAATAGGAAAATCCCCAAGACTTAAATACTTAAACATGCTATTTTAGATTCAGAATATCTTCAGGTTTTTATATCACTGGACTCTCAGTGTTGTAAAGATTGAATCTGGTGTTACATATGTAAATATTGGCAGTTTTCTATGCAAGCTGGAAAGAAAAATGCTGTAAGTCTGCAAGAGCTCTTATTTGTCCTTGGAAAAAACTTGTTTACCAGAATCTGGAAGTCTGAAAAATAGTTTAGTGTGGCTGTAAATTGATTTTGAGGGTAATGGGAGAGTGATCAGGAGCAAACTGAATGTATTTGACTGGTACAGTTTTACTTGGAAGTATCTTACTCTGTTTAGCTATGAATTTTGCAGGAAGACCAAAAAGCATGTATTTCTTCTGTGTTGTCCCATATTTTGTACAAACTATGTTCAGGAATTGTAAAACTTTCTTTCCATTTCAGAGCCCACAGAAAAAGCATATGACAGTGCACAGCATCAGTGCGGAATGATAGGGAATAATCACTGTAAATATTGTATCAAGTGTTTTGATGCTTGAGTACATGAAGAGAGCAGTAAATATTGGATAGACTTTAAGCCACAGAAAATTTCTCCCTGTCTTGGGAAAGTTGTTTTTCCTTAAATTAATTAGTTGCTTAGACCCACTTTTGTAGAATATGAACAGTAGGACCAAGTAAAGTTTCACAGTTCATATTTTTTAGGAGGATGTGTATTGGCCTTCTATGCAGGTTTTGGGCGCCTGGCAGTTATATGACTTGATTCTTTATGAGATCTAATTGCTGCCACGTTAGCTAAGTCTTTCAAAGTGGTAACTTTATAGCTATCTTTATTTTTGTTTTGATTCCAAAACAATAATCTCAAATACCGAAGGGTCTTTCCTTGGTCTTTGTTAAACTAGCTTTTTCATTTTATGTTTTTAGACACTGGTGAAATTTGTGTGATTCTCTTACTGAGATGAAACAAGTCAGTTTAAAGGCACATCCTCCAGTCATACAATGTGTTTCATTTATTTTTAAATTCCATTGCTTACAGATCTCTAGTTTTCAAATTTTATGATGGAACAAAATAAAATCGGCTCCAACTTTTTTCTTTGTCTAGATCTTCTTCTAAGGAAGAAATGGTCTGTTATTATTTTGTTGTTTTTAAATAGAAATGCCCATGCTCCCAAGATATAAAAGTAATGAAATGTAATAATGTAGTGCATTTTAGTAGAAACTTGATCCAAAAATTTTGTTGTCTTTTTTTTTCTAAAAAAAAAGATATATTTTTTTTAGTTTGTATGCGCATTCTGTTGCTTATTGACAATTTATAAACTGGATACGTATAAAATCTTAAAATAGTCCTTTCAGTTCTTAGTGTAGCTGAAGTTGATGGAAAAAAAGATATTTTCAAATGGAAATAATGTAATTTCAAGGATATTTTGCTTATCATGTGGAAAAAGGCTCTCTGTACCCTTCACCGTCCTCCGGTTGTATATATTTTTTTCTTATATAATGGCATCTTTGGAAAGGAAGTTTCTTGTGTGCAAGCATTCAAGCTTCAATTGCTTTCTAAAAAGAACAGTGCTTTCCAGTTGGTGGGGTAAATAGTAATTTATCATTCTATCTCGAGAAGCAATATTACTAAATCATGACTATTTTTGCTGTATATATATAAAAATAAATGATAGATACCCTTTGTATAAACAGGTAGTTTATAACGTTGTCTGTTACCTGATTTACTTGGAAACCTATTCATTAGCCAGAACCATTTTGTTTCCAGTAACATTTTACAAATGACTCCTTTTCTTGTGCTGCTGCTTCTGGGAACAGCTAGTGATAAGCCTGTCCCATAGCTTACTGGTAAAAGGAAGAAAAAGCTGTTTCCATTAAAATCCAAGCCTGTATTTATGCAAGTAGTTTTTAGAATCTTAGCTTGGATTTATGCCAAGTTTTAATAGTTTTAATCTATTCTGGCTCATAAGAACTTCCCGAACAAATCCACTGTCCTGTTTTGGTGTCTATTCAGTTAATTATCCAAGTGTTCTTTTTCTTAATTTACATTTGAATTATGAGTGCTCAAACGAAAAATTTATCATTTTTTCTATAGAAATATTTTTCAGTCAACTGTGAGCTATTTTCCTCTTTTCTGAATCACTCTGATCTGAGTTTGAACATAAACTACATGTGGAAGCAATGTCCAGAAATCCAGGAGCAGAATATTTTTAAGCTCCTAACTGTCTGAAGGTAATTTTGTAAACCATTCTTGAAAAAAAAAAAAAAACCCAAACCAAAAACCCACAAAAAGAGAGGTTCCTTCTGCTCTAATTTTCTCTTTTTGTCTAAAAGAGGTGTGCCAGAGATTTGTTTTGAAATGAAGATCTTTCCAAACTTCTGTATTTTTAAGCAAGCAAAACCATGCAGGCATACAGTGTATTAGAGACATGCAAACTTGATCTGTTTGCCTTTTTTTCTGTCATCATTATACTGTGTTATTGCACTCAGTGTTTGGCACATTAAATTATCAGCAATGACTGGTATGACTGTACAGAATGCATTCTGATTGATTTTTAGGTTGTACCATACATAAAAACCAGCTACTAGCTTTGTAGAAGCTGAGATATGTACTAGGTCAAAACAGAAGTGTACTTTAGAATGCATAACAAGTATTTAGCCAGTTGTATGTATCCAGTTGTTGTGGAATTTACAGTCCAATAGCTTTCAAAGGAGACCTACTACTTTCAAAATTTGGTGTTGTAGGAAAAAGGAATAATATTTGGAGAGCCAGAGGGAATAATGTAATTGATGTGTTGTGGGAAAGCCCCAAGCAATGGTGCAGGGATTTACCTGTTCTGCCTCAGCATGCTCAGCCTACTTCAGAAATAAATATTTTCAGCTTCATCTGGAACTAATAATGCCTAGCAATTCTTCAGGAATTGGGCCTAGAGGTTTAAGGTAATACTTTAAACTTTCTGAAATAAAAATATAAAATCGATACAAGTTTCTTAATAATACCTGAAGTTCTTATTTTTGAAGGCTTTCAACTCAATACACATGCACTCTGAAAAGCCATGCTGTCTTTAAATCACAGATATAAAAGAAAAGAAAATCAGTTTGCATAAAAACTTAAAGATAATTGTCCTGTTTATATTATCATTGCAGTCTTCTCTGTTGTTGGTATTGACACAGTTGTTAGGTACTCATTGTGTTTTCAGGCCAGAGGCTTATTTAGAGTTTGAAATTGATTGCTGGGAAAGTCACAAAGCAATTTATGTTAGCAACTTATCATAATTAGTTAGCTTTCTTAATGTGAACTGCACTTTATGCTTATCAATTGATTTTTTTTTTTCTGTATATCTGCATAAAGCAGCTCATTGTGTGATGTCCAAAGAGATTATAAGAATAACAATATAATAATACACCTGTGGGGAGTACTTTATCATTCAATTAATCTAAGGAGTTTTAAACAATTGTATAACAAAAGGTAACTATATATGTGTATAAGAAGTTTTTGCTTTAACTTGTCTACTAACTAAGAAAAGGATGAATAGGAGCACTGCAAACAGGTGCAATATATGGAAATTCTATATCAGGCAGAGTGGCTGTGAACAGTGAGAAATTTATTTGTTGGTTTACATGAGGTGTCCTTTGAACATACACAGTTTGTAAGCTTTATGTTATGGTGAGTGATAGACTGCATATCTCTTAGGTTAGGATCTTCTGACCATGAGATGAATAACCTTAAAACGAAGAAAGAAGCTAAAAGTTCACAGTAGCATGGAGCAGGCAAGATCATACTTTCTGGAGCCTGGAACATTCAAAAATAAGCTGTGACATTTCGTAATAATGCCAGGAAATATGTCCCAACAGTAAGTTGTGCTGTGTTCATGACTTAGCCCCAAGGGGTGTGGGTGGAAATCCTCCTCTTTTGGCACTGTGGGAGAAGGTTAAAATAAAGAGTCTGTTATAGGGGTGGAAGAAAGGGGTGTGTGTGTGTAAATCTGATTTGGCTTGTCTGTATGAAATGTGGAATTGGGTTCTAGTGCCTTGCTTAGTTGTTCAGTTTTGGAAATGAACAATGTGGGAGAGGCATGGAAAGCAAGGCGATGGTGAAGATGAGAGCCAATGTGAGGAAAGACTTGGCTAAGAAAAGAAGTTTGTTTTCCTTTCATAGTTTCCTGTAGTTAAAGGGTTTGGAAGAAGATCATCTGTCATAAGTGGATTAGAGTCCTTGCAGTCAGATGCAAGAAGTTAGTGTCAGGTGTTTACAGAACTCCATTGTGAGCCTTTTCTGGCATAGTTGAGGGAGGGGCAGGTCAGGCTTTCCTCACAGCCACTGCTGGACAGCCTCTGCTTGTGCTCATAGACCAGCCAAACCTTAGCACTTGAGAGACAGGAAAACAGTGCAGGCCAATGTCTGTTTCTTCGGTGGTGCAGCTAATTTCAAAGCTCTGTGATTTTTTTCCCTTCCAAACTCTATTCTAGTTTACTGTCTCTCATTTTATTTTTTTTTCCTATTTGTGGCTGCTTTGCAGGGAAAAGAATAGGTAGGAGGGATGAGTCAAACAAAGTTAAGTGGGCAGAAAGGCTAGAAGGCACAATTCCTTAGAGAGGCTTACTGTTGTGAAATGCTTCCGCTGGAAAACAGAAGCCCATGTGTATTGGTATTTGCCCTGAATCTGCAAATACATTAGATGTCTATTCTGGTTGTGTGAATTGGCACCAGGTCACAGATGTTCCCTTTCAATGGATTCAAGATGTCCAGTACACATACACGTAATTCATTCAGCTCTTGGCCATGGAGTCATTTATTGCTGGGCAATAACGAAGGAGGGTCTTGTGGTATTTCTCCTGTGCCTTAATCTAGTTGTTTACTGGAATAGAACCACCACCAATAGCAGTGGCCTTTTGTGGAACAATTTACCTTACTTGCTCAGTAGTGATAGCCTCTGCATGCTTCTCTGTAAAGAATAAAGACTTTCCCAAACATGGAATAAATTGTGGTTGGATTTGAGCATGACCTTGACTAATGTGGTTCAAGAAATAAATTTTCTGGGTCATTGGATTCATGTTCTTGTCACTTACAGGGTCAAGAATTTCTTGTCTTTGCATACATGGAATGTTGAATTTAAATCAGGATATGGTAGATTATTAGAAATACATTAAAGTGTACTATTGTATATAAAAATGATGAGAGCAACTAGTTTTGTGAAACTAGGGTGGGGTGAATGAGTTGGGGATGATTTGCAAAGTCTTTAGAGAGGTCAGAGAAGTTCATCATGAAAGTTAAAACTTGGTTTCAAACCTATTTTAATTTGTGAGACTTCTCTGTGTTCTCTGGGTTGAAACTGAACCCAAGAGGTGTGACCAAGCTGACCAATAGTAAGTTCTAGGAAGATCCCTTACTAAAGTGCTATGTCTCTTTGGGAAGGAAATATGGGTGTTTTCCGGCACCAAGACTTTAAAAAAATATAATTAGGTGGTTAATCGAATTTGAATTATAATACTGCTAAATATTGAACGGGTTTGACACAAAATACCCATTCTGTGTCTAATGGGAATTAGGAACCTCAAACTTAGGCAGCCTTTCAAAACTGCCAGCATTTTTTTACCCCAAATATTATCGAGGCTTTCATTTTTCCACAGGGCACATTCCCCAATCTGACTGTTGAAGCTCTGACCGTTTTCCATAGTTTTTTCACTACTCCCATAATTTCTGAGGTTTTCATTGCAACTATTCCTCGTATTTGCCAAAACTAACCTAGCAGCCTGGGCCCCAGTTACCCATACAAATGTCACATCAGAGGGAATATTATTAATGAGAGAAAAACTGTAACTTCATATTTTTGGGTAGGCTAGAAAGTGTCTGATGTTTCACAACATAGCTCATTTTGTCATGCTGGCAGTAAGAAACCATGAGAATGCTCAAGCTCCAAGTAGCATGACTATAAAGTGGCAGAAAAACATAGAAAACATTGTCTCTATAAGCAGAAACTTGGGATCCAAAACCATCTGAAATCTTTAGATATGTGGGAGAACTAATGATACAATGATTCTGCAATTGATAATTAAAAAAATAATTAAAAAAGAACCCATATAATTGCCGCTTGGTTATATAATCTTTTATGATAAAGTCACCCAGTCGTGGGCTGTGGTATTGCAGCCCTTGAGCAGAAACCAGGCTCAAGGCACACACGTAGCTGTGGACAGACAGTCTCCTGAGAGCTCCCCATGTTTAGTTAGCACTTCAGCCTAGACTGTTTCTGCAGGAGTCCTCAAATTTTATCATTCAGGCATTTTTACAGCCTTATTGGAACAAATAAACAAACATCTGGAATCATGTGGTATATTTAATTAAAAACTTTTTTTTTTGGCCAGAAATACTAAAATGATGAAAAATTGCCTGTCTCCAAGCTCAGAAAGGCCAAATGATAAAGCTGTTGGCTACAGACAGTTTTACAATGTATTGAAATTCATAGATATGCACACCTGCTACAAGCCCCCCCCTTATTTTGATTCATAACCATTAATGAGTGTTTAGTGCACAGATTGAATTCCTTGTTTAAATGGGAATTTACTGGTTTTAATAACATATAGACATGTGTTGCTGTATTCCATACAGCCTGTCCTGCTCAGGAGTGCAGAGTCAAGTTCTGTGCTGATAGTTGAAAAACCCCCAGATTTTACAGTACACGTTCCCTTTCAATCTTCTGTCATATGAGCATATTTTAATTGCAGAGGCAGTAAATGTTTGCCCCATGTTTGTGTAAAAAATGTTGGAAGTGTGAAAGCCAGTGTTTTCTTATTAAAATTAGAGTCAGTTGTGAAAAATGTAAATTTTAATTGTTTCATTTAATGACTTTTTTTGGTGGAAAATTTCAGGAGATTCTTGATGTTTTTTCAAACAAAACTTCTTGCTGTCATCTCAGATATTACTGTATGGTCACAAAATATTCTACAGACGAGGATTATTATTTGTGAAAACTAATTTGCCCAATGGACTGCTACCATTGTAGATGCACAAATACAGGCCTTTGAATGATGAATAACCTTATTTTTGAGCTTCTACATCTTGGTTTCTTAATAACTGAACTCTATTGAAAAAAACATAACTGTCTCATGGAAAATACTA
The DNA here is from genome assembly GCA_013399135.1 of Heliornis fulica. Lineage (NCBI taxonomy): Eukaryota > Metazoa > Chordata > Aves > Gruiformes > Heliornithidae > Heliornis > Heliornis fulica. The sequence continues at coordinate 192,496 of VXBZ01012839.1, read as the reverse complement.
TTGAATCTGAATGCTGTTCATGATTTTTCATTTGTTTGGGTTTAAAATTATTTGAACATTCCATCTTTAGCTACGTTTCTCTGAGGATTTAGACTGCCTAGCAGGATAGGATGCTTATGTGACCTTGGCTGCTGTCCTGTGGTTAGTGTTACTGAGCTGAATGAAGAGGACGTGAGTCTCATCAGAAACCCAGTCCTAATTCCCACATAGTGAATACATGTAGAAGTGTACTTGAAAATTGGAGGGACAAATTTTCTGCACAACCAGGGCAGCCATCTGCATAACAGCAGTGAAACTGTTTGATCCCCTTGTGTGTGGTTCTTTAATGGAGTACACAACTTGTTAGAGCATGTACATTTTTTCCAATATATGAACAGCCAAAAATATGCAATGTATTTTGCATTTCTTTGTTCAGGAGTGGGTCAAACTTTTTTTTTTTAATTTTGCCTTCAGGAAAGAAAGGGGCATCTTTGTATGATTTCATTGCAAGAAGAGAAAGCTGTCAACATTTTATAGGTTATGAATATCTGTAGTCATGATCTAATGACATGTTTTGCTGATCTGAATTCCTTTCAGATCATTGAAAGCAAATGTTTAGTAGGTTGGCAAAGTCCCTTTTTTCCCTGTTTTGTGATATTTTTGTGGCCTGTTTGTAGCCGTGGTGCTGCGAAGGTAAATGATAGGAAGTGCCATGCCATCCTTCATTAGCTTTGTTTGCCCTTAAGCAGAGATCACACCTGGGGAGAAGGGGAGGAGACAGAGAGGTAAACAATAAATATAAAGAAGTGAAATCGTTTTGTGTCTCTTCCCAAACAGAGGATCATTGATTATTTTTTTTAATTACTACTTATTTTTTTTTAGTATCCATTGTGTTGCCTTTTATGGCTTGAGAGATTTAGAGCTATTCTATTATTGTGTGAATGACAACATTGGTATGTTTTGTAAAATCCTTTTAGGAAAGCTTGTCTATGACTCTAAAGTGCCTAGTAAACCTAAGCAACCACCTGAAAGACCCCCCACCTGTGGCTACATAAAACTGAAATAAAGAATGGAAAATAACCCATTGAGTATGCACTTTCCCACCTACTGAGAGCAAAATGCAATGCAGTGCAATTTTAGTACTTGCGTGCCACTGGGGAAAATAGACTCCTAAAATCCCATAGTGAAGCACTGGAAAAAATCAGTGAATTTGTACTAAGCACTATGTTATAAAACCTAAGGAACCATAGGCTTTGCTTCTCAAGTGAAACAGATTTGTATTGCAGTTCTGTTAGAATGCCGACCAAATCTAATGATGATATTTAGTGCAGTAGGCTGAAAAAATGTAAAGCTAGTGAGTAGAGTCCTCTTGCAGGAATGCTGTACAGAGGGGAATGCAAGCAACACTTGTGATGTCTGCTTAAAGACCAAGCATGACTGCAATCCCTGAGTTTGTTTACTTTTGATCAGTAGCAGGTCACATACAGAGAGGTACAAAGAGCACATGGCCCCAGTTTGATCTTTCAAAACCGTTTGTAGTAGCAGGCATCACTTCTCACAACTGATGGAGCCCTAAAGGAGCATTTATGTCTGGTCTGAGTGGAGCTAGAATATATGTTTACCAAGATTACAATGCTTACTATACCAACGTCCTGGATTTCCCCACATTAGCTCACTTGCTTGCCACCAGTTGCTGCCATAGTGGCAACTGTTGCAACTCTAGCACTGAATTTACTCAGTTATACTCTGAAAAACTGCATCTATTGCATTTCTACCTCTTCCTCATAAGAGGGATGTAACTCCCAGATGGTATGTTGTCTGAGCTGTGAGTGGGAGTAGCCTGTCTTAACAGTCATTTTTGTTTCCGTGAAATAAAAGGAGCAGGTTCAATGGAAATAATCCCTTGGGCCCCGATGAAAGCGTCAGAATCTGTTTTAAATCAAAAAGGTTTGCAAAAGATTGCCCCCCAAAATTAACAAAACACACCTCACTGCCCTTCCCAAACCCACCCAATTAATTAAGTTGAGAGATTTTTCTCCTCCTTCTTAAGGTAGTGAGTGATAAATTCTATGACAGGAAAAAGGAGAGCAACTTTATAATAAATAGATTACATATAAGCTATTAGATCACTCAAAAGCATTTTGGTGCTGTTTAATGCCACCCATTACTGATGTAAAGTTACACGCTGTGTCAAGAAAAAGAAATACCAGGTGAAATTACAGTAAACTAAAAAGGAGATATGTTGACATCAACTCAGATGTTAATTGTGGATGCGAAGTTTGCCTCTGCCCTGCAATCTGATGCTAGATGACAATGACACCAGAAACATGGTGGGTAGCTGAAGTCCCACTCCTAGCTGTTAATCATTGCTTTCTTTTCACTTTTGTTCCACTCATTATAAAAAGCAATTCCTTTACCAAGGTGAGTTTTAATAATAAAATAGAAGAGAAACTGTCAGATTTTTTTTCTTAGAAAACCTGTTTGCAATAAAGGAGTATAATTGATTTATTCAGTGGTCCCACAAGTGAGCAGAATTAGAACATCAGAGATGCTACAAAATAGAGAGTACTTGAAATATTGCTAATGTCCGTAAATTCTTCTGTTCTACCAGCCCCTATGTGCTGGTTTTTTTTTTTTTTTTCTTTTCTGTCTACACATTTAAGGAAGATAGCTGCTTGAATGTGGAAGAAGTGAACTAGTTAAAATAATTGTGATAATGGCATTCATCTGGGACATAAAGGAAAAGTCATTCAGACACAAAAGGTTCCCTTGAGAAGTTAAAACATGAACGTCAATTTAGAAAAATAAAGAAAAAAATGCAAAGACCGAGTTGTTTCTGCAGAGTAGAAAGGAAACTTGAAAGAGTTCTAGTGGTGACTTGGTCAGTGAGAGTAGATCACAGATTGCTGTTATGATAGCTAGAAATGCATTGAGTGGGATACCCCTGTAAGAAAAGTCACAAGCAATAAGGTGCTTATAACCTGAAATTTTCCATCCTGCACAGAGCTGGTATTTCCCTGACAGATTAATATTTATGATCTAAAATCATTCCTTACCAACATACACCCTAAAGAAGCTACAGTGGTTCACCAGGGAGTCGAATAGTATCTTGTTATTCTTTTTTTCACTACCGCCAGCAGGAAAGGTAAAGGATTAATATTGCTACTGTGAAGTTCTGGAGGATGTTCAGGACTTGTTCTTGTGTATGTGAGACCAAATGTAGAGCTTTTCAGCAGAAATTTTAGAAGGTGCTAGTTTCTAAATTAGCTTAAAATTTTGTGCACTTCCTCAGTGCCATAATGACAGTTTCAGAAGGCAAAGAGAATCTAATTTATAAAATGACGTTCTTAAAGGTAAGGAATCCAGTTTTTAAATCTTTATAATTATTTTGCTTGATCTTATGTGACTTATTTAAAAAATCAAACAATTTTTCTGATAACACTGAATTTTAACTGGTTCCTTCTTCAGAAAGTACTTTACAAGTTCAACACCAAGTTGTAATCATTTTAATCTGTGAAGGTCAAATTCACTTTTTTCTTTCACTGTATTTTTTTTAAGTATGGTGGCAGAGCAAAAACTGAAATGCAAAGCAAAAACAAAAGACGTTTGGGGAGCTAACCCATACTTCTTAAGAGAATTAGTGCGTTCATCAACAAATTTTTATTACTGTTTTTTCTTCGGAGGGGTTGGAAGATTTTTCTAAAGATCCCAAGAAAACTATTTAATACCAGTTTGTAGGTATTTTGAACTGATCTAATTTATGGATTTTGAAATAAATATATTTTAAAAAGACTATTATTTCTTAATTAAAAATCAATCTGAGATCTGTTTCTTGTTGATTCTCAAGATTCATAAAATTATTGCAAAAGATTTTTTCAATCGGTCTAGGAAATGTTTTTTCAGATTTGTAATTTAGAAGTACTGTGCTGGAAGCAAGTATGTTAGCATAAGAAGGGAATCTCTAGGCAGTTTCTCTCCCTTGCTGTAGTTAAGCCTGCATGGGTAACTGGGAGGAAATCCATACACAGGCTAGGCATCTTTGCTCTGAAACAAATACCTGCAGGTGTTTTAGCCATGCCCATATGGCTGGATATATGATGAGGCTTTTCAGATTTTCAGAGCCAAGTTTTCACTTGCAGGGTAATGACATGCTTAGAGAGGAGGGAATCAAAATGCCTATACATCTAAAGGTTATGATGCCATATGTAGTGAGTTATTGCGGCATTGATACTTCTCAAAAGTTCATTCCAAATGAATTGCTGACCGATGTTGTGTAGTATTAGTTTAAAATCTTAGAGCATGAGAAGTGCTATGTATGCATACATGTGATATACTCCCAATATTAGCCAGCCATTGCCTGCTGAGCCTGAGGAAAGCTCTAGAGAGCTTCCCTACCTTCTTACTAAGCTACAGCAATGTTCATTGCTACTAAGCTCAGCCCTCTTGGGAGCAGATTTCAGTGAGTGTGGAAGCATCTAAATATTTGTTTCCCTACAGATAAAACATAGTGAACTGACCACAGATTTTTGAGGCATAACCAGACAAAATGTCAGTTTTGTATGTCCTAAAGTGTTACCCAACTTAAAAGTTGCTTGATGGTATATTACAAGAATTACTTCGTTGTATGCACACTTTCTGTAGTGTCTAGATGGATTCTAGGAAGCCTTCATCCAGATATTCTTCCTGGGTATTTTGGTCTTGTTTGCCAAGCTCTACGTGGCAACTGAGTAGATGTAAGCTTATGGATTAATTCTATCCAAGACTTGTGCAAAATATTTGCCTCTCTTTTAGAACAGGTTAAAGGTTTTTATTGATCATAATCTGTACTAATATTTTGGTGATTCTTAATTTTGAAATAGACTTGGAGATGCCTAAGAACAGCTTGACTAGATTTAACCTTTCTAATGATAGCTTAATAGATAACATGTTTAAATTAGAAGGGGGAGGGGGGTAGTGTGAAATAGATCATATTGCAATTTCAGTAATCAAACGCACTGAAATATGTCATTGAAAAGATACTTATGAGTCTTAAATCTTAGGATGGCTGTCAGATTTCTTTTAGTCTGTGAAAAATGACAATCATAATTTGAACATGAAATACGGTCAGAGCTTCTGCCTCCTTGACAGTCACTCCAATATTTAGACAAAAAACTGTTCTCTCACAGATTTCATTAGTCAACTGATACATTTTACCTTTTCCCTGATGTAACTCTAATACCCTGTGAGAAGCCCAGACAAGCAGAATTCAGGATTATTTCTTACAAACATAAAAGAAACTACAAGTATGTAAAACCAGATAAACGTTTGGACATTCCCACAGATAGCTTGTACGACTGGAAATAATAAAGTTGCATTTGATGAGCTTGGGTGTGCTTTAAAAAACCTTCTCTAACTGATTTAAAGCCTCTTCCTATATTTTCATACGCTTGTTGCATAGATGAATTAAGTGTTTTTAGAATGCTTTTTCATGTGTTGCTGCCTTGGTCTTTAATAAAGAAATGGGGGAAAAAAAGAAAAAAAAAAGACTAACAGCGCTGGGAAAGGCTTGAAGAGTGGCTTTGGCTAACAAGCCAGAGAGAGTGAGGAGAATCTGGTTAACAAAGCAATCTGCATTTATGAAGTACCTTTTATGTAGAGAGTTTCTCGTTGCTTACAATATAATAATCTGTAGAGCTTGGCTAAGCCGGTCAAAAAGCTTAAAAGAATGGGAATTTGGAAAGTGGTGAAAGGAGGGAGCTTGATCTGATGTCATAAGGCAGGGAGCTTTGGAGCCTTGAGGCACAATTAACAAAGGGTCTGTCACCTGCCATCTCCAGTCTTTGTATTTGCTTAGAGAAGGATGTAGTAATTCTGCTCACAGGATGTGTTTCCTTTTCTTGACTTCAACCAACCATGGCTCAGAGTCTATCTGAATACCTGTGTGGTAATACGTCATACGCATCTTAACTCATGTGAGAGTAACAGTGGAGGAATATTTATTGAAACTCAGAGAGAATTGCCATTGCCTTCTTTTTTTTTGTCACCCCTCTCCTCTTTTAACATCAGAAAGGTGGTTCTAGAAGAAAATAAACAAAGGGAATCAAAATGCTTTTCACAGCAAGATTATTGAAGACTTTACTAAGTAAATTTTTTTTTTATTTATTTTGATCTGCTACTGATGTAAGTGGCATGTCTACTAAAAAGTCAATGCTAGCCGCTACTGTTTCCTACTGAAACACAGGAAGAATTTTAATGACACATATGCTGCTTTGGAGAACAGTTGAGGATTTTGGGTACTACCATGTTTTCTTTCCTGTTCTTGAAGTTATGCTTTCTCATTTTGAATGTATAAGCAAGAGAAGATTTCTCTTACAGCTATATCGTCATCTTTTTTGAGTATCATGAAATCTTTTATAGGCCCGTTGTCAAGCATGCCAGTAGCAAGAAATTACTCATAGTCCAGTGGATAACTAGATAACAGAGAAGATAGGCAGTAAATAAAAGAAAGAAAACATTGTTTTCCTTACTTTTATATTTGGGCAGGTAAGGCAGAAAGTGCTATCTACAGTGGTTAAGCCAAAATGTCTGTGACACTGTGTGGCTACAGATGTTTACATCAAAGGCATATGTGCTTCTTAGATTAGTTTAATGGTATTAAACTTTATTATTGTTGTCTACAAAGTGCTTGTTTTTGTGGTATCAGGATTTAGTTCTCCCATCTGGATCATTCTGATTTTCCCCTGTCACTGGAAGAAATAAAAAGACATCCTTTATATCAGCTATTGCATATTTTTTTCAATATATTTGTATATCTTTTCAAACTTCCCACAGGATAAAATGAGCATAATAGCCATTGTCCAAAGCACTGTGTAGTCATTGCAGTCTGTGTGATTCCATACATAGTTGTTAATCCTGATCACTACATCCTGTCAAGTATCAAAACAAATAAAATGAACAGGTGAGAAAGGATCAGGACAGGCAGGTGAGAATTAAGAATGCTGGGTTTCTACCATCCTATTTTTTTATCCTCCTGAAAATGTGAAGGAGCTTTCAATGCAGATAGGCTAGAATTTTCAAAGTATCCTATAGAGGTTAGTTTCTTCTAAATCATTTAGATCTTCATGGGGATTCTCATCTGTAGTGGGTTTTTGTTTTGTTTTTTGGTGGGTTTTTTTGCTTTGTGGTTTGTTTTTTTTTTTGTTAACATACAATTTGCATTTTAATAAATGGTCATTTGCGTATGTGATATAATGTTAGAAAAAATTATTTTCCTGAAGAATGCTGCTTTTTGTAACCGCCTGTAGTTTCTGCAATTATAGAACATTTTCAGGAAGGGAGCAACACCATGTCATTTAGTCTGTTCAAACCCATTCTTCTCTAAAGGTATTGTGTAGAGACTGACAGCAGCCCAGCTCAGCTTTAATGGGTAGATGATGAGAAAGCCAAGGGCTTTTCTGTCAAAGGACAAGTTTTCTCCTGTCCGGTAAACCCAAAAATCGAAAATGATCCATGCCATACTTTTCTGAGTTGTTCACAAAAATAATTGTTATGTGATCACTTCTGATGCTGTGTCATTACTTTGCTGAAGCTGATACTGTTGTGGCTATAAACTGCTATAGTGTAACAGCTGTTTATCAAAATATTCATGAAATTTTCTGTGACAGGAGAAATGGGCATACTTGTAATACTGTTTCCATGGAAAAAGATTCATGTGCTTGGATTTAGTCAAAATTATGGCATAATGTTCTAAACTTGACAGAACTAGTTCAGCACATAATCCATAATAAAATAGGAACTGTGGTATTTAAACACTAATTCAGCGCACATCACTTTGTCTGCAAAGACTCTGTTTAAGATATTGCACAACAGGTTTTCTAAGTAAATGCTACCCAAGTTATGGCATATATCCCAGCCCCGGGATGTGAGTCAAGTCTTTATCTGGGGTCCAAGCTATGGTTCCATGGTTTGCTGTCTTTGCCTAGTATAACAACTGGTGGATGTTACATGAATTTTTGATTGATGAGGTATTGAGGAGGATTTGGAAATCTGAAAAACCTTATTATTGTAAAGATTACAGAATAGTGGGAAATGGAGCCAGGAATGTACCTATAATTTAGGGTAAAGAGTAATAATGAGTGCCCATAAAAATAAATAACCATGATGTTAAATAGACTGCAGATCATTTGCACATTGAGGCTTTTCTCAGATTTTATGCCAATAAAGAAATGTGGTAATAAGCTGTCATGTTTTTAGCTAGAAGAGTTTCTTATACACAAATTTTATTTGTTTTAAGTTGTTTGAATAGTCCCAGAAATATTTAGGAGAATGAAAGGGAAAAGAGGAGGAAGATGAAGTCAGAAAGCCTGTACCACTTTCAAGAAGTACTTTGCACTCTTAATCATATTTTTTTTCTATGTTGTTTCTGACTTTGATAGCTGATAATGCCATTCTGATATATGTCCTGAGCAGTTATAATTATTTCAGTTCTATTCAATAAGAAATAATTTTTGATGACTGGAGATACGCAAAATTAATCTGTACGATTGCTGGCTGATTCTTACCACCATCTTGAAAGTGCTCTCTTAGCTCGTCTCATCAGTCAAAAGGAAAAATACTTTGTGTCTGTCCTCACTTAGAGGCATGTTATTGCATGCAACTGCTTTGGACTACCAGCTGAATGTTGACTTTTCCTATACTCACAAGTGTAGGACAAAGTGTTACATCAGTTTTCATAGTTGAGGAATTAAAAGTTTCTGTCCAATGTGTGGCCTCACTTGCTGCTTCAGCTTTATTGCAGAAGAATTTGTCTGATAAAAGTTACCACACTGCTGATTTTTTAAATAACAGTTGTCAGTGCCAATATTCACAGTCCATCTTGTAATCAGGTTTGTTTATAATGTAATAGAGACTGTACGTGCTTATCAACATTGGAACCACATTTCACAGCTTTCATTGAAGTTCCTGAAGTATCATAGACTTCTTAAGTTGGCTATGTGTTTAACATTGCAGATCAGTGACTTCCACCTTTGGTACAGATTCAGGCAGTTTACAAATCACTTGGTTGTCATACTGTTGCGTAAGAATTTTTGTGGATATCTTTCTGAATAAATTTATTGAGCAACAGTGGAAGGAAATTTGGAAAACAACACAATTTTTAGCGTTGTTGGTGGTTAGTTCAGTGAGAGGTGGAATAGTCAACAGCTTTCTCCATACCTCAAGTTCTCAAAGCAAAACCAAAATTTGTCTTCTCTATTGGTATATGAACTGTTCATTTTCAGTCATTTATCTAAAGAGTTGATGCTCACCGTAGTAATTCATCAAAAATTTTTTATGAAGTGTATCTGGCAGGGCTTCTTGGCACCAGCCTTTGAAATTCTAGGAGCTCTTGCATCCGCTGGGAAGAGAGTGACTCTCTTTTCTTACTGCACATCTGGAAGGAATGTAACTGCCTATTTGTTTCGACAGAGAGAGATTGTTAGGACAGTGATTTCACCTTTCTAAACTGTGTGCTAGTATCTTCAAATATTTGAAGATGAGGGAAGAAAAAAAATATTATTTATAAAATATATTCATATTGCAGTTCCTAATTGGAAACTGTAAAATAATAATTATTGCATAAGAATAACAATAAGACCGTAAAATGTCAGGGAAGATTTATTAAGTGGTATCATTAAATTCAAGATTTTATTAACTATATCAGTAATTTACTGGGCTTCTCATGATGAGTGAGGGGCTAAATTCTATGAGTATATTTATTTGATGCTATGTATCTTAACCACATTTTGTCATTTCACCTCATCGGGTATTCAAGTTAAAACAGAGATGCTTACTTCTGTTGAATATAATTTTTTGCCTTTTTAATGATGTAGAAGCCTAGTAAATCTTCAGACAAAAAAAATCATTGTAATATTAAGCTTGGTTTTGGGGTTTTTTGTTTTTTTTTTTTTTTAAACAATTAATTTTGCTATTAGGAGAAGTTCCCATGTGGTACCCAATTCTACAGCCCTGTCTGAATGACAAGAAGTGTCATAATTCCTTGTTGAACAAAATTAGTTGTGAAATCTGAACTTAGTTTACTAATGTAAATATATTTATCTAAAAGCTTTTCATCCTTATTTTGAAGTTTGTGTTGGTTTCGTGGCTTTTTATTCATTAGGATCAATTGCACTTCTTACTCTAAGCCAGCAAAACATATGAACTGTCACTTACATTTCATTATGTGCTCTTGTCCTGAGTATGGATGGTTTTAAGCATATGCCTAAAAGTCTTATTGAATGAGAGACTCTTTATATGAGCAGGGGTTAATGGTGTTTGCAAGCTTTATGTTACTAAAAATCTAGAAAAGATTGGATTTGGTTTAATATTTCAATGAAAAATGGTATAAGGCAGAATGCCAACAGGAAATGCATTAATAATCCATAAAGCTGTGGTAGCCAACTAATTTGGGACAATATAGGAAATCTTGGCTGTATGCTAGCCAATGTTTCTAATATGGGTTTCCATCAATAAGTGCAGGATATGCTGAACTGGGTTATTAATCTGTAGAGAAGAAACTAAAAATCAGAGAGATCTGATTTCTGATCAGGAAGAATTTTTCTTTTAAGCATAAAATTTTAATCCAGTTTATTAAAAAAATATAAAACATTCTCTGCTGTTGTTTTGGACTCGGGAGAATGCTTTCACATAGCTAATTAGTGTATATCTGTAATCTTCCACAAGAGTCTCTTTCTCATAATTTCTGACTCGGTCTCCTCATATCTATTAATTCCTGACTGGGACCCTTTGCATGATCTAATATGTGTTTATTACTATGACAAATAGTAAGTATCATGATGTCTGTACAAGCTGTTTTATCAGTCTTTCTTGTTACTTCTGCACTACCATAATTAAGTGTCTATGGTAGAAGGAGTCACACAGTCAAAAGTTCAACATTTTCAACAACATACTGAGAAGCAAAATCCAATTATAAATCAATTAGAAGAGTTAGTGGACATGTGTGATCTCAGAATGTTCACTGTCCTTGGCAGGTATGTTTTCTTCCTTGTGGCTTGACAACAGGGTTTCCTATACTGGCTGCTAAAATGTGAAGTATTTCATATGACTGGTATTAGGCATTTGTTTTCAATTGAACACAGTAAGGTTTTAGTCTGAATAATGTGTTAGATTTTATTTCAAGCTAGATTTGAATTAAAATTCCATAAATTTACTCCAAAATATTTTTAATTTCATCCTGTTGTTTGGCTGGAATGTCATATGTTCCCCTTTCTCATACAATTTCCACAATATTGTTATAAACTATCTATTGGTCCATGTTTTATATCCATTCTGAAATATTAATATTCAGATTATTCAGGTTATCCCACCTGTAGTCTTGTATGCTGTTATTCTTTCTATAGCGTGGAATTATCTTGGTTAAGGAATCTAGCTGCATGAAAATCCTGCTGTCTTACTGATATGAACCTTAAAATATAGCCCTCAGACTAGAAGAGATTAATATATTCAACTTTAATAAAAACATTTGAAAGGATAAACTTTATCTATAGTTCCCAGTCCTTCTGGAAAACTGGATGAATTGTATCTCCTGCTGTTCACTTAATAAGGTGAATTAGTGTATTCCAGCAGATCTGTTTGGTCTAGCAAAGAAGAAAAAAAACAAAGTTTAAGGCATGTGTCTTACCCCTTTGGGCTCTGACACCGTATTCTACATTTTCCCTGTCTGTTTCAAATGACAATGTTTTTCATCTATGAAGATCTGGATCACGGCACTGCTGTGATATGCAATGTGATTGGACAGTTGTCAGAAATTGTCCCCGTGGAATTCTATCCATTAGGATATATCGTATTCGCAGGTTCCTAGTCTCTCTAAATGTTTTTCCTGAGATGACTCATCTGATATAACTTCTGCAGAACTTAATCAAAATTAGGTATGAACCAATATGAAGCATATAGCCAATATATTGACTATTTTGAGAATGATATGAAATCAATAGGTTTATTATAGTTCTTTTAGACTGCAAGTTTGTACACAGCAGCTGGGTCACTATGGATTCCCTGATTGCTATCTTTTACAGGAGACTAGTATTTAGACTCCATTCCACATTACTACAAATGACAAATTTTCAGAAAAAAATGCATTATTTTGTAGAATTTTCCTATTTATCTGTTTGAAATCTTATTAGAAAAATTTATTGGAGTAAAAATTGATGATTTTATGAAATATTCCTACATAGTTTTATCAACTTTATTGTTAGGCTTTCCCCTTAGTGTAGCAAAGTTTTCTTTTAGTGGATTCTACAGCACTAATCTCCCTGGAATTTAGTGATTATGACACCAAAAGTAGATATTAAGTGTGACATTCCGGAAAGGATTATCACCTTCTGTCATCTAGCTATGCAGGAACTATGACTAACACTTTTCTTTTCAAAGGGAGAATGTACAATTGAGATATTTGTAGTTTCAGATCACACAGAAGTTGCTGCTGTAGAAAGTGAGGAGGAACTTCTGCAAACAACTGCAGGCAGCAGAACAGAGATACCTTCAGGGGTGGGATGTACTCTTTCCAGCATTACTTATGGAAACAAATAGAAAAAAAAAGTATGATTAAGGATTATGTTTATTACCAGTTGTTTATGTTCTTGATCTCTGTATAACCCATCAAAGAAATTATGCAACTTTCCCCACTTCTGAAATAGCAGCACCCAGAGTAAAGATAGTTTGATATATTCCCCTGTCTATGCGGCAGTGCTTATTCCATAAAGCCCATAGCATTTCCTGATATCTAGCAGGGGTACCCAAATGATGCCCCAGCCATATGTGGCCTGATAGAAAAAATTTTTATCCTCTGTTTCTGGCTTCTCTCTGTCTCTAGACCCTCTCCAGTGCTGGCGTGGAGTATGCTGTAACCCCGATGTATTGTTCTAGCAGACAACCCATTCCTGGCTAGGTCTTTTTTCCTATGAGTTCTTAATGGCCAAAGACTTAGCAGTGTAAATGTTCTGTAAACTTAACACTGAACACCTGGACCTTCTCCTCATGTACAGATCAGCATCATATTGTGCATGTGTTGTACATCTGGTCACTCAACAGGAACTTGATCAAACTAGGGCTAACTGCTACCACAGAAAAGCTGGATGAGTGTTTCTGGCTTAGGGAGTGAATGGAAGCTGGACTTGTAGGAACATACTTTTTGTCCTTGTTTTTCATCTTAAAATGAAAATTCTGATGTGTTTGAAATGTAAAAATATATTTAAGACTTAATTATAGTAAGTCCTTAAAATATTAAATACAATTAAAATCAGCTCAGTAACATTGAAATGTAAAGAAGATTTAGGAGAATGAAATCAATAAATGGTAAAAAATTAATTTGTAATAAAAGAGTTTAGAATCAATATGGAATTGTTGAGATGTTGACTTGTTAATGTTTTCTTGCAAAAAAACCCAAACACTCACACACACACCCC
>VXBZ01012839.1:144313-179056 GCA_013399135.1 Heliornis fulica | reverse complement strand
CCCCCCCTTTTTGGGAATTCAGTTAGCTTTATGCTTTTGGTGTAAGGGCAATCTTAAAGTTATCTCTGATATACAGTACTCATGTTTACAGTTTGCTTTGGTTTTTACCTCCTTAAGTGTATCAAACTAAGGGTAATTTCAAATCTCTTCTTCCTCTAGTAGTATAATGACTTGCTGTCTGTCTGTCTCTTACAGTAGTCAGTAAGCTATGAAAGGAAATTATGTTCATGTTGGATATAGATACTAAGCATGCATAAGTTTAGTCTTATAAGACTCAAGAAATTAGTACTACTGATGGTAGTTTTTTTTTTTACTCAGAAGTCATACAGCTGCTTCAGCTACTGTGCTCAGTTCTAGTCCAGCAAAATCTTTGGCAAACAATTTTTAGGTCTTAGGGAAACAAAGTGAAAATTAACCGAAATGCTGAGCTGTTTGGGGTTTTATTTGTTGTGGGTTTTCTGTTTTGTTTTATTTATTTTTTTTTCCCAAGGATTTAATTTAATCTTGTTTCTTTTAAGCTCTAAACTATTATCCTACTTCTCTTTTGTAGTTAATTCTGTTATTCATTCCTCTGTGTTTTTAGAGAACTGTCAGATGAATGGATTGAACACAAAGTGATCAAATATTAGGGAAAGTCTTACAGTAGATATTTCAGTAAATGGATCTTGTTATCCACAAGTAGGAAGAAAACTAAAGTATTTTATTTCACTAATAATTTTTCCCACTTTCAAATAATGATGTCTATAAAAGATGCAATGTATTGAGCATTTCATAACATATTCAGAAGTCTGTCTATAAAGTACAACGTAGTTTGGATACTAAAAGTTAGATTGGATTCTGAAGAAAATGATAAAACATAGGTCTTTACAATAAGATAAAAATGTAAATTTTATAAAAGTGCATCAATACGATCATTGATCTCCTGTCTCTCTGTAGTCTAGTAATTGCTGAGGAAAAAGTGTCTTCCCATTTGGATTACAGCTTTCACAGGCATGCTGTAATCACTGGAACAGGGTAATGACTTAATCTCCCTAAGGAATTATCCCATTGTAGTTTTCTGAGAGATGTTAGGTATTTATCCCACAGCATACACCATGAAATTCAAATTGAGCAATGAAAGAGATGTGATTCAATTCTCTACTACCTTCTGCTGGACGAAATTCCCAGAACGACAGTACTTGTAAAGAAAGAAGTAAGATAATATCACAGTTTGACTGAAGTTATCTGCTTTGTACTGGAATGCTTGGATATCATTATGATGAACACAAATTGAGTGAGAATTTCATGTTGACTTCTTTAATTGTATCCAAAGGAAAAGTAGAAATAAATGATGTGACCGTGAGTGAAATCTCAGATGCTGCCTGACTTTTCTAAGATCTTGTACAATCCCATATGCCTATTACAGTCTTTCTGTCTGTCAAAGTAGTGCAGACTACTCTTTTAGTTATGGGACCTTTGAATTTGCCTTACAACGTTTTGTCTTGATGGCATTTGCTAATCTGATCCTGTAGCTCTGCTTTTTTTGTTTGTTTCTGTCAGACCCTGCACTACTTCCATCTCACAGAATCACAGAATGTAACGAGTTGGAAGGGACCTTGAAAGACCATCTAGTGTCCATTTCCCATCCCCCCTACCCGATCCCCCCTCACACCCGGGCAGGATCGCCTAGATTTAATCACACAGGAATGTGCCCAGATTGGTCTTGAATGTCTCCAGAGAAGGAGACTCCACAACTCTTTTATCCCTTAGTATCGTAATCCATACATAGAGCAAGATTTGAGTGTTGCTAGGAGCCTCCATTGTTGTTTTGGGTTTGTGGTTTGGTTGTGGGTTTTTTTTTTTGGGGGGGGGGTGTTTTGGGTATTCTTTTTGTTTGGTTTTGACAGAGAAAATTATTAGTGAGGACATAGCGGAACTAAACAAGCTAAAAATAGAATTAATCTTGAAAAAAATGGAAGCTGAAATTTTAGGAGAAAGTGAATGGTTTGAATAGGTGCATAGAGACAGACCTAGAAAGTATGTGTCATGATACCCACTGATATATGTGAGAGTGAATAGGAAAATTCCATGTTTATGATGTGATAGGACTTGAAAATAAAGGCGAACGAGTTCGGGACTAGACAGGTGTAACCCCTATATTAACCTTCCTAAGTGTGTCAGAGATCTGAATGTTGTAGTAACTTGTTTGAAGGATACCTGTAGACTGTTAGGAATTCAATATTTGCTAATGAAAAGGGTCAGATGTCTAGAAAAACTGCTTTTGCACAAGTAGTTAAATACAAGATACTTGATATATCTTTACTAAGCAATAGAAAGAGCATTGGTTGGATAGGAGACAATGCTTTTGTGCATAATGAAGTACTGCATGTACAAGCAAGGACATAAAGGAATCATCCACATGATGATTATATCATGCTATATCATTAGCAATGAATAGCTGAACAGAAGGAGAAAAATAAAATTAATATTCAGAAAGAGATGGGGAATAAATAAAAAGAAAAAAATGCAGGGCCTACCAGAGAGAACTTGAAAAAAGGTAAAAATAAAATGTATCAGTTGCCAAAAAAGTGTAACTGTCTAGTGAAAGGAAACAGAATTATCACTGGGGTGATTACCTGTGGTATGTACAATGAGGAAATAGAAATAAATTGAGTGAAGTAAAAGCATGTAGCAGAGTACTGGGAAAAGCTGCAATGGTATTACTTGGAGAAAAGCCTTCTAGATTCAGTTACAGAACCTTTACATTGTAAAGGCCTTTAGCCAGAAAAGGTCAATATGTAAGAGAGAGGGAATTCAGAGCTATCATTTAAATGCCTGAGACATGGCAGAAAGAACTCTTTGAGAAATTACTTATAGTACCTATCTTGTTGAATATAGTTCCTATTCCTTGCTGAATATCCAAAAGGAACAGGAATACACTTTGCAGTCCATAGAAATGCAATAAATATAGATGAAAATGTTTGAAAATTAGAATTTAATCACATTTACTGCAATGTACTAAACTTTGGATTATGTCCCCAGAAGATTTTTTTATTTCGATAATATTAAAAAAAAAAGTTCTCTGCTTGGTTGTGGTGTCATTAATTGGAGTAAATATAGGATTCAGTGTGTGCCCTTTTCTGTATTAGAAACAGTGGTATTAGAAAATTAATTAAAATTTATACCAAAATTTGTGTGTTTGTGGAAGTTTTATGTTTAGGTATGGTGACATTTGGGTGAGATTGTATCTGCATAATATTAGAGCTGTCTTAGTGTCTTCACCCCTCAGATTTTTCAGGCTAATCTAATTTATCCTTAATACTCATGACACTGAAAAAATATGAATTATCGAAGGATGCAATTTCTATCATGCCCATTTCAAGCTTTCTCCTTTGTCTAGATGAAGATGGAATTATAGAGATAAAACCAAATTAATCTAGAAAAATGTCTACTAAAACCAAACAACAGAAAAGCATGCTCCAAAAGTTGCTTTGGAAAACTTAGAACCTCCAGTGGCATTTCAATAAATTGATCTGAAGCTGCATATCTAGTAAATCACAGTACAGATTTATTTATTATTTTTTTTAAATGTGTCTATTTCTGGAGAGAAATCTTTGAGTCCAAAACTCTCATTTTTTTTCTTTTTTTTTTTTTCCCTCCCTTGGTTGTGTCGTTGGCTTTATTGTTTGTTTGTTTGAGTTTTTTTCCCCTCTTGTTGTTGCAATCAGGTTTTCTCTAAATATACTATGCCCTGCAGGTTAAAATGATTTGATTCTATATTTTGGACATCTGAGTTCTATTCTATTGTTGCCAGTGTGTTTTCAGCTGTGCCAAAACTGAGCAGGTCTGTGGTTCCTTTGTAATGTCAAAATGAAGACATTTATCATTGAGATTTATCATGGGACAGCTAGCCAGATGGTTTGGTATTTTAAAGGTGAACTGTTTGGGACTTGATTAGCTCATGTGATCTCTTAGGCAAAGACAACTATATTGTCCTTAAAGCTTTTGTTTTTCTCCACTTTTTTTTTTGTTTGTTTTGTTTCTATTTTTTTTAACATGGAAATGTTAATATAATAGCACATGTAGCATAGATTGTCATTTTAGAAAGGAAACCAAGTCATAACCAGTTCTACTGATTGCATTCCAATTACAGTGTGACCTCCTGTTGCTTTGCATTGAAGCAGCATTCACTTCAGGCATACGCTGATAAACAACATGCACAATAAATGACCCTTTAGAGGGGCAGTTGTAAGTCTCAAGTTTGGAATTTTTGCTCATACCACAGGGATTTATTTTTCCAAATCTGTAGTATTAGTCCAAAAGAATGCATTTCATTATATAGAGCCTGAGCTTATTTGGAAAAGTGCCATGTGAGCTTTGAAATGCTTTAATTCAAACTGTATTCAGATTTGAAGTCATTATTGATTAGGATATAAAGTAGCTATCATAAGGTACTGAGGAGAAAAATGAAAAGCTAAACTGCTTTCTTAGTGAATCTTCAGTTGTGTGTTTTGGTACGTCCTGCTAATGAAGATGAGAATGCTTGTTTGACACCAAGTTGTGAATGAGTTTGAAAATCTCAAGAGAATACTGCTTCCTATGAAATTTCTAGTAATTCTTGGTGCTTGTCAAAGTGGAGGCATCACAACAGTATCTTTTCCTATAGCATTCTGATACTTTGGATTCAGGTCTTTGCATGGCTAAACAATGCAGACAAGAGGCGAAGCAGGTATTTTTTCTCTTGCTTCTGAATTACTTGAGGGAATTTTCAGCGTTTGTGCAGGATGTGAAAGGGAATTGAGACAAGGTTTACCGTGACAGGCAATATCTTTCATTAAAGCAACTGATGCAGAAGAAATGTTTAAACTTTTTTGACACATATGCCCTTCTTCACGTCAGGCCACAAAACTCATGTTTGATCAGCTGACAAAAACAT
The DNA here is from genome assembly GCA_013399135.1 of Heliornis fulica. Lineage (NCBI taxonomy): Eukaryota > Metazoa > Chordata > Aves > Gruiformes > Heliornithidae > Heliornis > Heliornis fulica. The sequence continues at coordinate 174,141 of VXBZ01012839.1, read as the reverse complement.
AAAATAGACAAGATCTATGAAGAAGAGCATATATGCCCAAAAGCTTGTCTATCATTTCTTTTTCTACATTAGTTGCTCTAATAAAAGGTGTTAACATACTACTACAAGTGGTATCTTACCTAGATCCTTACAATCACACCTGCAACCACAGTGCTGTTACAACAGGCAATGGCGACAGTTAAGAGAAAGGCCAAATCTGATTCTTTCTGCCTGCTCCTCTCCTGCACATCATAGAATTGTTCTCTAATTTTCTATTTAAATTCTGCTATTCTCAGTATTCTGATGTATACTACAATTTAACAGCCTGGCAATTTCTCTGAAACACACTTCACAGTGTAAATGGGACTGTTGGCTTGAGTTGCTCTTTCTATGGCATGATCCCAGACTAGAAATTAAGGAGAGGAAGTATGAAGTCCCAACTGATGTCTAAGATGAGCTGTACATGGCCTTAAGGGTATTGTTCTTTTTTATCTCCAACAATTGGATTTACAGAATCTTGATAAATGGCATCAGACATATAGTGAAAATAATCTGGCAGCAGACAATTTTTTAGTGTTTTTATGTTTAATATTGGATTTTTCTTTTTATTTTCTGCATTATTTGTTTTGAAATACACAGTCTCAACTCTAAATTAAAACCAATTTTGTTTCTGTAAAAAAATAAAAGGGGCATAGTAGAGAGTTTAGATTAATGGAACTTCATAATAATATATAATAAAATATAAGTTCATCTGTATTATGATGGGAGTATCAATTTCTTTTTTACCTGCAACCACTTTTTTTCCACTGGGAAAGTAAAAACAACAGCAGATTGATACATTCTGCAGGTGTCACTCTATTCAACATTTCCAGTCTTGGGTATCATTGATAAAGGCACTGATATATTTTAGGTTTAAAAGACCTGAGCAGTAACTTTTCCCAATACTCTCATGCTTTGTTTGTGAAGTAGCTGTAGTCCCTGGGATTTGTCCTGCTCACCTTTGCATTTTTCAGTTCTTTCTCAGTTGGAAGCCTTTGCCATGCAAGGCGTGACTGCATTGAAATTGGAGTTTCTTTGATCTAGGTATATCATTCTTGGTCTCTTTCAGGAGTAGTTTAAGTCAATAGAAAAATGCTTATTGTTTTCACCTCTCATTAGAATTTCAGAATTTCAAATGATTAAAAGTTCCTTTTTATTTCACCATCTTGTTCAGTAATATTTGTCCAGCTCTTGCCGTGCAGTTTTCAAAATCTGCTGTTTCCCCAGGCCCCACTATATTTTCTGATTTCACAAGAAATTTTTCACATGAACTGACTTTCAACTAGTCTATTACATTGCCAAGTTGCACACACTCATAGTCTGTATTGTACACAGCTGATTGAAACAAAATCTGTTCCTAAGAATAATTTTTCACATGGCTCTACAAACCTACTTATAAATGCTGTGGTCTTGGAGAGAAAAAGCAGACTCTGTGTTGCTGAATCAAAACCTTCCACAGATTATTTGGAAATAATACATATTCCTTGTTTTAGGAAAAAATACAGAAGAAATTATACATTCCTATAAGTTGGCTGTGTATCTTTAAGTCAAAGTTTCATTCAACTTCAATGTTCAAGGGCAATTTTTTTTTTTACTCAGAAAAGGAAGTAGGATTTGATGGTTTTGTTTGGGTTTTTTCCAGTAGGCAGGCATTCTTCTTCTGTATATTTCAATGTTATATGGTTAAATGTGCCTTGAGAATTGAAGAATAGAAAATCAAATTATTTTCTGTTTAATAGAAAAAGTCTCTTTTTCAAAGAAAATAATGTGTTGATAAATTTCTTATTAAAATAAAACCAAAACACTTTGTCAGATTGAAAAAAAAAAAAGACATAAAGGAATGTTCTATTCTTTACACTGTTTGTTTAGTTGCACTGTTGATAAAGCAGTAGTAGAGAAGTTCTTTTGTTGACATTTCCATACTGTTCATGTGTATGAGGTCTCATGGGTTACCTATTTGATGCCATTCCTGGTTCTGTAGCAGATATCTCTTTTAGAAGATACTCAGATCATTTATGCATAGGAGGAGGATCTTAATTCCACATTAAAAAAAATAAGTTAGAAATTCCTCCTGTTTTTCTATGTCCGCTTCCTGTCAAGAATAACTGGAAAACTTTCTGCTTTCTGAGTCAAGATGGGGTACTGTGTAATACAGTAGTGAAAAGTCTTTAAAATATACACTCCACCCTCTTAACTGAATCCTTGTGGTTCATTTCTGGCATTAGCTCTTTAACAGGAGTTGTGGTTTTTATGGAAAAGTCTTTCATTTAGAAAAGAATGACAGAATCTTAATCCTAATTTTAGTAATATAAGGCTCTGTTCTGTGCAATGTCACGGGTCTTTATGTAGCTTAAAAATCTTGTGTTGTTAGCTGATTTTGATAGTTGATATAAGTATTCCTTTTAGAGCATTTAGAAGTGAGACAAGAATGTATTAAGTACCATTTTGTCATGTCATAGTGTAGCAGAGCAGAGGTGCAGTAAAGCCTCCTGCAGTATATATTGGAGGAGAATTTGGCATGCAAATAATAATAAGGATTATCACAATAGATAATAACTTCAGGTGTATATATTTAATATGTGTTAAGAAACCATCAGGTAATATTTTATTTTGAAGGACTGCTTCATTATTTCTTTGTGGCAGTTTTTATCAGTGTATGTATGAATAAAAGAAAGATGGAAAATAAGAAGAGATGGAAAACTAATGATTCAAGAAATCACATAGCATCAGATAATTCTATTTTGAAATCACAGCAGTAGTACCCAGAGGCATAAACTCCCCAAATTGTTAGTAAAAACCCCCTTTGATATATCCACTGCTACAGAAGCCTGAAGGCAGTCTTTTTTATTAGTGCCTAATGTTTCCTGAACGAAACGTTTAGCAGACATTAAAATATATATATACCTGTTTAATTTTATAAGCCAGTTTCTTTGACACTTATTTACTGATGCTTTATCTTGCTACTTGACTTTAATGTTTGGTATTATCTTTATAGTTTTGAGTATTTCATTGTTCGCTAACAGATTGCTAGTTTAGGCAAGCAATTTTTATCCTGTCTTCAAGACTGTCTTTTAACTTCATCTTTTCAGGCACCTAAGTGCCCATTTCCCACCTACTGGGCTATATATATGGCTTTTGGTAGAACAGAGTGAAAGTCTGGGAAGTCCATATGCATATTCCTCAGTCAGGTCTCTAATTTTTACAGTGGGATTTCCCTTCAGCTGTAGAAGGTTATACTAAACTCCCTTCGCTTTCTCCCCTGTGGTCCCATGACACACAGAGAGATTAGTTTGTGTTTCAACAAAGAATTCCATATATGATTTTTCAGCCTTTTATTCTGCCATCATATTTATGTAGAAATATGCAGTCTAGAATGGTTGTTTCAAAATGCAATCATTCTAAAGGGCTGTTGACTCACATTCTGGTCACCACCAAATGAAGAAGTGAAGAAACTAATTAAATGGGTAGACATTACTAAACTGCTCTTTTTACTTAGATTTAGCGGTTGCCCTTAGAATTGGACCCTCCTCTAGCTTTGCTCAAAATAAGCTTACTATACAGGAAAATATCTCTTTAGAATGGTACAGGAACATATGCTTTCATCTTATGAGAAGTGAGATTTAAGCAGAGGTCTGTGGCAGACTGGATAGAGGGTTGGGATCTTGCTTCTCAGAAAGGTTTTTTTGGACTGGCATAACTCTACTGAAGAAACATTGGGAAAGGACCATTGTGTGCATGTGCTTGCAGTAATATCAGCATCAAAGAGAATTTTGTAGCACTCTTCCTTAAAAAGGACATTTAGTGCCCTGGGGTTGGAATATGTGAGCGTGATTAGGAACAAGAGAAGAAGGAAAGAGCTGCAGAAGAGTGACTCCCAAGGTTTCAGAAGGCATGAGTTCCTCTTTGCTTCCAACCTGGTTTAAAATTAAGACATCTTAGAATACAATGGAAATATCCCACCTACTTTGTCGTTGATTCAAATTATATCAATTCGTCAAAGACCATTCCGATTGCATGCCCCTTTCCCTTGCCCTTTGGAAGATTAAGGGATGAATACTTAGATAGTGATGAAGTTCCTGAAAGCAAAGTTAGTCCTGATGGAAAAGCACAATGCAACTTTTGTATGGAAAAATTGGGGTAAAGTATCATTTTAATTTGAGAGGACAACTCTCTTTAGTTAAAGAATTTGATTGGCTTATGAGTTCTGACAAGCAATGTCACTTCAAGAAGATTCAGATGAATGAATTCCAGAGGTCAGATCTAACAGCTGACCAGCTGACTCCAAAATATTGTAACTTGGTCTACTAATGGATTGATTTGAAATGGGGCAGGGAGAGAACAACAAACAAACCAACCAAAAAAATAAAAAAGGGAATGCAATTATGTGGTTAACCTTAGCACTTTTTTTTCTGTCTTTGCAAAGCCAGTAATTTAAGTAGGTGATCAGAACAGCCAAAAGCCTCAGATCTTCCTCTTTCATCCATATAAAATCCCACCTGATTAATGATGGAACTCAAAAAATTACAAAAAAAACCCTCAAGCTGGTAGATTTGGTTTACAGTCTCATGTGTTAGTTATTTAAAAATTGGATTGCACTGGAAAAGTCCTGACTCTGTAGGCAAAGGAAATTGTGGTAGATGATTCAGAAAATGGGGAGATGGATTTTTTTTATCCTATTAATCTGGTACATCAAAAATAAGAAAGTATCATTATGTTTGTACCACTGGAGGCTGGATAGATTGAGAAGAAGCAGCACCTTGATTCCTAGCACGCTTCCTTTAAACTGCTGCAATAATTCTGTTTGTCAGTCTTTTGGCTTGCATCTGCAACATATTCATACTTTTGTATGTAATCTGCTCATTCAAGCTTTAAATTTGTACAGAAAGATTTTTTTTTTTTATGTGGATATGGAACATTATGATAAATGCTTATCTTGGCCTCTGCTGCTGTTTAGATTTTACTTTGGATTTGTTGTGGTCAGTCTATGATGTGGTAAATAGGTGTATTTTACAGCAATCTGAGGAAAAATACAGAATAATCTACATCTCCAGATTTTGACAACAGGGAGTATTATTGGTTTCATTCCAAATAGTTTCTTTTATAGTGTTATTAGTTTTAACATCATTTTCTTTTTCGTGCCATATCTTTCTTTTAATTTTATTACAGTTCCCTACTAGTTTGTGTAAGGAAAACTCATGAAATAGTTGCATGGCCCCCTGAAGCCATGACAAAAGGGATCATTATAGTCCAAATCCTAAAAGGTTGACAATATTTGCTGGACAAACTTTTAATAGACTATAGGTCACTAAAACAATGTTTCTATTGCTATTTATTTGTTATGGCTTTTGGTTTCCCTACCCTTTTCCCAAAACATTATATCCTTGTTTAGCATTCTCTCTAACAAGCTGTGACTTGGGAAATGGTTGGAAGGGAGGAGTTACTGCCAGAAAGGTTCAAAAATACAAACTAATGAAACTTTTTGAAGTAATCATCATTGCTTGAAGCTTAGATTTTCCCCCTAAATTGCTTTTGAGCTGGAATCTATTGTCTTTGAAGTCAATCAGGAGTTTTGATATTGACTATATTAATTAGTCAATTCGCCTGTGTTTCCATGGAGTGGGGGTGGCAAATATACATTGTTACTGCTTTTAGTATGACTGAAACCAATAATTTTTTCAGTTTGTTTGCAACATTTTCTTGATAAGCTATAATTGTCATTTACTGATTAGCAAACCTTTTTTTTCTTCTTTCTAGTAAAATAATTTATATTCAAGCTGTAGTTCAGACAACTATATGCCATTGCTGGGCCTTCAACAGTGACCTGTCAGATACCCTTAACTTTTCCCTCCATCCCACACCATATTCGATGCTCTTCTCTTTGGGAGCATGTATTTCCAGAGATATGTCCAGCTGGCAAGCCAGTTTTAGGTTAGATTTGGCTGAAAACTATTTTCAACAAATAATAACTCTTATTGGAAACTGAGTGTTCTCCACAATAGGGGTTTGAATATATGTGTGTGTGTGTGTGTGTGTGTGTGTGTGTGTGTGTGTGATAGGGTGGATGAGAAAGGTGGGATAGACCAAGATATACATTAAAGTAGGTTGGAAAAGTGTCATGTGGAAAATATAATTTGGTTTATTCATGTACTTTTTGATGGTCTATGAGTCTGAGCTAGACTAGAAATCTATTTTATAGACATATTTCTCCCTTCTCTAAGTCAGTGATGTGTCAAAGTAACATAGTAACTTTTCAGTTCTGTGTCAATAAAAATAATTGAACAGCATCAGAACTTTCAAAACCCTTTTAAACCAATATTAAAAAGAGGTTAAAAGGAGTGATATAAAACATGGGGGCTTTTCCAAGATTTTTGTGTGTCTCACTTTTAACCAAATTTATATCAAACTGGATGCATTCACAAAACTTTAGTATCACTTACTCTCCATTTTATTGCCAAAGGAGTTTTGTCTCCTCCATTTCGCTTGGCATTGAGCATATCCTGGTGACATTTACAAAAACTATCATTATATTATGTTATATATATGTTAAGAAATGTATTGAAAAAATTAAACTGTGCCTTACCCATCATTTGCTTTTAGTTTTGAAAAGGGTGGCAAGAGATAAGCTTTTTTTGTTTTCTACAGTATCAGTAAATTGTTTATTCAGTATTTAGTGTCTTGACCATTATTTGGTAGCCAATGTTTCAGAAAAATCTTGTCAAATGTTGAATTCTGCTTTGAATTTTCATACATAGGATTTACCTGATAATTTCTCTGGAACTAAAAGCTGAAAGATTTATTTTTACCCCTAATCTCCTACTCTAGAGAATATAAAATATTGTCTAACAATATTTTGAAAACACTTCTGTATTTTGCACATTAGGTATTTTGCTAAATCAGGTGCTTATTTACTTCAGTAGCACCATAAGGGTTTTTTTTGTTGTTGTTTGGGTTTTTTTTTAACTGAGACAGGTAAATCCATTTTGAACCTAAACAGTATTTTCTTGTTCACATATTCTTTCTAACTTCTGAAACTTCCTTCTGAAGGTTATTTGTCTTACCAGAAGAATATAATGAAAAACTGTTGCATGTTTCAATCACTGTTCAATACTTAGTATTTCATCCACTAATTGCATTTTATATTATCTACTGTAAGTGTTTAAAAAACCAAGGAAGCAATGGGGCACTTTTTTTTTAACCTTGTCTCTCTCTTATTATAGCAGTTCCTCATTTATTTACTTGTCTTTTAGGTTACCCCTTATTATTGATTCTTTGTCTTCAAGACTGGATGTGCAATATGAGGATCTCATTTCCCCTTTTGGCTACTACTCTTAATTTTCATTCCTTTTTTTAATTGTGTTTTCTGGAGAGTGTCCCAGTTCCGTCTCCTCTACGGTTGATATTATCAATGTCATGTTGTCCACATTAATTACCACTAGGTGGAAAACACCTAGCCATGTGTACCTCACATTTTGTTACTTGTATTAGGTGCCTTCCAAGCCATCGTTCTGAAATACATTGAGCTGATATCATGTGCCTGGCCCTGTTAATTTCCAAGCAGTTTTGGCAATAAAAATGGTTTGTGGTTTTGGACATGACATTAACATTTGTTTTCCCTTAATTCTTGTTCTATTTCCTTGATAAAAATTCTTTGATGCCCAAGGGGGTGACCTTTTCCTTCGTATTTCCATAAAATGAGTATTCACATAGTTGCTTAAGAAATTGCAGTTGTAGGCTGCCTGCTCATAAGCTGCATTTTGATCTCCGCTTTGGCTGAGTTTTGGTGACTTTTTTTTTTGTTTTTTCTTTCCTCCCTCCATGTGCATTCGGATCTTCCCATGTCAGTCGTATCTCAGAAGTCTGCAGGACAATGGGAAGTGTTATATTAACAACTCGTATTAAGAGGCAGAATTTTATATATGTAAGATATTTTGATTATCTTTCCTAGTTTAATGGCTCCACCACCTGACTGGATTCTCATCAGCTGGCCAGTCTGCCAGTCTTTGCTATACCATTCTAGTTTGGATTTTTATGTGTATTTTTTTTTCCTCTTAAGTGTCTTGATTACTCTCTCCCTCAGAAAAAAAAATGCTTTTAGACATGAATGTTACTCCTGGAGAGAAACAGAGCCTAACTTCTTCCTGTTTGTATCTGCATTCATCTTCCAAGAACTTTTTGGTACCCCTTTGCTAATCTGGAGACAAACACTTGAATCAACTTCTTTTGAAGTATCATACTGTGGCTGGTCTTAAGCTTAAATACTGAATAATATAATCTCTCTATATAGTCTACCCACCTTCAGATGGGATTCTTTCAGAAGCAGAACAGTAGACCTAGTTAGCAATGTAAAATAAAAAGATGAGTGGATATGTTGAAAGAATGGCATAATGTCAAACGATTTTTTTTAAACAAGCGGGTATCCTGTAAATATGTTTTCACAGATAAATTTTTCCTTCTTTATTTTTTTTCTTTATCATTTTGACAGGAGAACAATTTTAGTATATTTGATACTGAAACCACCTAGATACAAGGTCTTAGTTTGGCATTATTGATAATGCTATGCGTATGTTGAATCTCACTGTAGTCAATCAATGGTTTAAAGATTGGCTGTGAGCAAAGATTTTGTTCGGAGTTGGGATCCATTAGTTGGGATGGCCTCTGTACTCTACCTTCAAACAAGAAAAATGCAAGTGCTTGTACTGCATGATTTGCCATAGAATCATTATGCCATATCTTATGTTATCAAATAAGAGCTATGCCCCTCATCCCAAGTATCAACACATTTTACTCTAGGGCACTAGCATGATATATTGCAGATTTGGAACTATTATAAGAGAGAAGTTTGTATTTCCCACCAGAAAAGTTATAGATATGAATAAAACATAAAGTTTATCTAAACAAAACAAGTTACTTTCAAAAAAAAAAAATTTGAGCTAGTTTTTAAATAAACCACCAAGAACCAAAAGAACAGCCACTAAACTCCCCAAGAACCCGTCTATTTGTTCAGTGTAGCAGTTTAGTAATGTATATTCTCTATCTAAAGACACAATAGATGAATTATTTTTGACTGTTCTTGAAGGGAATTGCTAGTAAAAGATTAGGAGTTGTGGTTGTACTAGTGATCCTAGGGCACAAAAGGACTCTGAGTGGAGGATTAGTAGGCATGAGAATAGGGACGTATGCTGGGGAAAGGAAGTTGTGAGAGAGAGGAGGTCTATTTTGGACTATATTTTGTTTAGCCATTTGTGTTTGTATACAATAGATACATTTTTGTGTCTTTGTATATGATAGAAGGACAGGGAAAATGTGATTTCACTTTCAGAAGTAAAAATGACTGTGTTATTACGAATTAGCTTTTGGTTTTTTCAAGAGTTAAGTACTTTCGAATGGGAACAGAGTTGAGTTCAGAAGCGTTCACTGCTTGCTTGCTTACAAGGTGTGTATTAATATATGTATAAAACATTAAACAATAAAAATAATAGCCTCTGAGAGAAAGGGAATTATTTTCTTTTGAAACCATGATGTCATGGTCTTACCTCACCTTTAGTTTCAGCCAAGCAAATAATGTGTACTGAGCTCTCTATCATGTACCATTATAATTAGCTCTGTCAGGTCTTAGCCCTGCAACCCTCATGCAGATAATATGATAATATGTCTTCATAACCAAGTGACCTTACATGCACAATATTTCTCCCCTTATGAAGATTGCATGTCAATAAAGTAATTGAGTCTCAGAGGCTGCAGCGAGTGAAGATTTAGATGATTGGACTTTCAGGGCAGTGATGTATGACCGTTATTATTCTACTTGTCAGAGTGCTGCGTACAAGCGAGGATGGTCAGAAGATGACAGGGATGAAAGGTTGTGTTTCATTAAAAAAAATATTGCTGTTAATCACCACTCTATTCTTTTCAAAGTCACAGAGGAAAAAAGCTCCTTTTTCATTTTAGCTCTGGTTAAGAATTTAAAAATGAACACATAGCAGACTTTCAGAGCCCAGTTACCTGGCTTCATTATTGCTTAATTAGGGAAATAAATTATTATTTCAGTTAATAAAATGCAACAAAATTCTAGGCACCGAGGCCACCTGTATATCATGCTAAGCTTTAAATCACATTTTGTCTACAGTTTCAAGCAATTATAACAAGTGCTGTGAAGCTGGTACAAAATCAAACTCTACCAAATTCAACTATTTTCATTTTTCTAATTTGTTTGGACAGTTGCAGTGCTTGAAACATTTATGTTTCCATACTTCGTAAAAGCAAATATTTTTTTTCCTCACCAAGCTGTTTTGTACCTGTAAATTTATCTTATGATATCATAACAGCTGGAAACTTGTAGCTTGACAACATTTTGTTTCATATTTAAACAGCTCAAAAATTATGTTTGAAATGGTATATTTCTTTCTTTCCATAAGACTTTTCTCATTTTGTTGCACATTATCTTGGAAGTATCGCCAATATATTTCAAAGTAGATGATTTGCTCAATTGTTTAGTTAATAATTCCTAATGATTTATATATCTGACAGATCTCTCTTATATATGTTACAAAAAAAAATCCAAACAAAACCCAAACCCAACCAAAAACCAAAACAGAACTCACCCAAAATAGTATTAAATAGTGAGTGCCATATAATGAAATACAGACGTAGGTTCTGGAAGGCTGATGAGCAAAGAAGCTTGACAGTGCTTTCAGTGAGTGGAAAATCCTAATAGAAGCACATCTTTTCTGAAGAACTAGTTTCTGAAGTCTTTAAATCTTCACACTTAAGAAATTGACTGAGATATAGCAGCACTGCTGGAGAAAGAGCTTGTCAGATGATTTTTTGGCTATACATGGTAAAGCAATAATTTACTAACTAAAATTAGCCACTGCATCTTTTCAGGATTGGCTGTCCATATTTATGTCACCAGGTTTATAAGCAACAACAACAGAAAAAGAGGCACTTTTTTCACATTTCTACAAAGGTTTTTAATTAAGTTCTTTTACACTTACTCCTAAGCACATTTTTAACCTGTTTAGCATATAATTATAAAGATGCAAAGTCAAGATCGTTTGCAAACTCATCTTCAATTTCCTTAATGAATTTTTGAACAGGAGTGCTCCATGTGATATAGGATATAGGCCCTGTTTTGTGTACTGTTTGAAAAGTGATATTCTCAGTGTAGAATACAATGAATATTTGAGTAAGAAAATAGAATCCCTCAAACTTACCAGTATTTAATATCTCCACTACCATGTTGTTGGATAGACAAGCCTGACTCTTTGGTTCTCTCTTAAATAAATTCACTGCTGCTTCTCCTTTTCTTTCTGCACGAATACATAACATTAAGTATACGACTGTTGGTAAAACAAGCAAAATACATACTTCATACTTAAAGTTGGTGTCTCTGGACTTTCTGGTTTTCCTGAGTCAAAACACTATAGTGTTAAGTCAGTCACAGTATTACCAAGAATGTTAGTTGCTTTCACTGCTGTGGCTAAAGCACTGAAAGTCCTGAAGTGTTCAGAATGCATGAGCTTCACTAAGGAACTGGGAGGTGGGGAGAACAACAACTTACAATACCTAACTTAAGTAGCAATGGCGGGGGGGGGGAGTTAATATCCCGTTATTTTTTTATGTGTCCTTTTAGATAAGGAAAGAAGACTGATACCTTCCAGTCAAATGGAAGACTAAAGTGAGTGATCTGACTTCTCTATCAATGTGACATATGACTTGCTGTTAACAGTTATTGGTGTTGATAGGCACACCCCACACAGAGAGCCAAATGCAGTTGTTTTGATCCCTTGTTCTTTTATTACTATCCCTCTCCCTGTTTTCTGTCACAATGTCATGTTGAATCACTGTTCAATGGTGTGTGCAGGACCTCTCAAGTACGGAGGTATCAGACTTCAGGAACCACATTGAAATGAATATAATAATGAGAACCAGAAGGCAGCACAAACCCGCTTCTCTGGGAAGGAGGCAGCTAATAAGTGTTAGTGGATTCTGGGGAGAAGAACCAGAGTTGCATCCTGTGGACCTGCAGGTGTAGACTGGCTTGTCTCAGGGTCCAGTTACAGGCATGCTGAGAAGATCAGTGCTGATGTCTGTCACTTTGTACACATCAAGATACTTATTTGAGAAAACAGAATAGTCAGTGGTTATTTTATATTCAGACCTGGTATGAAGAACAGAATTACACACACAAAAAAAAAAAAGAAAAAGAAAAAGGAAGAAAAAAGTGCTGTGCTTTTAAGATTTCTATGTAACATCATGCTAGCTCAGTTTTCTGTATTCTCTTTGAACCTCTCTGTATTTTCCTCCCTTGTTTCTTTTACTAAGCTAATTATCTTATGATCCTGAACTGTCTAGATCCACACATATGTATACATGCATAATATGTGCTCTTCTCTCACACTTGATTAGGCATTTAGTTGGGATTCAACTTTCAGGCCAATTAATGGTGCTTTCTGTGTGTGCCTGTTGGGAGAGCAGATTACAAATTTGGTTTCTGATTTTGTAAGCTTTTATCTGGAGTTTGGATAGTTGTTCTATTTTGTCTGAGTCAAAAATTTTGGCAAGGATGAGGGGTGTAAGTAATATTATAGCTGTAGTCTATTTTTGTATATGTTGATGTGTATATATACATGCTTGCATGACAATAATTCTATTTACAGCAATAGCAACAGCTATGATTGATGGGGCCTAAGTATTTCCATTTGCTTATAATTGTAAGACATTTTAACTATATGAGATAATTTAGTGCCTTATTTCTGTCCTGAGGAGAAGGTTCTTTCAGATGTTTTTCCTATTCTAAGATTTAATCAGATAATCCCCTTTTTTCACGTTTATAAATTCATGCAGTCCAAAGCTATTCAGACTGTTGATGTTCTATACCTCACAGACCTTGCATTTTACATAATTATCCCTTAACTGCACTCAGTAACTTGCATTTGCTAATGCCCGTCCTCCACAAAAGCACTTGCTTGATTCAAAAATGTAGACTCCACTGATTTACCTGATGGTGTGTTCAAATTGTTAATCACTGTATGGTAAAAAATGTGCCTAATTTTGTCTGGATTCCACTTTCAGCCTTGAAAGCTACTTTGTAATATTAGTACTGGATATTAGGCCTTTAATATTTAGTGTTTTGTCCTTGTGTAGGGTAGTTATGCAGTGTAATGAAATAGCCATCTAGTCTTGTTTTTTATAAACTAAAGAGAGTGTAATGTTGAAACCCCACATTCTGAGATATTCTCTCTAGTCCTTCAGAATGGATTGTGGGTCTCTTTATCGCCTTTTCTAATCTTTGTGTGTCCTTAACAAAATATGGCCATCTTTACATCACAAATGAAGTAAAATAATTTTTCACACCTATACTGTTTCTCTATTATTTTTCTCTCCCATCATGCTAGGTCTTTCTCTAGAGTTGCTTGCACACCATGTTCCCTAAATTGCTCTCAAAGTCTCTACTTTCTGTTACATGGTCTTACATTTTATGACTATGGCCAGTCCTTCTTAAATCCCAGATAAACACCCTTAAATAATGATGACGACACATTGGTGACTGATATTTCAACCTATTTCTATTTTATTTCACTTTTATTTCTAATGCTTGGTACTAATTTAGTATTAGTTATTTGTACAAAGTGAATTTGTGTCTCCTGATTGGGTTTTTTTAATCAAAACTGAGACAATCTATTATTCAGACATGGATCTCTTTTGTTTGTAAATCAGTCTCTACCATTGCTTCCAACACCAACAAAACCCAGGAGGCATTTTCTTTGCAGGCAGGAGTAGGAAAAGATGAGATACTGCCATAATACAATCATAGTCCTCATACACCCACCTTCCAGAAGGGCCCAAAGATTGTGCCAAGAGACTAAAAAATAGGTTGTACCAGGGCAGAAAGTGAAAATGCCCTTAAACCCATTATTTTTTCCTGCTTCTTCTTCATTTTGAAGAAATATCTACTGAAAATCTGCCTTGCTTTGTTTCTAATGGCATACATCTTTCCATATAAGTATATACTGTACCATCTTTACCTAAATTATGAATATATTTATCTGTTTTTCCCTAATGAAACAGCTATTTCTTCTAATTCTTTTTTGCTTCTTTTACCTTGAACTTACAGCCTGCCTTGGGTTTTGTCTTTAACGTAATTAGTTTGTAACAGAAATAAAAGTGATTAGTGGCTTACCGGTGTTTTCTTCACACCCATCTGTTTCCTTTTCTGCCTTTTAGTGCTGGAGAAAGAATGCACTCTTTCATTGAATCTAGCGTAACTCAAAGGTAATTTTGAATTTGCATTTTGAAAAGGAAACTGTGTAAAAACAAATCAAATACTCTTGGCCTACTCGCAAACAAGTCTAGGGACTGAATATCTTAACTTGCCTTTTTGAAATGCAGTTGATTTACTTATAAAATGACAGGTTTGTGATTCCAGTCTCAACACTACTATCTTTCATATTTCAATAGTTATAATTATCTGCAGAAATATCTGTAGTTTTTGAAATGGTGACAGGAAGTCTACAGTTATTTAATATTAAAGTGAAAGTAACTACATGGACCCAAAGTGTTCCACCTAGAAAGTTCTTTTAAGTCTCCCCGCTAGAGGACAGTGGACACCTTGGAAAACTGAATGACTTCTACATGACGATGATCTCAAATGGAAAGGTGGAGAAGTTATTTACGTTTACATACTTATTTCTTCCTCTAAGTTTGGCTAATCATACAACCATTTGCATTATAACATCTTTCTTTGACTATCATGGAGGTTACCAAAGGATAATTTCCAAAAATACAGGACTAGTTGCCATCTTTTTGTGTGACTAATGGGACAACATTAGAACTCAATCATTAACCAGGAACTTTTTTTGGTGGCTCTGACATCTTTTCATCAATCAAGGTATCCCTGTCTAGTTATGGATAGTACTGGAATAGTACTGGAATTCAGTACTATATTCTTTATCATGTATTATCATGTATTATCAAGTACTATTATCAAGTACTATTTTGAGCTACTGAACTATGTTAAAAGCTAGATAACATTTTTGAAAAGTTAACAGTGGAGATACAATTCAGTTTCTTTACAGAGATTTTTATTGGTGTTTTGTGTCCCTCCATGTGTTCTGTATTCCCCACTTCCCAAAATCCTTCTGTGATTTAAAATAAAAATAAAACACACATTTTGCTTCTTTTCAAAAGTTAGGTTTTAATCAGTTTTTCACAGATAGTCTTTGATACTTGCGAGAGTAGTCACTCATCAGAAAATGGATTGTGTGGATAAGAGATTTAATGAAAACATATGTTATAACTGTAAGCCCCTGTGGCCTGCTAACCATAACATTATCCAGATCTTGCTCATGTGTTTGCATTATTTGTCAAATTCTTTGATGATAGGGTTCCTTCTCTGAAAAAGATATGAAGATCTTTCAAAACCACTTGGAGCGGTAGCCAGCTGGAAGCAGACCTTGAGCTGTGAATGTTTAAAAACCTGAAATATAGCAAGCCTGTGCCTGGCCACAAAAATATGCTCAGGTTTTTTATTTCTTTACATGCTGTCCTGGGAAGGGGGACAGAATCTCTTTTCTTATCTGCATTGTAGTGAGAGCAATATATCTGTTCATAGCAAGTCCAGCCTTTAACTTCTGCTCTTCAAGGCGAGTTGGAGAAATTAATGAGAACAAGTAGTACAATAGAAATGCATGGCTGTTCAGTGTGTATTTGAGGATTGGTAAGGGAAATCCTGCAGATGTTTATAAATAAATAATTAGAAAATATTTATATGCAATGTAGAAGTCTTTTAGTGTAATGTTTTCTTAGAAACACATCTGACAAATCTGGGTGGCTTCTTATTATTACACATTTTTAACAGGTGCAACAGAATATTCACAAGTTCTGATTTTTTTTCAAGGACCTGTGTTAATGAACTTACATGTGCAAATATTGCTTTTCTCTTGTAAATTTCTTTGGATTTAGGGTTCACAGAATTGTTTACAGAATATAATTCCTCTAGATTTTATGTTGACTGGTGCTGCTTGTCAGTTCTGTGAATAAACAAACTAAGAACTGTCTCACAAGTCCTGCTCCGTGGATGTTTTGGAGAAGGTTATTTTAGTAGTAATATATTTTTTTTTCCTTTTAATGTTAATAGAAACAACTAGTATAGCAGCACAGTACCATAATACAAATGCACAGAAGTAGAAAAATGCTTTGTGGTGTTTAGCTGTCATCTCTCTTCATTGGAGTTCTCTTGCACCTATCACGACCAGCAAGAATGTTTGGTAAAGTGACTTTGTGAAAGGACTGTGTTTTAAGTTTCAGAACCTGAGCTGAAACTCTTCCAGTTGTTGTTTCATCAGTTTGTGCCCCATTTTACTCACTGTGGACCTTCTAAGCCACTCCATCTGATTTATTTTCTGTCTAGCAGCAACTGCCCCAAAGAGAAGAGTGATTCTGTATGTTGACACTGAAGATTAAAAAGCTTGCTCCAGCCTGAAGTCGTAGGCTTTCTGACCCAACCTCCACTATGGCAGAACAAAGTACAAGTACAAAGATGTTTTGACATCTGAGTGCATGTAGCTTCTATATTAAATCAAAGGTGGGAGGTATTCTGATAGCCAAAGCGGAGGGGGGCGATGGACACAGGACTACAGTATTTCTCTGCAAAGCTGACATTCACAAAAAATAGCCACTTACATCCAGCCTGTTTCCATCTTAAACCTAGAGATTTGAACAAAATTGCTGCTAATCAAGTACAGTAAAACAGCAGGGTTATCCTAGTTTGTGAGGATTTTTAGTTGTGCTTTGTTTATCAATATATGAGTGTATTGCAAAAAGCATAAAATTATACATACGACGGTAAGTTGCACATTTTAGGCTGATTAATTACAAGTGAGAATCAGAAGAAAGAAATATTATGTGGTAGTATTTTACAAAACAGGGCTATTCAGACAGGAACAATAAAGCTCAAGGTTTTGGGATGATAGAAGTGTGTGTCAGTAATCACTGTTTCTTCATTGGATTTATGATTCTTTTTTGTTGTTTTTTAAACCAAAGTGCCAAATTATTCAACTAGCACATATTCAGTTAATTTTATATGTTAAAAGAAAAATAAATTTAAGACATGAAAACATTTAGTGCTGGTTTACAGTTAGTAAAAATGCAGTGATACTAGTTGCTGAAGGCTGCTGACTTCCTGAATTTGACTGAAAACTTAAAAAGAATATTTAAAAAATGTATAATATTTGATTGTTTAAATCTAGGTGATCCTGCTCTGGTAGGGGGTTGTGGACTAGATGATATTTCAAGGTCCCTTCCAACTCCTAACATTCTGTGAATCTGTGAAAATTGATTTGAGGAATAGTTAGGCTTCAAAGAAAATGTAAATTGATAAATTCTGTGGAGGAGATGTGAAAGTATTAACTTATAAGTGGAAATGGAGCAGAATCATCCTGTCAGGGTTGGAAAGGGGTCGGTCTCCAGAACAGAGCAGAATTTGACCAAGAAATTAAAATATAGTTTCAGTTGTGTTGATACTTTCATGCAAACAGTGCAGCAAATAATGTTCAGTTCTGTAATATTTCAATTGAAAAATCATTAGTGGGAATGATCCCCAGACAGGTCAGTTGTGGCAAAGTTTCCTCAGATGGTATTCAGTCCCACAGTATTGGTTTTGATGTGGCTAGGTATATTGCTGTTCATTCTTCTTACTATAGGATGAGAATATTAAGCTTTCTCGTAAAGATGAGAGCGCTCTGTCTGTATCTGGTTATGTATAAACAGGAGGAGTGTAATGTGGCAATTTACGTATCAGGTCTTGAAATTAAATTTTGAAATGATGCAGGTTTTTTTTTTATGCCTTGTCTTTACTTGCTATTAGAAATTTGTGGGAAAATTCTGTAACACTGAGAAAACAGAGTATCTCGGAAGCAATACTTTATAATTTAGATTCTGAAATAAAATTAAATATATTTTTTTATACTTATGAGTGTATTTAAGTAGGAGAGGTGAAACAAAAGCAAGCTATCCTAATAGAGAAATATACTGCAAAGGTGACTGCTTCCTTAGGTGTTTTCACTTCAAAAAATGTTTGTCTTTGGACATAGACTTAACTTTATAGCCCTATCTAGCTGTCATAAATTGAAAATAGTGTTGCATTATTAATAATAAAAACAATCTCTGCTACATAAAGAAATACTAAAATCTAAGAAACAAAGGATTTCCCCAAATGTAGAGAGAAACCTGACATTGCTTACTGTTCTCTAGCTACTGCATAGGTTACGACTTTGATAAAGAATTATATTAATAAACATCTTCAACTAGGAAACTCAAGCTGAACACACTGAGAGGACCCGTAGAAAGGGGAGATATAAGCAAGGATTATCATCCAGTATTCAGAAGAGGAAAGAAAGGCCTAAAAAGACCTGACATACCTCTCAAAGGGAAGCTGTATCACTTGAGGGCTGATGCTCCAGCCTCCATGCCAAACACACTTCTGCACTCCACCTGCCTGGGATACAGACAGGGCTTTTCACAGAACCAGTCAGAGGATGACAAGCATTCATTATGTTTAGCTAGCTAATGGGTCTGATGCCTCGTGGACTATTTCTATTCTTGTGTTTCGACTAAGTTGTGCTGCATTCAGATGAACATCTGTGTAGACTGCTGTCATTCAGGATTTTAAAGGACACTACCTTTTTTGACGGTTTGTTTTGGTAGCAGCGCAGCACAGCTTTTCTGGGATCTATTTTCAGCAGCCTAAGGCTAGGAAGCTCAATTTTTCAGCAAGATTGTTTACTGGAAAGAAAAGGCTCCATGATCTTGGTGACAACTTGAAGACCGTTGTCTCAATAACTAGTGATAGGACTCTTACAGACAGTGCAATGCTAGCAGGAAGCAGCTCTCTTTTCCTTTTTTTTTTTTTTCCCTCATGATGCTTTGATAGCAAGCTAATAAAATCAGAGTGGTACTAGAGAAGAATAAAATATTATTATAAAGCCCAGTCTTGTATACTACATTCTCTTTAATATCAGAAATTCTTTTTGAGAGTGTAAAAAAGTGTGGTCAGTGATTTACTAAACTACTTTTAATGGGATCTAGTTCTTTTCTTATCAAGATCTCTCAGCCTTTGTTTAGTTTTTTTTAAGTGAAGTTAAAATCCGCATGTGGGAGACCTGAAATGGACATTTGCTAAGTAAACATGTATTAAATACCTGAGAGGTGGTTCTAGGAAATGAGAGTCAGTCTTATTCTTGTTGTTGGAGCTGTAAAGCAAACAAGTTTCAGGTGTTGTGAAAAGTTACAGGGTATTTAGAGATTCCTATTATCTAATTCATACTAGTAAAAATACTAACAAAATCTGCATGTTAGCACCAACTTGTATTAGTTTTATCTAAATAAGTCTTTTGTATCCAATAAAAATTTGCAGATTTGAGTGGCTATTTTATTATTCAGTAGTTATTCCTAATTGATTTTGGCTGATTAGAAGCATAGTGTCCTTAGCCAATGAAGACAGTGCTCTATAAAATGCTTTTTATAATAGTGGAGTCAAGAGTTAATGCTATCATTTTATCTATTTGAGAGCACTGATTACTTCAGCAACTTGGGGATCAGAGATTTGCCTGACCCAGACTTCCATGTGTTTGATTAGCTGTGGTTACTTTCACTGGCTTTCAATGTTTCTTTAAGAAAAACATTCAGTGATTGTCGTCTTCTATATGCTTTCTGGGAAATTGCAGCCAAGAAGATTAGTGGTATTGGCCTTCATATAGGAAGAATAAGAGGGTTGTCATAATTATTGATAGTTTTCTTTGGTGAGATAAATCTTTCCAATGCTTGTGCTGTTGCCTTTCTCAACTCCTTTCTACTTCTCATTCTGTGTCTTGAGGTCAATTTAGTCTGATGACCATACTGCCTGCCAACACTTCAACACTTCTTTTTCTTTCTTTTTTTTTTTAATTTTTTTCTTTTAAATTTATTTCTCTTTTCTGAAACATCTCTCATGATGCTAGCTGAGACTGTCTTTAATCTTTCATGACCAGTGACCATCCAGCTTCAGAGGTGAGAAAAGCAATTATGTCAAATCAGCAACAGCACTATGTTATCCTGGTTATGGTTATTTGTTTTAAAAAAAACAATCCAACCAACACCTGAATTCCTATTGGAGAGAAAAGTAACAACAATCCAAATGGTATATATCATTCATGTACAGTAATGAGAAATGTTTTCTGAAATTCCAGTAGAATTGCTAAATTCAGATCAATTTGCAAACTTTTGTTACAAAGCAAACAAATGTTGGTTGGGGTTTTTTTCCACAGTATTGTAAGTAAATTAGTGCAAATAAATAAAACTAAGATTTTGGAAATCATGGCAGTATTGCTGAAAATCTGCAATTCAGAGTTAACAAATAGTGGCATCACAGTAACTAATTTTGTGTTTAACATACCTTGAAATAATCGTCTTTGCCCTTTGGATTTAGCCGACATCTTTCAAGCACCTTATTTTCAGAGGAACCTATAATCCCATCAATTTCCAATAAGACTTGGGATGTACAGTGCATTGGAAAACGGGGCCAATGGGAAAATAATTTTATAGTTTCAAGCGTTCTTTTCAGCGTGTGGTCCAGGGGATTGGATGATATCGGAGTAAATACCTACATATACAGACAATGATGTTTTAGGATAGCTAAATTAAGACCAAAACCAGATTACTGAAGATGATTATTTGTCTTGTGTCACTGTAGAACATTGGAGCTGCTTTATTTTTAACCCTGGAAATAAGCTTGCTGAGATCAGGAATTCTACAGTGCAGCTGCTTTTATTTATTTAATTTTTTTCCTCCTAGGTAAGCAAACAGGTGCAGAATGGAAGTGTAAAGAAATTTACTTGTGCAATTATTTTAGGAGATACTGACATTCTTACCAGTCACTGAGCCTGAGATAGACAAGCTCTTCTTATGCTGTCGAATACCAGAAGATTACTTGGCTGCTGACGATCATTTTAGGTTGTGGCAGGAGGAGATTAGCTCAAATTTACAGCAGCTCACATTTTCTTTTTTTTTTTTTTTTTCCCCTCGGTTTTCAGAGTGGCATGAAAATTATATTTGTGATTCCCTGAGGATTCTCACATTGGTGTCAGTTTTCAGATTTTACCAGATACATCTAAATGTGGACATAAAATGCAACGGAAGAAAATTGAAAAAAATATCTGTTTCTTGATTCTTTATTACTGAAGAGTTAAGAAAGCAATTCCTCAGGCTATTACACAAATATTAAACTAGTAATAAATGTTAGGATGAGATCAGATCACATAAGATTCCTCTGCCTGTGTGTCTCTAAAAATAAAAATCTTATTAGAAATATAGGTGGCACATGTGCTTTAACTGTGTTTTGGAAAGGTCATACTCTAATATGAATTTGGGTAATATCTTTCTTTTTAAGACCAATTTTATAACAAAAGCTATACATGTTATACCAAAGAATCTTTCATCACCTCACACATTGAGCAAGGTATCCATTTCAGTATTAATTTGATCAATTCAGATCAATTTGATCAATTCAAATTTGATAAATTCAGATCAGCAAAATATATTAAAAAATTAGAAAAAATAGAAAATGGTAATTTTAAATTGGCAGTATGCAGGAATACAGATGAGTAGAAAAAATGATATACATAAAGTTATTGCTGTGCTTTGTTGATTTAATTTTCTCAATATTTGGAAACACTCAAAATGGAGAACTGGGGTTTTCTATCCAAATATTCCCAGGTTTTATGTCAAGCTGTATATGATCATGTCCACACCTGCCCTTTGGAAATTTTATCTTCAGATATTGATGTTATGGTTTCAATTCTTTCTTAGAAAATTTAAGATATATCTGAAACTAGGAGACAGCTTTCATCGCGTTTTCTAATCATTCTTAAAATTATCATTGGAGTTTGTATTGAACTCAGCTTAAGATATGTGGAGAAGCTAGAGGGAATATAAAGTCTGTTTATATTTTTCAGGGCTATTTCAGCAGATTCTAACTGACCAAAATTTTGGAGAAATATCAGGATGGCTACAGTATTTGTGGAAACTTGGAACAGATAAATGAAATCTTTTATTATACAACAAACTCTTAAGAAAACATTAGAAAATTGCTGAAATGGAAACAAAAAGGAGCATCAAAGTAATGACATTGTTTATCTACCTTTTCAGTGTCACTTGACAGAGAAATTAGTCATAGACAACTTAAAGTTTCCAAGACAATTATTTTGAGCAATGACCACTTAATACTTTTATAATGATAAGGTATCTGGTATGTAGATGAAGTCAAGTAGTCACCCAGGATCCTCCCAAATTCAATCTGGAACAAATTAGAGACCCTAATATTCTTTCCTTGGTTTGCTTTGCCTTTCAGTCTAAACTTCCCTTTACCTGGCAGAGAAAGATCTCAGCTTTTTTCTCTCAACTGCTCTAATATAGGCCTGCCATAGTGAGGTTAATTTAGTCCATGTATAGTATGTATCCTTTTTTATTTTGTAGTATCTCTTGTAGTGTGTTAAGCTGTGTACTAAGTGACTGATTATTCCTAGTACACTCTTACTGTGAAGTCTGGACTAATATTTGACAGCTGTAGCATGGAAATGCGTTCTGAGCTTACTGGCTTGTGTTATAGCTTAGAGGTGATTTATTGTGTTTGATTTTTGAAAGGTGCTAAAGACAGCGTTTGATAAATAGTTACTTGCAGCAGAGTAATTACCATAAGATACTTTTAAGTTCTACTAAATAGTGCTATTGCTATTCCAACTTAAAGATACAGACTTTCTATGTGTATACTATTCAGTGCCTATTTTAGTTGGAGCAGGTGTCAGGTATTAAATCTCCATCAGTGGACCAGTGGGTATTATTTACAGGTTTCTAGCTGTAAGAAACGTAACTGACCAGTGAAATCTGTATAATATTTTAAATTGTGAAACATGACAGTTCTAAAATTTAGATGTTACTTTCTATATTAAATAATAATAATAAAAAAAAACCCAGAATCATAGAATATTAGGAGTTGGAAGGGACCTTGAAAGATCATCTAGTCTACCCCCCCCCGCCTGAGCAGGATCATCTAGATTAAGTAACACAGAAATTTGTCCAGATTGGTCTTGAATGTCTCCAGAGAAGGAGACTCCACAACCTCTCTGGGCAGCCTGTTCCAGTGCTCTGTCACCCTCACAGTGAAAAAGTTCTTCTTTACATTCACATGGAACTTCCTATATTCCAACTTGGACCCATTGTTACATGTCCTATCACTGGCCAACACTGAGAAGAGCCTGGCTCCATCCTCCTGACACTCACCCTTAACATATTTATAATCATTAATGAGATCACACCCCAGTCTCCTCTTCTGAAAGCTGAAGAGACGCAGCTCCCTCAGCCTGTCCTCATAAGGAAGATATTCCACTCCCTTAATCATCTTGGTGGCCCTGCAATGGACTATTTCAAGGAGTTGTATGTCCTTCCTGAACTGAGGGGCCCTGAACTGGACACAATATTCCAGCTGTGGTCTCACCAGGACAGAGTAGAAGGGGAGGAGGACCTCTCTTGACCTACTAGCCACCCCCCTTCTAATACACTCCAGGATGCCATTGGCCTTCTTGACCACGAGGGCACACTTCTGGCTCTTGGTCATTCTGCTGTTGACCAAGACCCAGAGGTCCCTCTCACCTACACTGCTCTCCAACAGGCCAGTCCCCAGCCTATACTGGTACCTGGGGTTGTTCCTCTCCAGATGCAATACCCTACACTTGTCCTTATTAAATTTTATTAAATTTCTCCCTGCCCAGCTCTCCAGCCTGTCTAAATCCTGTTGAATGGCAGCACAACCTTCTGGGGTGTCAGCCACCCCTCCCAGCTTTGTGTCATCAGCAAACTTGCTGACTGTGCACTCTATTCCCTCATCCAGGTCATCAACGAGTAAATTGAACAGCACTGGTCCCAGTACTGACCCCTGAGGGACTCAACTAGATACAGGCTTCCAGGTAGACTGTCTCATTAATGACAACTCTCTGGCTTCTTCCCTTCAACCAGCTCTCAATCCACCTCACTACTCTACCCTCCAGACCACACTTCCACAGTTTATCTACCAGGATGCTTTGGGAGACAGTATCAAAAACTTTACTGAATGTTTTATTAACAATATTTTTGTTATTCCATATATATAGTTATACTACCATTATTAAACTTTCGTGACAGGATAGTTGAATCTGTGAAAACTTGTTTTGATACTCGAATAGCACAAAGTGGTGACAGTAACTAGTTCAGGTTCTGCTATGCATGGATTTTCAGTTACTCAAAATATTTACAATTCCAAGTTAGTTTTTATTTACTAGTTTTTCTCCAAAGTTGAGCATTTTTTTTTTTTTAAATAAAGTTAAAATAAATTAAGAAAAAAGATTCAATGAAATGGAGTTGTAAATAGTGTGAGGTATAAAAAGAGAAGGAATGCAGAGTGCAGAATGAACATCCTGCTTCTTGAGAGGAACACCTTTGGAAGTTCCAAAGTTGATATGGATTTGATTTAGTACCCACTGAAAAATATTATTAAAGTCTAAGTTTTTTGTGCTGGATGTTTGAAAGCGTTTGTATGAACTCTTACACCATGGTGGACTTGACTTGAGTTTATATGTCTCTGCTGTTTCCTGAGCTTGCTAGAAATTCGTGTTCAGTCATCTACTGTATGTCAGGTTGCACCCCTCTTTGGGTGTGAGGTAAGCCAGCTGACTCTCCAAGGAGAGGAATTCTGGTAAGAGGAATTAGCTTGAATTTGAACCTTATTGTGATGGAGGTCAGGATGTACTTAAATCATATGGAGCCATACACACAAACCTGCTCTGGGTTTCAATAAAAGGAATGGGTATAGATTAATAATCAGGACTATTTACTTTTCTAAAAATGAACTTGCTGTTAAAACTGTGTTCAGGAGAAGATTGGAATTATTATTATTTTAAAATTGCATTTTTTGGAAAAATTTCTTTTGGATCCCCAAATGCAGTAGTCTTATCTGCAAGCGTAAACACCTCATGAAATTTCATCAAAGAACAGATTTTATAGCAGTCAGCTATGGATGCATTTTTTCAGAAACCCTTTAAGTATGTAACCCTTTCAATAAGGATGTTTGGGAGCTGTTTGTGCATACTTAATTATCTGGTGAAAATTATCCAAGAGATCGGATAAGGCTGAGGCAAGCGGCTTCTTTCTGCAATCCTCACTCTTTGCCACACAGTAAATGTCTGTATCCTATCTAATATAACTTGTTAGGCTAGGCATTTCTTTGACATTTAGCCAAATATTTTGAAAGTGTGGTGTTGCAAAGTGAGCTTTTCTTATTTAACCAGAAGAGCTTCAAAGTCTTGGAGAGGGCAGTTTATGTTTCTGTTTTAAGGATAAACAAAATAAGAAGTTTCTTATCAAAGATATTTCAAAGAAGTTGTTAATATTTCATTTTTTATTTTAAAAATACACTATTATTTAATTGTGCAAGTAGGAAGAGCTATATTAAAAATATAACATTTATTCTTACTTTTTTATGTTTGCATATATACATTCATGTTTTTTGAAATGACATTTTTCCCCTGTAACTTTTCATTTGCATGTGAAAGATATTAGAATACTCTAGAGAAGTTAGATTCAAGGAAAAGTAATTACTGCATAACTTGGAAAACATTGTATTTAACTTTAATTTGTGCCTTTTCTCTTTTACTATTTTCAGTGTATTCGCTATTTATGCAAACACATTAAGTGATGTTTAGAACTCTGGAAGTTCTCATGTGGAACTGACTTCTTTGCATTCCAACAGTTTTCTACTTTTTAGCCAGAAGTAGAGAAAATTACATCATCTGCGTGTAACTCAACTCTGTAGTTTCCTAATACTTTTAAGACTTTAAGTTGTGCAATTGTGAGTTATAAATCTATAACTTGCATTGCATCTCTACTAATATTAAGCTAAGGGATGCAGCTCTTGTTAGGCTGAGATAACTTAAACATCTTAAAGTTTTTATATCTTAAAGTAATTTTAAGTGTCTGAAATTTCTAACAATACTCAAGTTTCTGGTGTATATAGTGAAATTTACTACTGCTTATGCTAAGACATACTACTCTCTCAAGCTTTTTGCTTGTGTTTTCATATCAGTAGTAGATGTAGCATGAAAAACTTGGTTCGAATTAGCATTTTTGTCAGTTTAAGTAATTTTTTCATATAACTTCACTATCAAGATTCTGCTTGTTTCATTTCCAAATAAATTGTATTTCTCATTTAAGCTAGTTTTAGTCTCTTTCAATCTTCCTCCCTATTTTACAAAGTCTTCTTATTTTCTTATAAAAAATATTTCTTCTCATTATTTAATGTTGCTATGATTGTGATGAAATTTGGCGTAGCGCTTATTATACACATTTTTGAATACTTGCTTTGATTACTTCCAAACCTGGTGATTTTTAATGCTCCTGTTTTCTAGTATCCACTGGAGAGGCTTGTGGCTAGGGCTGTAACCTTCAGGATCTTGCTGTCTTAGCTATTTGGAAAAACTAAGAGTACTGAGCACCATACGTCATCCTTAATATAAAACCTCTGCCCCTCAGTTAATTGTAGAACACTGTCAAAAGTCTTATTATTTCTGCTTGTTCCAGTGAATCCTTTGCGTCATATTTAGCTGAGTCAGTGGCTCCACCTTCCCCTCCAGCATTACAGCTTTTCCTCCTTGTTCTTGTCTTGGTACCTGAAACCAGTTTGGTAGCACCAGGAGGATGATTTTTAAAATTTCAGTGAATGTTACTGTTTTGATATTTGTATTGATATTTTAGCTGTCTCTTATATAATGCTAATTTGGTGTGTAAAGACTTTGAGTAGGCTTGGGTCTTAAAAACTAACAGCGACTTCTATGTATGAATATATTGCACAACCCATATACTGTTAGTGAAGCACAGATGCAGGAGTTTAATAAGCTCACTAACAACTAAAACTGTATTGATACAGTTGAGAGCTGATCTGGACCCTGATAACTAGTCTGCTGTGCAGTCCTACTGCAGTGTCCATACCTTATTGCTAACACTACATTGTATGGTGCTAAGTGGCTGATGGAGGTCGGTTTGTGCTGTAGGAGCAGATCTAACCCAAGTGTTGTCACCTCACATCAGTTACACTGTAGCTGTTAGTACCCTGAAAAACTGCCACAGCAATTTTCACTGTTGGACTTGGGGGCATGAAGAGACCAGAGACTGTTTTGGGTGAGGAGGTGTTTTAATATAAAGGTCTCCTAGGTAACTAGCTATGGCTATGCTCTGTTTGTACCCATCTGTATTTCAGCTGAAAATTACCTCTTTCCTGTGAGGAATCTAAAGAAACCTGGCACTTCAGTATTTAACACTTCTGTCAGTACTAGTAAATAAGTTGACCCTGGTTTGGCAAGTGAAATATCCCTTGTGCTTTATAGCTGTGTTAGAAACAGTGGAATTACTTCTGTATAATTAGCTTTATATGTAAAGTGCATGAAGAAAAGTGAATAGTGGCCCTAACTTTCACTAAACTTTCACTCCTGGTCCTTAAAGCTTACTCGCAGTCCTGCTGTTGCAATACACATGCTATTTTATCCCTTTCTTGCTGTTAGAATTACAGGATGCTGTATCAAGGAAGTGCTTTTTCCCATCAGGTCATCTTCATCTCCTGTGGTCATGTTAGAAAGCCCTTGCTGTCTCAAAGGACAATTACTTCTTTTCTCTTTATTTCAAGGCCTTTATCCAGCTCAGACTGGTAAATTAGTACAAAGTGCTTGCTCAGAACAAAACTGGAATGATGTGATTTTATTAAATGGGGTTTGTAAAGGCTACTGTAGAAGTGAGGAATGATTTTCAGCCACTTCTTCTGGCCCATGTTCAAGTTCATGTCCCTGAGAGAGCCTTAAAGAGCTGCAAGCACTAATTGTTTGTTTAATGATTTGACCACCTTTTATAAAAGTGCAAAACCAAGTTTTGTATTACTGCTTTGGGTCATTGCTCTACAACCTCTTTGTTAAACGGTTAATCATAAACATAAGTCTTTATTTTTGATCGTACTTTTTGATATTTCCTAGTACTTTCACAGCCATCCACAATTGCAAACAACAGTTACATTGGTGGACTTGCAAACCAAGAATAAAAGATAATTGATGGGTGAGCACAATGAGTAATTGTAGTCTTGGTTTTGATTAAAAACAGTTTTTCACATAGTGCTAGCAAATATTCAAACTATTGCCTACTGTAAATTGCAATTTTTTTAACCTGTATCCCCAGGATTTCAACAGTGGAACATCTGTTTTATTTTCAGAAAAATATGATAAGCATCTGTTTGTGTGGAAGATATGAATGAAACCAGACCACATTTGTTTGCAGTGTTATGGATTATCTGGTCTTACACTGTTTATGAATAAATCATAGAGGATGGATAGCACTGGTAACCACCACAGTATGTTTTATACTTGGTTTAAAACATAAATTTATGCATTCGTGATTTTCCTGTAGACACTCAAAAAATTTATGTTTTAAATAAAGAAGCATGCTGTTGCATTTCTAGGCCAGTCTTTAAGCTCATGGATACCAGAAATTCTTTTAAGCCAAGCCATTCCTGTTGCTCTTAGTGCGTACAAGAATAATAGGATGAAGTTTAAGAAAGAAAAAAAAATAAAAAATTACTGTGATCCAGGAAGAAAATGCTATAATGTATTTTATTGTTTGAGGAATAGTGTGCTCCCATGTAACTGAGTTGTGACATAATATACACATGGATGGAGTTAAGTTTGCATGTGTAGCCTGGACGACACATCTTGCAAAGCCTCATACCTACTTATGATGCTTACTGTTATGAATCCTTCAGGTGGGTTCCAAAATACTTCGAGTTCAAGGGAGTGGGTGGATGTGCAAATATTTTGGTATTTAAAACAACAGGTTGATGCTCAGGTTTGAGCAGGTCATTAGTTTGTGTGAGCATTTGTGAGTTGTGTGGAGCTGTACCACAACGTCTATACTAAAAATGTTAAAAGAGTTCAGGCTGCATTTGGTCATAGCTGTCAAATAATCAGGGTCAATATAGAAAGAACATATGGATGCTTTGGTACTGTTGTTGCTGTATTGCTTCCTCAGAGCCAGCAGTACTAGGCTCAGTGTTTTCAGGATACCTTTAAAAAGGCAACCCAGTGAAGCTCTAAAATACCTCCTAAGAACACGGGAACTTTTTGTTGCCTATGCAGGCATGAAGCCAGCATGCATGAAGGATTCCGGTGGAGAAAGTAGTTCAATACTCTAGCACTAATACTAACCACTGGCTTTGTGAATAGTGGACAGCAAGTTCAATGCCTAACTGTTAGCTTCACCCATCCAGCTATGAGGTGATTTAAGGCAACTGCGTCCTTTCCAGTGGTTGGTTACTCCTTCTCTTTTGATGTGCTTCAGGCGACATTGTGTGGATGACATGGTGCATGTTAAGATGTCAGATGTTAGCACAAATTTGGTATGTTAGCATGAATGCTGGTTGCATTTGGGATTGAGTGAAATCTCCTAAACATGTGCACACCCTTAATCTTAGCTACTGATTTACATCTTGAGCTGCTTGGCTAGAACTGGAGATGATGGAACACATATTTCAGTTAGGCAAATGTGTCTATATTATGTATTAGTTAATTGAGTTTCTCTATCCAGCAGAAGTAATTTTTTTTTCTAGCAAGCTGAATCTTTTATCTTTCCCCTTGTTCTGGAGTGCTTTGGGTATCTTTCTTGCTATAGTTCTGGCTTTGGGGCTTTCCTCTCACAAAACCCTCCTCCCTTTCCCCCCA
>VXBZ01012839.1:131193-144307 GCA_013399135.1 Heliornis fulica | reverse complement strand
TTTCCCCCCCCCCCAACCCCCACCCTGTTCATTTCCTCAGTCAAATCCCCTTCTAAAGAGACTGGGAAAAATGTAGTGCAATATTCCTCCAACACTGTAAGTTGGATGCAGATTTCTTTATTCTGTCTTCCAGCAACGTGAAAATGCATCTCTTGTAGTTTGTTCCAGGTAGGCTAAAGTTAAAAAGCTGAGTGGAATAAATTGTGTGCATGCATGAGACATGAGCAAGCAGACTTTGGACGGAAAGTTGTTAAAGGGAGTTACTGGATAACTTCATATCGGGTTCCCTTTTAGGTTTTTAATTCAGTTAGAACAGAGGACCTTCCTTCCTCAAAAACTGTTTAAAGAAGCTGAATACTTGCTGTAAAGGGCCAGTGGAGAATTCCTTTTATGGGAACACTTGTTGATGTAAAGTGGCTGGGGTCAACGCTGAGGGCAGCAGGATCTTTCCCTCTTCTGCCATGGCTTTCTAATAGCAGGAGAAACGGGGGCAAGGTAGAATTTTGCTGGGTTCTGTCAGTTCACAATTGATTGAAGGTTGAGAGGAACACGTGCTGGAGAAACAACAGAGAAAATACTTATGTTCTGACAGCTTCTGCAGGAGCAGAATAAAAGCTATCTGTGCTACATTTTTCCTTTGCATCAGCCCAGCTCAGTTGCTCAGAGGATTGAGACAGCTATTTTGAAATACTTTCTTAAAAGCTGTTGTTTAGATACAAACACGTGTTTAAAGTATATCAGTTTAGATAATACAGGGTAATTACTGTAAAGTGTAAGCCTTTATAAAGGTATCAAGTATCTGTGATTTAAACTGTGGTTTTGAAATATTCCTACATATTTGTTGTTTGGGAATAGAGATAGGAGCAAATAATTTAATCTGAGAAAACATTCTAGACTTTTCTGTTTGCTTGTTCATGCCATTTAGTTTAGCTGTATATTTAAAAGTTTAGTATTGCTGTTTAAGATTGCTGTTCTGTACTTAACATTTTGATAGTGCTGTTGCTTTTAACCTTGGATAGCTGTAGACTGTAGGGGAATGGGAAGTTCTATTGGGGTTGACAGAACAGTTCACAGTGATCTTCAGAGCATTTTATTTGGACTCTTGAAATTTGTGGCTGTAAATTCCTGAGAGTAAAAACTTGTTGCACTTAGAGTTTCTTTTATTTGGTTACTGGGTCTTGAAGTTTTGGGTTCACAGTCCAAAAAAGTTTAATCCTAACACATTTAATTTATAGTGAAAGCAAGTAGTTTCTTGCTAAATGTGGTTCAAGAAGTTGATGTTTAATGAGGAGCACTAAGCTAAACAGGAATTGACAAAATCAGAACTGCTTCCTTCCCAGGAAAAAATGTCTATGGTTGAATACTGAATGGGACAGACTAATCATCAACAATTTTCACTTTACTAGAAAGATCCAATCTTGTTTCTCTGCCATGTTTTCTTTATTGGTAGTTCAAGTACTTTTTTTCCTAATTCTTGGGATGGGGAGATAAATGTGTGTGGGAGTTACATTTCCCGTACTTTAATTTAGGCCAAAAAATCAAGTTCTGTAAAAGAAAATTTTCCAACATACACATCTACTTTTGGAAAAGTTATTTGATGGAAATCAAAGCTTTCAATCAGCAGATCAAGATTTTAACTGATGATGCTTTGAAGTAGGAGAGGTGTGATTCCTCAAGCTCTTGACTGCTAAAACAGTTGCAGAGCAATGTTAACATAATGAGAAAAAAAGATCTGCTCTCATTCAGGCCAATTTGGATGAATTGATAAGAATAAGGGAAATCAATAACAGTTTGATTATGTTTGTGGTTTAGCCATCTACTCTTAATATTATAAATATATAATAAATAATATATATTACTTTATGCATAGCAATATACGTTTTAATAATATAGAAAAGGAAAATAATGCTTATTTTAAAAGGCATTTTTATTAGTGGAATAACTTTCAATTAGTTTTATGTTACAGATGCAAATTCATTATGGTGATATACAGTTTGAGATTTAGTACAAGAAATACATACACAGTTCTTGTAATAGTTCTTGACAATAATGATGGTTTGTATTTTCAAGAGCTTTCTTTTTGTTGTTGTGATCAATGTCATTTTTCTTTACTCTTGGATCTGTTGCTATAGCTGAGATCTTCAACTGGAGATCTTTGCGTAGTGCCCTGTGGATTGGTGGAATTTTGACACCGTGGGAGGTGTGTTTTTTACTCTTTTCAGAGTCTGACTTTGTTCTTGCCACTTCTACAGTAGTTTTGTGATGGAACTAGTTCATTTCTCCCTCTTGTGTAGGTATAACTCTCCTGTCTGTGCTGTGGTTTAGCCCCAGCTGGCAACTAAGCACCACACAGCTGCTCACTCATTCCCCATTCCAGGTGATAGGGAGAGAATCAGAAGAGTAAAGGTGAGAAAACTCGTGGGCTGATATAAAGATAGTTTAATAAGCAAAACAAAAGCTGCACATGCAGGCAAAGCAAGGGCAGGCAGGTGTTCATCCATTTCCAGGAAAGCAGGGCTCCATCATGTGTAACAATGACTTGGGAAGACAAATGCCACCACTATGAATGTCCCACCTTCCTCCTCCTTCACCCATTTTTATATGCTGAGCATGACATCAAATGGTATGGAATATCTCTGTAGTCAGCTGTTTCAGCTGTCCCCTCCCACCTCCTTGTGCACCCCCAGCCTACTCACTGGTGGGTTGAGAAGCAGAAAAGGTCTTGGCTCACTCACTGCTCAGCAGTAACTAAAACATACCTGAATTGTTGACAGAACACTGCTTTCAGCACAGATCCAAAGCATAGCCTGTACTAGCTGCTATGAAGAAAATTAACTCTATCTCAGCCAGACCCAGCACATCCCGGGTTGAATGTAAAGAGGCAATGGAGTGGTGACAAGGAGTTGTGTATTTTAGGGTGCTGCTTGGCCTGATTTCTTGTATTAATTCTTCCTTCCAGGAGTCTTCAGCAAATGTGCTGGAATAGAATGGTCCAGGCATAAAGACTCCAGACTGAGGTTGTGAATGTTTGAAAGTGTTTATTCACATGTTGCACAGACTCTGACAGCTCATGATTATGTCTGTGATGACTTAATAGCAGCTGTAGAAGCCCTTATCCATTAAGTCAGTTAGCACCATATTAATCATAGACTTAAAAGTGTGCAGGTGCCTAAGTTGACAGAGATGGTTATTGTTGGGTTGGTAATATCACCTGTGGTGACACTTCTCTGCAATGTGAGGGCTTTTACCTCTGAGAGGATACAGAGTCCAGGCATTGCTTCCACCTTTCTAGCCTGTTGTGCTGTGCCCTGGATCATCTGGAATAGGAGTTCAGAGGGTGCCAGCATCCTAGCTTTCAGCTCAGGGCAGAACACAGGGGGCCAAGGAGGTTCTGAGAGGTACATGCTGTAGGTGACAGAAGGGATCAGTGTCCCAATTTGTGTATGTTTGTGTGGGGGCAGTCTAGGTAGGCTGATGTGATACAGTTTACATAGTAGGGATGAATCTAGAAATTGAGAAATGCAGGATTGTAGGAGTGGGCATGATTTTGGTGGCAAGACTGGAAAGGGAAGAATATTATCACTTTAGGATGTGTCAGCACAGTATGGCTGGGTTGGGATCCTGTTTGAGAGGAACACAATTAGATGCTGGGAAATGAAAGTGGAAGCCTGTCACTTCCAGTAAATGCCTGGCCAAGAACCAGGAGCTGTCATTGTGCCAGCTTGTTACCTGTACTTCCAGTGGCGCCAGGATGAGTCTTGTGAGCTGTCTTCACTACAATTTCATTTGCTTTCTAAGCTGGACTTACGTATTTTATATGTAACCAAATGTTCCTGTCTCATTATGAACAGTTACGTGTTTCTCAGTCAGGCTTTGGCTGATTTTAGCAAGTAATGTGTGGGTTCAGTCTTTTTCCCTTTTTTTTGCAGGAGAGCTAGTGCAATATAGTTGAAAAAATGTGAAGGAGCTTCATGTGGACCTTATCAGTTCCTTGCAAAACATGGGGTTTTTGGGCACTTCCTATAACAGTGCATGTCAGAATGGGGGAGAATTTTGTATGAATGACCATCATACCCTTTATTTTTTAAGCTTATTGTGTTGTTTCCAGAAAGGCTTGTCATTTGTGTCTAACACCCAGGTTGTGTTTAGGACAAACCTGAAACCTGAGTGCCAGCAAAGGGTTATAAGAAGATAACGTGGCATTTATTGAGTTCTAGTTTAAAGTTTAGATTGCTAAAATAAATCTTATGAGTCAAAGTTGCATTATCTAATATTCAGTCCTGTTTGTGTTTCTAGTGCTATCAGACTTGAGACTCCACTGTGGTTTTATGTACATGTAAACATTTAGATGCATATGAAGGAGCTTACGTTCTTTTTTTCAACGCACAGAATGATGTATTGATACTTTTCTCATATTTCATAATACTTATTTGCTAATAGCTCTATTGATTTGTTTTCCAAAAAACCCCAAACTATTCAAAACCCGAGGAAACTGAAGATATTCTTTTTCCCATGTGGTACAGCTGTGTGCAGAAACATGTATGTGGAGCTGAAAACCACTGTAGTTGGTTCTAGGTATGAAAGCAGAATCTCTGCTAGGTGCATTCCTGCAGTCACCAGGAACATGTGTCACCTTAACTTTGTTATAGACTGCACTGTGCAGAGCTCCATGTCTAAGTGCTTCTGGGCCAGTTCTGCCACCTCCCTTCCTCTAACAACTTGCAGCAGCTTGAGGTATGTATTTTTATGTAGCTGTTTCAAATTGATGAAATATGTGAAAGTTGCAGCTTCCCAACCTTGTTTTTTCTTTACTTGAAGACTCCCTTTTAAAACATTTTCATTCTGTACTTAATCTTTTGTGTATTGACAAGAACAGAACTGGTTTGTCACCTAAATAAGCTCAGCAAGGGCTGTTACAGTGTCTTAGGACAGTTAATTTATTTATTTAACATATGTTAAATTCAGCATTTATGAACTTCCTATTTTGTATTTACTTGGAAGGCAAAATAAACATTTTCAGAGACTTTGAATTGACTTTTGTTCCTATCTCAAAACTTCATTTAGATGACAGTGGATCTGCAACCTTCAAGCTATTATGAAAGTTTTTAACCTCACTTTTGGAATGCAGTGGGTTTAAGATGTAAAACTGAACATGTGCTACACAGTTTTCAGAGATTCCACTGACTTAAGTTCCTGCAAGTCAATATTGTGTTCCTAATATTAAAAAGAGTATATGTGTTTTAATATTGGGACCAAAATAGTAGTAAAAAGCTCATTACTGTCTCTCACAAAATCTACTGACTTCTCTTATATTGCATTGTGGGAGCAGGAGTAGCATGGAACTTAGCTAAGTGAAGCATTTTGCCCTTAGTACTGTATCACTCTGTCCCACAATAGAAAACCTAATTAGTGCGTCCAAAGAAGCGTTAAATAGATTTCATGCTGTTTAATAAAGGCATTACGTGTTTTTGTCTATTGCAAAAACATTAGAGGGAACATTCATAGAGCATGTTTCTTCTGCCTCTCTCACAATTAAGGTGCAGTTTTACATTGTATCTGCCTTAGGAAGGCTCGGTAACTTTTTTGCTCATCAAATCTTTCCTCTCATCGTTATGCTCTATTTGTTTTGGTGTTATTGCATAATGGTATTGAAACAGACTTTTAATGAACATCTTTGCTAGGCATTTCAAATTGGGGGGGACAGCTCTTAGCACTAGAATATATCAGGCTGTCCTGACTTGAGGTTCAGTAATTCTTTTTTTGGTGCTGATCTTTAACTAGGGACTGAGAAGGAAGGGTTTACTTTGTGACATCTGTAGCCTGAACCTTTTCATTGTTGTGAGTTCTCATTAAAATGTGAGATTTCTTCCCAAGGGTCACCATTACTGTCAGGTTTGCACAACCCTAATGGTGATGTTTTGTTTCTGATTTCATCCCTTAGCTGGCCTTGTCTGGCCTAAAGTGTCTGAAGTGCAGACCTTCTACACTATATATGCTAAAGTTCAAAAGGAGAAAAATACCACCTTGGGAGGGGTAGAAAGGCTTTTTGTGTTCTGTTAAATCTTGTCTTGTTGTACATGAACCTATAAAATTATCTTAGCAACTCGTTAAGGAATATCTCATTGCGTCTAGCTAATCTGTTGCCTGCCTGTTGGCAAGGTCTTGATTATTGTGGTTTTCTGGGCTTTAGCTCCCTTTCTTCAGATGTGAGCAAATGGACTGTTTTGGGGATTTTATAAGGCAGTTTATATGAAACATTACACATTACTGCAAAACATTTATAAGACTTTGCAAATTGCACTGAATTAATCCTCATAACTTGTATTTTATCTAGCTTCATGGC
Source organism: Heliornis fulica (assembly GCA_013399135.1). Lineage (NCBI taxonomy): Eukaryota > Metazoa > Chordata > Aves > Gruiformes > Heliornithidae > Heliornis > Heliornis fulica. The sequence continues at coordinate 137,964 of VXBZ01012839.1, read as the reverse complement.
AGAGTGAATTGATGTAAAGAGCATTAGTAATAGTCCTATGAACTGACTCTAGTCTAGCCCTCAATAGACATCTGCTCGGGTTTTAGTGATATATGACCATAACTATCATACCATAACTTCTGTTGTTTTGGAAACGGGTACTTTCCAGCTCAGTGCTTATCTGCAAAACCGCTAAAGCTGTACCATGGCAGTTGACTATGAAAACACTGTGAAAACTGTTCCATTGTTATGCTCTCACCTGTTGATGTAATATAGAAATTCAGGCAGCATTTTTCTGCATCTCTTTTAATTAATCAGCATGAAATACACTTGTATTTTACAAGTCTTTGTTCACAGCTAGCACAACTTCCCACCTTGGAGTCACCAACCTCTTAAATGTGTGTTGGTTCAGGAATAAAAAAAACTGCTAGCTGCACCCAGAAACACTGAAAACATCATAAGGGGCAATGTAAGAAAACACTTAATCAAATACAGAGAAAACCTCTGTCCTTATGTTGTTACTTTGCTTGAGCCTACAAAACCACACAAGTAGAAGTGATCTGGAGGTCAGAGAGTGCACCGAATTTTCCAAATGTTATATAATTAAAGAAACACCTGTGCCCCAGACAAATAACAGTGTACTGATCCACTGTGAAAATGTTGTGCTTAATAACCCTAAAAATGTCTGCTTTCTTATGCCTGGTGGAGGTTGCAAGCAGGGCAGCAACATATAAAACATAAGAGACATTAATTCAAGAAGTCTGAAAGGGTCTCTTAAGATTGATTTACTAGTATCCCAGTGTTTGTTTCTTAGTTTCGGCAGTTATGGAAACAAGGGAATTTAAGACTGTTGGTGATTTATGAAGACTTAAATTCTACTCTTGAACTCCTGATGTTCTTCAGCCAATAGAGGTTTTAAAGGAGATCACAGGATACACATCCTGTCCTGAAGAGAAAGCAAAAAGAATTCACAGATATGTAAGGTGAGTGTCAGGAGGATGGAGCCAGCCTCTTCTCAGTGATAGGACAAGGGGCAATGGGTCCAAGCTTCCATAGGAAGTTCCATGTGAATATAAGGAAAAACCTTTCCACTGTGAGGGTGACGAAGCACTGGCACAGGCTGCCCAGAGAGGTTGTGGAGTCTCCTTCTCTGGAGGTTCTGCCAACCTACAGCCACCAAGCACATAAGGGCAGAGCAGCAAAATCTTTGGTGACAGTCTTTTATTCTTAGTAATTTCATCTGAAGGTGCATATATCTGTACATGTTATAGGTGTAGGGATTACTTCTGCTATTACTGACCACGTTCCAAATTTTAAAGCAGATTTATAATGATAAATTGGCAGAGGATATGTTTGATTTGACAACTGAGATGTTTAACCCACTACTGATAACAGTTCTAGTTGTAAAAGAAATGCAACTCTACCTCTTTTCCCTTCCCCCATCAAAAGCATCTCCTTTCTGTTACGTGCAGAAAACATGGCTATCTGCATAATTGTAAATGGCTAAATTATATAGACTAGTGTAGTTTGTGGGAAGTCACATAATGACTAATCTGCGCTAATTGTTCTCATTTTGTGTCTGGTTGCTTTTGATGGTAACTGAAAGCCACAGTGATTTAATGCTAGCTAACTGGACTTTAGTGAGTAAAGGCCTTAAGCCAGCAAGTAGTAGTGATGTCCAGCTGTTCATATCTGTAACCTGCACATTGTCTGCTACAAAAAAAACCCAACCCAAGCATCTTACGTTTGAATTCAAGGGTTCAACAGCTACAAAGATTTATAGTCGTTGCTAACTCAGAAACATATGGTATGGAATAGAGGCCCACTGAAAGATAAATGGTGGTAGCAGTATTGAATTGGGCAAACAGAAACAAACAAACAAAAAGGAAGGTGAATCCCAGATGCCAGCAGTCAAAGTACTCTAAGATTCTCTGACATTTTGTGTATCAGTTATCACATGCCTGAATACTAATCTCTCCGTGGTTTTGGGTTGTCTCAAATCTAGGTGTTTTCACCCAAGATATTTTTAACTCTCACTATCATTCGGGTTTTATGTATTATAGAAATCAGATATCAGTGTGAATATTCCTGCTTTAAATTTATAATGGTCCTGATTATATTTACAGTTTGTTGTTAATTTGCAATTCTTCCATTTCAATGTTGAAACTCTGTGGCATAGCTTGTTTGACTGCCTGCCTTATTTGAGTATGGAAGTGTGTGACCCTCTAACAGGGTACTGCTGACATCATATTATTCCTTTATTCCTCCGCCTGCCAATTTTTCTTTCCAACCCCCCTTTGTCCTGAGCAAGGTTCTACAATATACATAAAAGAGTGTGAGGTCATCAGGCATATCTATAACATAAATGTGTTATATCAATTTAGTGCACAACTCATATGGCTTCCTTCATTGGTCGCATCCTAAAATGAGGCCTCTTGTAGCCTCCTCTTCCTAAGCAAGATATGAGAATTTTGTCCAAATCATATGATAGTTTAAATTAGTCTGATACTTTCATTCTATATTCCCTCCTCTGACATTTCACAGGCAACCGTGTCTTGCTCTGCATCTGAATGATGCCACATAGACTTCCATGCATTTTGTTGCAATTTGTACCTACAAAAATTCAGGGTCTGATAATGCAAGATGCTTTGTGACCATTGTGAAATATTTTGTGCTGTGTTAGACACCTTTGTGATAGCTGTGTGAATGCCAGCGTTTTAATGGACATCATTGTAATCTACTGTAATCTACTCTACCAGCCCCAATACTGGTTCTTTCATACGTGCTAAAGCAATAGTTCTGGTTTTGTACTGTGAATTCATGCAGTTCAGTTGTGGTCCTCACTTGCTTCTTAGAGGACAGATATGGCACCAGAGATTTTGGTCTATTGGGACAATCATGTAGGAAACAAATGGGACTGGTAATAGTAACAGAATAAAGGGGTAAAAGAAGTTCTGGGGTGGGCAATATTAGGAACAGAGAAATTTTCAAGTTCCGGGGATGTGGTTTACTATTTCAATATCAGATATTAACTAATACATTTCCAAAATTATGCCAAAGAGTCCATTTAATAAAATAGGTATTAAAGAATCATTGGTAATCAATCATCTCTGAGGCTTTGTGCTTTTGGCTCTGATACTGTGTGCTGATGCGTGAAAGCAAATCTTAGATGCTACTGTGTTTTTGAACCAAGCACAGAAAATATGGTTGGCCCTGGAAAAAAACTTGATTTTTTAAATTTAGATCAAGAAACATAATGTGTAAACACTGCTCTCTGCAAAGTACAGAGTTATAGGTAAGACAAGTATGTGCACATATATGTTACTACTATAGAAAATAGAATGGTGAAGCCATAAGGGAAACCATTTTTAATATAAATATAAATTTATAAAATACAAATTTATAAAGATTGCTGTGGTTTCAGTTTTATTATTAGTTATTAATAACTAATAGCTAATAACAGAAATTAACTATCCTAAGGATAGTTAAGTAAAAATCCATACAAGAAAAGACAATACTATTTTCACTTTTTGTCTAGGTATGCCATGTATCTTTTGACACCCAGTTGGTAATTTCTGTTTTAAGAACAACATGCTTACACAAATTTGATTTTCACCTACTTTAATTGGGGATAGTAGTTAAAAATTTGACAGATGCTTATATGGGTTACATTTTTTTGCTAAGGAAGAGTTTCTTACTATTTCTTTGCTTTTATTTATTAATTTGAAAAATACATAGTTATCTTACACACTTTGTGTTCTGCTTCAGACAATAGTGATAAGCTGGGGGTTTTATCCAACAAAATAAATTGATAAATACAGCTGATTCAGAGCGTTTACATAATTTTTCCAATGTCAACAGTCATTTAAATTATCCTAAATTTATACTGAATCTCCAAAATCCAATTACCAGCTAATAATAATTGTCAGTTTTACTTTAAACCTTTAATGATAGGTCACAAGGGATGTTGTACCAGAGGATTAAATCGTTGTAGACTGCAGCTATGCCCAGCCTTAAATTACTAACCTCTTATCTCGTGGTAACAGAGCTACTATATGTTTTGTCGCCATTTTTGCTAAATAGAATAAATGTCACCAAAATTAATTTCGTCTTTCTTAAATTAGCTTCTTAGTGTGATTTCTCACTTCAGTCAAAATTTATTTCTTGAAGAATTTAATTTCCTCCTTAATCTATTTTATTTGAGTAAAAGAAGGAAGAACATTCAGGAACAAATGCCTTTTAAATCATTCTGTGGCTAATTTTGAAATTTACCCTTCATTAATAACTGCTGACCCCTGCAGGATTGAGTTTTTTAAGTCACTGTATATTTAAAATCAAACTGGTTCTGCCTGGTTCATTCTGGGTTTATTCAAGGCACTAAAAGATAAGAGGGGCTAAATCCTGCTTGTAAGGAAAGGTAGTGCTTAATCATGTGAACACAATATTTCCCATGTGATGGATGATCCAAGGGAATATTGTAATTAGATGGTTTAGTTTAGTTGCATTTATTAGTTTTTAATCATATTAAGGCCACATAAAAATGAAGGAAAATATGCTCAATGTAAGGAGTAGCTAGAAGAAATGCCTTGAAAAGAAAGGGTTGAGAGTTGGCACTTTCATACAACATAGTGACAGGGAATTCTGAGTGTCTGGTATCTTTAAAAATATTTCCAATGTTATGTGTATTTTTCAATGATTTTTTAAAAGTGAAGCTATTGGCTTTCTATTACATTTCCTCTTCTTTAGTTGTGATCAGCTCAGTCAAAACCTTTGTGGAAAGTTACAATGTAATAATTCTTTGAAAGAAAAGAAATTGAATGGACAGGGCAATTGAAAAAGGGAGGGTTCAAAAGATGAACCTTAAGTGACAGGCTCTGCCTGAAATGATCACTCATCTGTTAAGTAAAGAACACAGTATAGGGCAAAATGTGGTAGTGGAGGTATTTTAATGCTCATAAATAAATGCTGTTCGAAAATATTGGAGTCTAGGAGGTGTGCATTGGCTGGAATGGTAAAATCAATTGAATGCCTATGATTTCCTTTTGGAAACATGTTCTGTTTAAAAATCTATAGCATAAAGAGCAGGGATGACTAGTGAAGAAAAAAAAATGAACCAAACCACAAAACCAACCCAAAGTAATTTCTTCTGTCAGCTGCACATGATTATCAAGTATTTGTAAACTCAATTAGTAGAGAAGATTATATCCAAAATCTGATTAAATATTAGTGCCAGCAGGGCATAAAATTAAACAGAGCATACACATTAATAATCTATTAAATATTCTATCAACTTTGAACAGCTGTAGCAGTTGTAATCTGGCATTTCTCTGTGGCATCCTACAGATTTGTATAGGACTAGGAAGTCACTATGGATTATTGCAGTCAGTGCAAAGTTAGAAGTGTCTGTCACTCTTCTGACTGTGGAGGGCATATTGCTTTTGTGTTTAGCAGTGCTGTCATCTCCACTTTTATCTGAGATGTTGATATTTACCATGGCACTCTGTGTATTGTGATATTTATCTTGTAAGATGGTTGAAACACACCCTTGGAGAAGAGCATTGGAAAACATTTGGAACCTTTGCATAAATATGGCTACCTTACTGCCTTGGCATTTCTGAAACAGAAAGCATGGCAGTCACGATGGTAAAATGGTAGGTTGCTTTGCAAACAGGATATTCTGGGGAATTGAGCTTTTTAGTTCTTTCACAGATGATATATGATACTTGCTAGCCAAAATAAGTGAAAACAGAAATGTGGATAGTCTCCAAAAGAATAGAATTAGTTGTAACTTCCTGAGTTAAAATAAAACACCGAATATGATTGATAATTTCTGTGTTTTTGAGAAAGCATTAGAGAGGCTGTAAATGGTGTCAATCCTGTGCATTTTAGGGAATTACATCAAGAAAAAAGGAAATGAAGTGCTGAAGAGAAAAGGATCTTGATCACATGCTTCCCAAAACAAGGTGCAGAATGCTCTCCCTAGTTCAGACCTGCTGCCCAGCTGGCCCAATATTCTTGTGTGGCCAGAAGCAGATGTCTGGAGAGGATCTGAGCAAGTATATATATTTCTCTTTAGTGCTTTTCCTCTTACTTCGCCTTCCAGCATTTGACTATTTAAAGGTAAGTTTGTTTACTAACCTGTAATGGATCCTCCAGTCTCTCTTGGAGTCCATGTAAGCTTCTGTGCCCAGCTGCCTCTGGCAAGGAATTTCACAGCTCTACTACTTGTGCGTAATGAGCCATCTCTCTCTGTTTTGACCCTGTTTCCAACTGCTTCCTCTCGGTGAGCCCCAGGTCTTCAACTGGAAAAGACAGTTGAAAGTTAATCTCTCTCAGTTTTCAAATATCCGGTTTCAATAGGCTTTCAGTACCTCTAAGCATAAACCTAGTATAGCAGGTTTTGCACTGGTCAATCATTAAGCAAAATTGAACATGGATATGCCTAGGTTTCTGACAAATATAATTTGAGTGTCCTTGAATGATTTAATGACATAACCCTATGTGTAAAATTCCATCTTTTATTATTTTGTTACCTGTTCTATTCCAGGCTGTGTACATGCAAAGACAGCTGTGGTCCTTGAGTAGCATCTCCAGAATAAGTAATTGATCTGAATAAATCTCTACAATCACTAGTAATGCATGTGGTAGAAGGAAGGCTCTTTAGTCACTCACTACTTTCTATCAAGTCCTTCTTCCCCTGCCTTTATGTAAAAAACAAAAATGCAACAACTGCCACAAATAGATTCAGAAAATAGAAGGAGGTTTCTCACTTTGCAAATGCCTCTTTTTTTT
>VXBZ01012839.1:58208-131175 GCA_013399135.1 Heliornis fulica | reverse complement strand
TTTTTTTTTTTTTTGTGGTGTGGTGTGTTTGTGGGGCTTTCCCCCCCTCTTATTGGTATTGCTTTAGTGTTTCCTTGGACTTTATTATTTTTTGTTGCCTTTTTAAAATTTAAGATTTGTTTACTTTTTTCCACTTAATAGAAATGGAAGCAGACAGTGTAACTTCAGAAACCTTCTAAAACTACAAAAGTTAGTGTTAGAGTGAGAACCTAGAAAGGCTGCAAAAATTGGCTGAGGTCAATTGTATGAGATTGAACAAGGCTCAATACTGGGTCCTGCACCTGGCTCACAACAACCCCGTGCAACACTAGACATTTAGGGAAGAGTGGCTGGAAAGCCTCATGGTGGAGAAGGACCTTGGGACGTTGGACCCACTACTGCCTGAAAAAGAGCCACCAGCATGTCCAGATGGCCAAGAAGGCCAACAGCATCTTGGCCTGTATTAGAAATAGCTTGGCCAGCATGAGTAGGGAAGTGATTGTGTGCATGTACTCAGCACTGGTTAAGATGCAGCTCAAGTGTTGTATTTGGTTTTGGGCCTCTCATTGTAAGATCTGACACAGAATTTCTGGACTGTGTCCAAAGAAAGGCAACAGAGCTGATTAAGCCTTTAGAGGAGCAGCTGAGGGGAAGGTTTAGCCTTCAGAAAATGACTCCGAGGGGAGATCGTATTGCTCTCTACAACTACTGACAGGAGGTTGTAGCCAGGTAGCTGTTGGTCTCTTTTTCCAAGTAACAAGTGATAGAACAAGAGGAAATAGCCTAAAATTGTCTCAGGATAGGTTTAGATTGGATAGGTTAGCAAAAAGTTCTTCACTGTAAGGGTTGTCAATCATTGGAACAGGCTGCCCAGGGAAGTGGGGGTATTCAAAAGATGTGCTGACATGGTGCTTTTGGACATGGTTTACAGGTGGACTTGATAGGGCTCGATTAACAGTTGGACTTGGTGATCTTAAAGGTCTTTTCCAGTCTATATGATTCTATGAAATAAAGTTTGAGAATGGAACAATGGGTTGAAATTCTTTAATTTACCCCTGAGAGCCAAGATATAGCAAAATTTTAAAAACTGATCATCATAAGTAGTAATATGCTTCTTACATGTTCTAAAACATACTCAAAATATTAATCTTAAAAAATATATTTCTGGTTTGGCTTAGTGATACATTTTTATTTGCTACAAAGTGTTTACTGTGCTCTTGTGGTTTTAAATAATCTTACTAATCTGGGCAATAGTAAATGTTTTCTTCCAAATTCTAATTGTAACTGGGTTTAGTTATAGTCACATCCAGTTTAAAATATTTTTTGTAAGTGCATATTTCTGACCTAGGAAATGTTCTGGATTGAGTTATGTGGCATCATTTCTAGGAATAGCTTTTACAGTGACCGTAAGTAATCCTTATTACATTAGTCATCTATCCTTTGTGCCTTGTTAGTCTTTCCTTTGAGTTGTTTTTCTGTTCATCATTACACAGGCTAGATTATAAAGGGAAAAGATTGTTTTGTTTTAGCATTAAAAATCCAAGTATAAGTATTTCTTTCTCTCATTTTTTCACTTAGTAGGAGTACAATTTACAGTGCAATGGCACAATCCCAAATGACTGTGCTGTGAAATGAACTCAAATTAGGATTAAAGATTGTCAATTTTATTCTGAAAAGCAATCCTAGGATAATATTGGCCATCTACCAAAGCTGTACAGGCTTGAAAAGTTTTGCTGAATGTGCACAGGTCTCCATTCAAGCATGGGCAGTTCACACTGGCAAAGGTCAGGTCTCTTTCTCATTCTGTAAGGCCTCTAATTTTTCATCATTAGTGTCTTTAAAGTTCGCTATAAGGGTTTTGCAGGAGGTAAGGGGTGAACACTGGTTAGTAGTATGTTGGCACAAGGGCTGTTAAATATTTAAAGCCTGGTATCGGGGAATATCTGGAGAAAGAGGAAGGTGTGGCAAATACTGAAAAATTGGAGCACTGCTATCTTGTATATAGAAAACTGGACTTTTCACAGAATAACATCAGGTAAATATCTCTGGTATATGAATATATACAGCAAACAGGAGTTATTCAGTTTGGGGGTCAGTAAGAAGGGAAATTTTGGGCAGCAATAAGGAAATAAAATATGTGGTGGAGCTAAGCAAACAAAACCAAAACCAAGAACCCAACAGTTACTGTTACTTTACATAATGTTAGGCAATACACACATTGTAGAAAACAGCAATAGCTGACTCCTTACAGCAAGTTTGCTATTTTACCTTCCCCTCTCCCTGCCCCAGGTGTAGTCTTACCCTGTGGTGAGATACAGTCTTGCTTTCAGGTGAGAATTACTTCATATCACACTGAATTATATTTGAGTTGTTGACCTTTTCATGGCATGGCTGTAATGGGAACCTTTCCTGCATTATTTTTGTTGTTGTTTTTAGGGATATGGCTATGCAAACATGGATATGTTTCTAGTGAAGAGACTTAGACAGCATATGACAACATATGTGTTTTTCTAAATCTAGGCACAGCATCTCCTTGGACTATATATACTAAATCTGTGGTATTATGGTCACACAGAAACATCTGTGCTGGTTTGCAGTGTTACAAATTATAGGCAAAGTCAGAAGGTTAAACTGGGTCACAGCTAAGCTGGAGAGGTTAGCTTAGCTCACTGTTGAAGATTTTGCAAATACAGTCAGCTGACTTTGTAGTGGAGCAGATGATAGCTCTTGCACAGGCTATTCCACTAGCTCAGATGTTAAGGTAGTGACCCTCAGCAAAGGGTGTCAAAAGCAGTTAGAAAATGAAATGGAGATTAGCATCCTAAATAGGCACAGGCTTTTCTCTAGTGGCCATTTGTCGTGGCTTGTGGGATTGATGGATTCAGTAACAACACTACATTGTAAAATTCAATATTGCCCTGAATGTGGAACATCATTGAATGGTCTCTCTTCTGTGTGTTTATTCTTATCCATGCTGTGTGTGCAGGAGTAACTGTGAGCACTTGGTTTTAACTATAGGCAAAATCTGAAATCTTTGAAGAAGGGGATGTCTCCAAAGAGCCACTCCTCAAAGATCCCTATCAGCAGCTAGACTCAAATCTTGATAGTACAGGCTCAGTGCTTTTATATGTTGTGCTGTTCTAAGTATTTTGAATACTGCTCAACTTCTGAAAGCAGTTTAGCTGTATCCAAATGGAACAGTACCAAAGCTAAAAGCTTTTCTTCGCTGACAGGCTGACTTGTTTAGGTTTTCAGTCAAAATTGCTGCTGCTTCTGTAATAGCTTAGTGACCTGATGTCCCTTGTAGTGTGCTGCAAGATGTAGCTGTGCTTTCCATTCACTTATTCCATTGGGTATCATGTCTATTGTTGCTTCATTTTAAACAGTGCATATGGCTTCTCCAGGAAAAGGAAATGTGAAGAGAGATGCAGTTGCACTTTTGAGTCTGTATTTGTGCCATCAATCAGAATATATTTTCTTCTGACCCTGATAAAATTCAGGTTTATCCCGGGACTGGGTGATTGCAGGTGATTCCTCACTGTCTCTCAAACTATTTTTGCATATCTCATTTCCAGACATAAAGAAGGAAACATGGTATTCATGATACGTTCCCTTTCTTCTTTTGAATGTAGAGGAGTAGGATATGGACAAATCTTTTTGCTTCCTTCTCAGCAAAGTATTGTGCCAACCTGAAAAGTGTAGAAAGATGTGACATGTCGCCACTCTAGCAAGCAATAAATGCAAAACTTCTCTGCTCAGCAGCCATTCCTGGCATATGCTAATAAAAGTTTCTACTGCTCTTCAATCATCATGAGAAGAATCAAAGTAGAATTGTGCACATACTCTTTGTAAGTCCCCATACCTCATGTGAATGTTTCCCCAGCCTTTAGCCACTTCCAGTGTGGTTTAAGACTGTAAATAGTTCTGTTCAGCCAGATCAATTATGCTTAGTGAAAATGTGGATGCCTTGCATGAGAAATGAGCAACTATCTGACAATAGACATCTCTTTCTTGCAGTGCTGAAAGTTTTTTATTTCACTTACAGAATTTTGAATAGAAGTTTAACAGCCTTGGGTTGGATAGGGTGTGTGTATAGCTTCAATGGAGACAGTAATTAAACACAATACAGGCTGGATACTGAATTTGAAGAGGCTTAGATAATATGACAGTGTCTCTTCAGTTCTTACATAGAAGAGGTTTATCGTGCTTGTAATATAAACCTGTGATTTATAAACCTCGTTGACTTCATTAGTACCCAAGGTCTTCATTCTTGTTATCCTGGTAATGCCTGCTAAATATTTTTATTTTATTTTATTTTATTTTATTTTATTTTATTATTTTATTTTATTTTATTTTATTTTTAAAATTATGACCTCATTAGAGTGAAAACATGGCTCCAGATTCTTGCCTTGTGTAAATCAGCCAAGTCTCATGACTGACTCCAGATGAAGATTCAGGCTGTAAATTGAAATGCTTTCCTTTCTAGTTGCCTCTTCCAATCCCAAAGGCTGTCCCTAGTATTAGAAGCATCCTCACACTAATATAAAAGGACATTTCAGTAACTTTTGTGTAACTTCTCTTGTTTAATGCAGTAGTCTTTCAATATGCCTAAAACTTCAGCAGATGTACGAGATGCAATGTAGTAAATGTCTTCAAAGGAGAAGTCAGAAATAGAGTCTTTAGAAATAATACACAAAAGTGCTGGAGGCTGGGATTGCAAAAAGTGTGAATGCCAAATGAGATTAGGCTTCAGTCTGTCTCACCTTTTTTTTAGTGGTAAATGTATCTTCATTTTTGTAGTTTGCTAAAGTAGTGCAGTTAATCAGTAGAACATCTCATAAAATTTGGTCAAGGTAAACCAGAAAAATGCCTTTGCTAAAATTGTCAAATTCCTCTTAACAAGTGAAATTTATTTCTTTTGTGTTCCATTATTCAAATTCAAAACCATCTTGAGATTACCGTTGGATTGTGGCATTTGCACAAGTTGCTTGGGGCTTGCTCTTCGTAACAGATTTCTTTTTTCTTTTTCTGTTTTACAATATTGGAAAACCTTTCTACCTAATCTTTACGCTAAATCCCAAACAATTTTATTTATAGTTGCCAGAAGTAAGTTCCTAATGTCATCTTAATTAGAAACATGTGGTGAAAAAAGAGGCAACTTTTAAACTGACACTATTTTTGAGTTAAAATCTGGCATCCCCATTCTACTGACAAGCCTGACAACTGCAGCAGCAATCACCTCATCAAATCTCTCCATTGTGTCTCTCCTGGTTTCTGGCATCCTTCCTGTCTAAATTTTTATCAGATGAGTGCTTTTTTCTTGGCTAGTATTTTAAATACCTTCTTGTTGCTTTATCTCTGCACCGCCACCCTTTGCCCTTAATGTCATTTCTCACATGTAAGACTGTGGCAGTATTTGAAACAAATTAGTTAGGAACGTACATTCAAAGACCAGTTTTTCCTTCTGGCTCACCAGTCTCTTCTCCCCTCAGTTTTTAAACACCAACACATCACAGATACCACAGGAACACTGAGGTGTATTTTTGATGCTTTAAATCCTCAATGCTACATTCACCTTCCTTCTGCTATGGTGTGTTCTGTGCTGCTTTATCTTATTTCTTCACATCACTAAAAGATTTTGAGTTGGTGATATGTGGATCTTTAATCCTGACTTTTGAAAATAATCAGTAGTTTATGTCAGAACAAGAATATTTCAGTATAGATGCTTTAGACCACAGCCAAAGCAGATATCCTTTCTGCAGCTCTTCTCAGAGCTGGGCTGGAAAAGACTTTCTTTCAAGAATCCTGCTATTTCCTTTTCTAGTTGCTGTTGATTGCAAAGGTGATTCTGAACCTTGAAATTCATGTGAAACCAAGAAAAATGGTGGGTTTTGGGGAAAGTTATCTAAATAATTTGTTTCTTCAAATAAATACATAAGCATTGGGTGACATTTACAAGCTGAATTCATATGAAAAAAGGATAAATTTAGCACGTGTTCAAAGAAAATACTTGCTTATCCTACAAGCCTTCAGTTATATGTCTTTGCTAAAGATCAGGAAAGTGCTGAATCTCAGCTGACATTTGTAAATAAGTAAAGGAATATGAAAGTAGAATTCTGTCTTCCCCCTTATATATTGTTTAAAAATGAAAAATAAGTTTCATGGAAGCAGAATCCTATTGGCCTTTTATTTTTCAGTTGAGGTGTATGGTGTGTCAGACTCTTAGAATTTATGGTTCAGCACTCAGCTTAAGTCATGACTCCTTTTTGTAGCTTAGAAAAAAAGAAAGGCAAGAAAAAACCCACAGTTTTTGAGCCTTAAACAAATCTGTCATTCCCAAACCACACTGTGTTACACTCTGTGTTACAGAGGCAGCCTTGTTTTGTGATAACCTGATTTAAAAACTTTTAGAGTTAGCCTATCAGCAAAATAGACTTTGACTACAAGGAAAATGTTGGTTAATGTGGGCTTTTGTGGTCTGAGCCTTAGATTCAAATATGCAGTCTGCAATCCTATGTGAAAAATTTATGCCTTGGACACAACTAGCAATCACAATCATTGCCCATATATACTATGGAAAGGACTCTTTAGAAGTAAAAGCATTGTCACTAGAAGTTTGTTCTATATAGTACTAAGGAGATGTCGATAACGTTTATGTTACCATTTTATAATTTAAAACTTCCGTGACCAAAGGGAAATTAACTGCTTTTCAAACAATCTGACTGCAAATCTTTATTAAGCTCCAGTAGCTGCCTCTCCAGGTTTCTTGTGAGATTGTTAAATTAATAGAAAAAGGTAGATACAACTTTCTTGAAATGAGTTTTAACACTGAATAAGTAGAACAGACTTATTGACAGTATAGACAGTTCTACTTGCTGATGTCAAGGACAGCCTCTGTGGGACAAGGTCATGTCCAATAATTTCTTCCCAACCCCAAGAGTTGGTACCAATTGTTAATGTGTCTGCAAAACAGAATTTAGTTCTCATAGAAACCATATCAAAATTTCCAAATTTTCCAAATTTAGAAGCTGTTGGATTGCCATTAGGTCTTCATATAGTTATTTTTACATTACTAAGCAGGTTCTATTTAAGCAACTGAATCCAGTGATGAAAGGTGCTAGGTACAATTCCCAACTATTTCTGTATTGTTGAATTGGTCCATCTTATGCACAGTTGTTTAGGAAAAAATATTTGTCCTGTTTCAAAGGCTGCACCAAATCAGAATTTTGATTGAAAAGAGGAAATCTATTTACCAAACTCTATTTTGTTTAATACTGACATCTTCATCCTGTAGGAAAACTGGAAATAATCATTGTTGTCTACGATGGAGTTTGTTTTGGATTGTACTCTGGTTTAAAATTCTTAAAGATGCTGTGTCACAATAGAAATTTTCTTGCAAAAAAGTAAAATGAGGTGTTGCAATTAAAAAATAAAGTTATTCAGCCACTTTTGAAAGGGACTGTCAAAGCAAAAATCTGTAAAATATAAGTCGTGCTGCTCTAAATCTACTCTGAGGACACAGTACGTCGTAACACCTCTTTGTAATTTGTGAGTCTGTACTGCAGTGCTGTCATTTTATGGATGCTCTTGAGGTGTGCAAAATGCTGTCTAAGAATGTGTGTTTTGTGGACCACCAGCTGTCAGTTTGTCCTCTCCACTGCATGGGAAGGCAGTGGAGGAGAGGCTAACTGTGCTTTAAGGTGTAATCTGTTCTGTTGAAGTAAAGTATCCCCTCAGTGTGTTATGTTTCTGACCCATGTCACACCTGAAGGTTAAATTTTTCAAAACGTGAGCCTAAAATGAAGTTTTCGGAATTGTATTTTCAAATATAAATTGATATAGTAGCTTTCACTGATAACAATGTAAGCTACTGAATGCTCAGCAAATGAAACCCCTCTTCAGGGTGCCATGAACAGGCAATAAACTTCAAATGGTTTTGAATTTGAGTAATGGACCATTAAAGAAACATACTAATTAAGGTAAATTTGGCAATTTTATTGGAGACAGTTTTCTGACTTCTTTAGTCAATGAAGAGTAGAGTAAGCTGCTGGACACAGAGCAGTTTTAGATGCTGGCTGCTTCTTTTCATTGCCTAATGGGAGTTAAACTCTTCTGAATATCCAGCCACAGCTGTAGTGCTAAATTCTTTTGAAAACTCCAGCTGCAAATCCCAAATTCGTCATCTTATGAAGTGGGCTCATTTTCCAGTGCTAGCACAAACCCCTGTGAAGGCAGTAGAAGCAGCTAGATATGCAGGGTTCATTTCTGTAGATATACATTGAGACTCTTGGGGCAGGCATGTTTAAAGTGTCTAAGTGCCAAGCTATATGGGCAAGATGAGTGTGGGTCAAGTTATAAGAGCAAGAGAACAATGCATAAAAAGCATTTAATGCTTTGCTATGCATGTCAGCAGAGGCTGCCATTTTGGCTGTGCTGAGGCTTTGTGGCCAAGACCTTCCTTGGCCTCTTCTGGTTTGCAAATTCTAAGTCCCTTGGGAGTAATAGCACATGACTGAGTGGGCAGCTGGCAGTTCAGTGTAGGTCTCCTGGCAATCACAGATGCATTGAAAAACACAGATGCAGTCCAAAACACGAGGTGGAAGGGTAACAGGAGACTATTCTGCAGTCGGGGTGTGTTTTAAAAGTCCATGAGAGAAACAGGATTTTTCTCTACCTCTCCAGTTCTGCCTAATTTTCACCTTCCCTCTATGACCTCTGTTGAGAATCTTCTGTTAATTCTCCTTTATGGTGGGGGTCACAGCACTCAGTGATGTGCCTGGTTGTCCTGATTTCAGTGAGTGTACCCAGGACACAACCCAGCCAGGGAACTTCGATGGAGAACCATGGGGCTGGAGCTTGTCCCACCAAAGGCTGCCCAACACCACCTTGCCCAGACAGGGAAGTGCAACAGAGACTTGTTTCTTCCCAAGATAGAGATGTGGGTGAGGACTAGTATTGCAGTACGTTGCAGAACACAGGTTTAGCCTCTGGACAGCTATTTTTCTTTACAATCGAGTTATAGCAATCTTAAATGCTATAAATTAATTCAGAAAGGCTTATAATGGTTCTCTTTGTTGCCAGTTTAATATCTTCATGGGTTTAGGCCTGTGTGTGATTTTTTTTTTATCAAGGACCTAAATCAGTTAAAAATTTTAAGTATTTTATGATTAAATTTGCATTTGAAAATATCATTATATGAACATAAGATCTTCTTTGACACTCATGGTATAATATGCAGTTGTTTTAGTAAATCACACTGCAGAAGAGTAATCAGCCATTAAAATGCAAACAATCCTGATTCATAGTGTAGAATCTTTCTGTGTCTGCACCCCCAAAGGGTGGTTCAGTCACCACTTTGCATCAAAGTGCCATGTTGTTACTAAACAAGCAAAAGTATTTTGGATGCTTTGTATAGGACTGCCAAAGCTTTAACTGACATGTCCCATGGAAATGAAGATGAATGGTAACTCTCCAGTCTGCTACCAAATGTTATTTGTCATTATTTTTCAGTCTTACATAGAGCATGTGCTGCAAGGAAAAGTCCATGGCACAAACAGACAACCAGCCATTTTTTGAATTTCTGTTGTTTTGAGACTCAGTTTTGACATCGCTTAAAATAGCATGTAACTAAGAGGAGAAAAGAAGTTCTGTGTTAATAGAAGAAAGAGTTAGGAACTGAGATGCTGATTTATTAAAAGGTCTTATGAAGTAGTGAACTGAAGCTCTTAAAGCCTTTGTTCAAAGGTAATGCTTAATACAAGGATTTAAAACCAAATACAATTCTTTCTCAGTATAATGTAATGCTGATTTGTAGAATCAGCACACAGGAAAAAAAAAGTATTCTAACAATAATGTTGTTGGAAGAAGGTTAAGCACATCTTTATGTAAAACCAATGTCGCACAAGCAGCTTTACTGCTGGTATTGTTCTCTTATTGCATTGCAGCATGTGCAACATCCAGGTCACTGCCAGTGCAAACCAGACAGGCTTAAGCTGCGATGAGTGATACTGAATGGGGGCAGGATAAGGGGGGCTCTGTGTGGATCTGGATTGTCTCAAACTCAGACCCCAAGCAGAGATCCAGTGCTGGCAAATACAGGAGGAGTCTGTGGGGAAACTCTGCAACTGAAGTCTGCAGGGAATGGGATAGAGTAGTTCCAGATAGGCCACCTTGACAAAGGTATTAGGTGTAGCAGGACATGCTGGTGTTCTGAACACACTGACAGTTATTAGCTTTATAGGCAAATGTTTCTCATTTCTTTTTTCTCTTAGTGAAGTTGGATTGGGTGGCTGGTGCTGAAACAATTTAATCCTTGTCTACAAAACAATTTATTGCAAGTTATTGCATCCTATTGCAGTTGATTGCTTTATTGTTGTTGGCGTGTTCTGTGCTTTTTCTCTTAGAAATTTCATTTTGCAAATGTAGTAATAATATTTTACATGTGTGGAGTGCCTTTCATCACAAAATACTTCACAAACTAGATAGAGCTTTTGCTGTCAGT
This sequence comes from Heliornis fulica, assembly GCA_013399135.1. Lineage (NCBI taxonomy): Eukaryota > Metazoa > Chordata > Aves > Gruiformes > Heliornithidae > Heliornis > Heliornis fulica. The sequence goes on along the minus strand of VXBZ01012839.1, from coordinate 120,695 downwards.
TATTTGAAAGGGACTTATGCTGGTATCAGGACGCATAGCCACCTTTGCCCATGGAGACCCAGCCAGGTGGAAGCTTTATCAGGCTATCTACTGTCTTATAACCTATATTGTCACCTGAGTAATAAATAGCCAACCTCCTTTCCTGGCTTGGATGCATTTACTGCTGTGAGTCAAAAACTAAAGTACTTGCTGGGTAGGAAAAGAGTTTAAATTATACTGGCTGTTCCCCATTTGCCTGATGGGCCAGAAAAGTAAGGAAAAAATGTGTGAGAAAGGAACTTGTCAGTGAAACAAATTTATTTTTAAGTCTTATTATTTTCTTTTTGTGCATTGTTATATGCAGGTATGATATTAAAAAAGTGTAATTGATCCAGATCTTTATTTGACCAACTTTTGTTGTTTTGCATTTGTCTTGTATTTATTTTATTGTATGCTATAGCCTAAAGCCCAAGACAACACTGTATTAATAATATTGACCAGCTAGAGGTAAGGGCAAAAGATTCTGCGGTCAGCTGGCCTTAAGTTTGAGCAAATCCTTGCAAACTTTATGGCATCCGGTGAAATAGCAGAATTAATTTAAATTAAACTGCATATGTATCTGCTACATGTGTGAATAGTAGTACGCTTAAATATTCAGCCTCTGTTACTTTGATTCGGTGGATTTTTCACTGTCTCAACAAGGCTTCCATGTAAAAGTAAGGATTAACCTATTGGTTCAGACAAAAGGCTTCACTCAGCTGATCTGTGATCTCTTTCCTTTTTATCACATTTTCTCATTTTTTTCCATCTGTAAAACGGAGATGACAGCACTTCACTGCCTTATGATTGTGTAAGGATAAATACATTGATTGTGAGATGATCAAAATGACTGAGCCAAGTTTGTAAACAGGGCAATTTATATATAGAGATGCTTTCAAATTAGAAGTTGGGATATTTTGTCTTGGAGAAGCATGGAGGAACAGATTAGCTATCTTGTTCAAAGTATTTTGTTGTGAAATGGTTAACAAAATATATATACAAGCAATGTTTAGGTTTCAGATTTAACACCCTATTGAGATGATTGAAAATAGTTCACATCTTGCTGAACTGTCATTTTGAGCTGTCTGCCAATTTAAGAACATATTGCTGCCTCAGTTAACATATGGTTCGAGTTGATACAGTTTTCTGTGCAACCATGAGAGCTAGACACATCATTATATGAAAATGAAAACAAATAGCTGAGTTCTGAGCTCGCTGCTTTAGGCCCCCCTGGTGCAAGCACGAGTTCAAAGCCACCTCGTCTTTCCATTTGGAGATTCCTGCAGCATTAGAGAGTCTGGGTGCAATGGTTGGCTGCAATTGCCTGCCCCTGTGCCACAGATCCGTGGTACATAGCCTGTCAGGGACATTCCCAGGAAAGGTTTACAGTGTGGGCATAGTGGTAAATGATCCCCTGGGATGTTGTACCTAATTTCTCAAGATTTAATTAGATACTATGATTGGTGACCCTGCCTTTGGGATTTCTACTCATTTACTGTATCACTGACGTTGCATGTTACTGGGCATGTTAAAGAGCCTAACCCCAAGCTCTTGCTGCATCTAAACTGTGTTGTAATGTAAGCTAATGCTAGCAAATAGAAAAATACAGGTGAAAGTTTCTAAGAAACGCTCTCTTTAGTGACCACAGTAAGAAAGCTTTGCTTACCTGAAGAAATAGGGTTGAACAGTCTTCCACTGAATTTATAAAAGCCTTGTTCTAGGACACCTGCAACTGTTTTGCATACTATCTAAGATGATATTTTGGGGGGTTTTGATGTGCCAGAAACTCTATGACTGTGCTACAATTTGCCTTGCTTTCCTTAATTTAATATGCAGGTTTAGCACTGCATCTTTTTTTCTACTCAGGCTAAGTAAATATTGCAGTATTTCCCACTCACTTGGTATCAGGGTGTATTCATAGAATCATAGAATGGCTAGAGTTGGAAGGGACTCCCAGAGGTCATCTAGTCCAACCCCCCTGCAAGAAGCAGGGACACCCCCAACTAGATCAGGTTGCCCAGGGCCTCATCCAACTCGGCCTTGAATGTCTCCAGGGATGGGGCATCCACCACCTCTCTGGGCAACCTGTTCCATCGCTCAGGTTGTATTCATCGCTCAGGTTCTTGATATGTCTGGCATCACTGTAGAAAATTAATTCTCCACAAAAAAAAAAAAAAAAAATAATTTTGAAGGTCTAGCTAAAGGTGACAAAACCAAAATGAAATAAACAATTGAAGCTGAGGTTTCATCTTTTCCTTGTGCAGTGGGGCACGATGCAGACGAGTGACTCAGGCTATGTTTACAGCATAAAACTATCCAGATTTGGATAAATAGACTTTTTTACTTGTACATATGGCTTTGTAACTGGCTCATTTCCCAACATTCTTTTTGACTCAACTTTCAGATTCAAAGGAATCCAAATATCTGACCAAAACTCATTTAATTTTCTCCTGCCTATTAGAAGTAAAGTATTTATGCGAAATGAAACCACAAATCAACTTGAGTTTGCTTGCGAGATTGATGAACCGTAATGAATCTTTCTATGAACTCAGTATAAATTTCAAGGATGTAATAAAACACAAAAGCATACCCAAAATTCACTTTGAGTATATCCCTGTCTATCTGGTTATGTATTTTTAGGTCACTTATTTTGGGGCATTTACAAGCCAGTCAACTGAAAGAGAAATGCCGCTTAGCAATGCCATCTGCAGATCGCTTATACACGTACCAGTATACAAATTGCAGAGGCATGCACCAAATGGCAGAATTTTGGCCAATAAGATAATGGTAGGACATCATTTATTTCTTTGGAGCTACACTGCTGGAAGACGTAGGCCAAAATCTCTTGCTGCCTCACAGGCTGTTCAGATACACCACTGCCTCTTGCCCATTCCTTGGACTTGGTTAGTGCCTGCTGTCTCCCTGCTGTGCCATTCTGCAATGGGACCACAACTCACTATGGACGTGAAGAGGCCAGGCTGGACCATGCAGGCAGGTGAGCTTGGCATCAGCCTTACAGCTGTGAGGGTTGCAATGAACAGTACAAGTACAATGTGTTTCCTACTGCTTATTCAGATGCATAGTGTGTGTGCCTTTTCTAAGTCTCTGTAGAAAATCTTTATTTGGCCAAGTTGGAAAATTGTGATCCAGAGTTCAAGATGTAGGTTTTTGATTGTCGTCTTCAGTCCCTCAAACTTGCTGAAGCAACATCCTTGTGTAGTTTACTGTATTTGTTCTTTTGTGCCCATGCTGTGGCTGGGATTATGCTGGATTTAGGTGCTCTTTCCAGGGTCCTCTTCCCCCAAGGTGGTATTTAACAGTAAACTGATCGCTGATGTGAGAAGCAGGTCCTTGTTCTTCCTTGTTTTTAAATGCATGCATAAATCCACATTTAAAATGGCAGCACGGTGACTGTTGCTGTTAGATAGAGATCATTGCATCCTAAATGAGTTCCTAGGCCTGTGTGAGGGTTTCTCTGTTTCTTACAGGGTGCTGGTATGCTTACTATGTTCCTGCCTGCAACAGGGAATCTGTCAGATTTGTCATATAAGAGATCTTCATTTTTTTGAATCTTGATTACTGCCATTAGACTCAATGAGTCTGATTCCCTCTACCATGCATTTACCTAGTACAGTGACAGTGCTTTATTTATAGGTAGCAAAGAGGAAAGAAACCAGGATGCATTTCATTGATCTTTCCGTGTTGTAAATGTAAAATTCATGTGCACTTTTGTTTGCTTTATAGCTGTTCTCTTTCCTTTTCCTTATTTAATATGCACTTCATACTGTGCCAAGGGGTCAGTAGGGCAAATCAAGGAGCCAGATGGCTTACCTCTACCCTAAGGAAACATACCAATATTTAGCTGGGCATTTTACCAAATAAAGGCAGCACTGGAACCCACAATAAATGTGAGTTGGTTAAAACTGCATCCTTTTCTTAGATTCACAGCTACAACCTCCTTGAGGCATGAGCTTTTTATACTTCACTGCCGCTTTCTAGCTTTCTCCAAGTAACTGCATCTTAGGAGATATTAGAGGGGGGTGCAACTCATTTTATTTATAGCCCTTGCACAGAAACAAGTTTCAGTTATTTTAATCTGACTGAAATAAGAAACCATAATCCATGGATGAAAAGACAGTGGACAAACTCAGTTAAATCCCTAGTACCCTGAGGACGTATATTTTGTCCATTTCTGGTTTTTATGTTCCCTTTTCTCTGCTGTTATTCCCAACTTTAACTTTTGAAAAGCCAAGCAGTTTAAGTGGCTGGGCCTGGGGAGCTTATTTGTATGCAGCACAAATTTCAGGATCTGTTCCCAAGCCTGTGCAGAGTGAAAAATGGCCTGCATTTTCTTGATAGCCCATGTGGTTGTAAAGAATAAATGGCTAATGAATTACAGATGAACATTGACGCAAATTAATCTTCCTGATGTCCCTGGGTTATATGGCAGCCATTTAAAAGTTTAATCAATACACTAAAGTTGAAAACATGCAGGCACTGCAGTTGTTTGGATGTAATAAACATCAGAGGGAAACGGGAGGCTTGTACCCAGTCCATGTATCATAATGACAGGTATTTATGTTTAATGGACTAAATATTTTTTATTGGAAGAGAGCAAATGTCAGCTTAACTTTGTAAGCCCTGCATTCAACTTTCCTTTGAGGTTGGTGAGAGACGGCTGACATGTCATTGAAAATGAAATGTAAAAAAACCAATTGAGACAAAGCGAGGATAAGGAGCTGTTTTGCCGACGAGATGTTGCTTTAATGCTCTGCAACTATTCATTAAATAAAATGTAAACTCTGCCATTTCAAACGTTGCAGTAAAATGGTTTACTAGGGCAGACTTTTAATGGTTATTAGGGAAAACAAGAGCCAACTGCTGCCAAATATTCTTTTCTGGGAAACATTTTATTTGAAAAGTCTTTTCCTGAGTTACAATTTCAGAAGATTTATAATTACAGAGCAGTTGTTCCCCCCTCCCCCTTTCCTTTTTGAGACAAAGAAAAACAGAAAAATAACTTTTAGAATAACCATTTGATGGTCCTCCCACCACCACCCCCCTCTTTGAACAGAGTAATAGCTTTGTATAAGCTTCCCAGAGGTTTGGATATTAATTGCACTTGAAGTCAATAAATTTTAGAGCCATGTGTGTCCGGGACTTACCTATCATTGCTATAAATGGGGAAGGAGGCTATGCAAGAGTACCAGATTCACCAGACCTGCACAATTGCTTGGCTATGTGAAATACAATATGAATTTATTTTCTGTATCTGAAGAAAAATATCATATCGTTGTCATATCATTTGGTCTTATAAGACAACTTCTTCCATGTTAAACAAACTCAAACCTCTAATAATTGGAAGAAAAAGGGAAGATCGCGCTCTACCATCTTTCTGTAATCTGTTTTAGTACTCTGTTTGTTTTCTGATCTTATCTGAATGGACCTTTGATGGTCTAGAGTGGCCTCATGAAGCTTCTGGTAATGTGTAGCATGAAACCACTTCAGAGAGGAAATAGCCTCAAACCCATGGGTCACTGTTTACTTGGTTGAACTGGTTCTCTCTTGACTTCATCTCTCTAAAATATTCTATATGTTTAAATAATTGCACTTACTAACAGTGCAGTGAGTCATCTGGTAGTGGTTTAATGACTGATCTCCTAACTCATGATCTCTGAGCATATTGTGTTGGCTTTACCAAAGACTGTTTAAGGCAGACAAGTGCCTTGGAGGAGTGGTAGAAGTCTTCTATTACTCGAGGGGAACCTGACATACCTAACTTCTGTTTGGCAGGCAACTTTATCTTAAACTGTTATTTTAACAACTTTATCTCAACAGCTATGAGCTGTTGCTATTTCTATGTAGCATCAGGTTCTACTTCAGATAAGGTGGCTACTTATACTGTGGATAAAGCCAAATTTGGCTAAATAATGTAGTTTGATCATGTCATGTTTATAAGAGATCATACACTGCATCCTGATAACAAAATTATTGTTGAAGCATTGTTGAAAATGTTACTCTTGACTATTTGCATTTTTAGCAAGCCCATTAATAAATGTATGTGAAAAGTCAAAGAATGAGTACATTGGACAGATCTGTGAAGGCTGAAGAATTAATACCGTAGTGCAAGATTGAAATCACACAAAATTAGCCTGTTTCCCCCCTCTTTTCTGTTGAGCTTCTGTCACTCACCGAAAATAGAGTAGTTTCCTACTTTTGAGGACCAGGTGTGGCCTAATCTGATCATGCTTCCAGACATGCTAACTTCCTCCTGATCTTTCATCCCACAGGACAGAGTGGGTTTCTCCTTCCATCATATGGCCATACCATACTATGGCTATGATTTACCTGGAATGCAGTGCAAGGCAGTGGAGCCATGACATATATTGTTTTACAGCCACTGAAAATAATCTGTGGAGTAGTACTAAGCTGACTTTGATGTGGTTGTTGATGGTTGGAGCCTTATTATCACAATGAAGCATCAAAGACTTAGAAGCAGTCTTGCAGTGGCCTGCTGAATTAAGTTATGGTTTTGTCCAGTTTCAAAAATTGTCTTCTGTTTCATAAAGCTCAAAAGCACTTTACCAAAACCACTCAAAAGCAGTAAGTGGCATGTGAAGTAAAACAGCATGTATCTACAGCAAAATATTAACAAGATTGCACCAGACAGAGGTGGTGTTGGTAGAAAATTAGAGGTACAGAGTGGGTGACATTAGGTTGATTGGCTCTGTCAAATGGAAAACTCTTTTCAGTAACTATTCACAACAAAACATGAAGTTCTCTGTAAAATGGTAAGTTGGGGAGTGCAAGCTGCTAGTATCCAGTGCACTACTCCCACAATAGAAGATGTAAGAAGTTATTTTCCTGGTCAACCCATTATACTATTTGACTAAATTACTCCAAGTTAGATTTTAACAATAAGAAGCTTGAATTTCAGACAAAGAAACTCCTTCTACCATGGTTTCTGAATATTTAAATTCTTTAAAGAAGCTGCTGCTATGCATTATAGGCTTAATGGATAAAATACAGAAAGAATAAAAGAACCCAACCCCAAAACAAAAACCAACAAAAACTGCTGTGAAAGACTTCTTTTAAAGCAAAAAGAAGAAAATGTGAGAACTCCAAAGACTGCACATTTGACTTGAGGCTCAAGTTCATTGAGAGAAAGTATCTAAGGATGTATGAACAAATATTGTCAAATGTCAGAATTATTAGTGATTAAACAGAGCTTTTTGAGAGCACATTTCTTTCAGTTCAGTTATGTGGGAGTGTATATGTACTTAAGTACAGCAGCCTCATACAACTGTCTTGAAGATTTAACAGACTAGAGACACAAATCTACCTGTTCACCCTTTGCCTTAATAAGTGACGATGAAAAAATTTAATGGTCTTTTATCTGTCCATCAAAAAAAAATTGCCTCTGACTACTGGCTGGATAATGTTTTACAAGGCTGATCTGTACCATGCATTTAAGTACATATTTATGTTTCATTATTTTTCCTACATAGTTGCAGTGCAAGAAAGATGCACATTGTCTGTCATAGTCAAAATCTTTAAATAGAGATACAAAAATATTTATCTAAAATAACTTTAATCTAAATGAGAAAGAACATAGGGAACTGTGATTTGGCAAAGAACCTTTTCCTTTACCACATTGATTCTGCAGGAATACGAATGTGATGTTAAAGGGTGAAGGCAGTTTGAGAATTATGCCAGCTGCAGCCTTCTTGAACTGGGACCCACAGCCCTGACAGCTATTAAGAAATAAAACAACTTTTGTTTCTGATTTTGTATAATGAGCGTAAGACAATAAAGGGGTTTACATCTACATTATCCTGCAGGTGTAACTCTGCTGTCTGTCAGTTTATCCTGTATTTTATTTTGATGAAGAGAGAACATTAGGGAGGGAGGGGAGAAAAATAATCTCTTCATCAAAAAGCTTAACAGGAAAGAAAAGAAGTCTCAAGACAATGTCATGTATTGCTGCTTATTTGTGATGGTTAAAAGAATTATCTGAAAACAAAGAAGTCTTTCACAACGAATCTAAAACACAAAAGCTTTAATAACATTTACATCTGTGTATCATCCATGTCTCCAAATGCAAGTCATGAATAACACATAAACTAGAGTATATAGGGAACAGAAGTGCTAGCACATCATTTAAAATCCAACACACCCCATCGTCAGTGGAATCAAATACACAGCAGGAATGGTTCCAGTTGATAGACACACAATGAAGTCATTGAAAATGAAAACATATTAATTATGTTTCTAAAGGTTAAGATAGTAATGGCTGAATTCTCTAATCCTGGGATAATAATAATGCCCCAAATCCATGCAGGAAAACTATGTAACAATTCAAAAATTGTGGAAAATTTAGTTTTGAATTCACTTATTCATGTCTCACCCATGACTGACTCCACAGCATGGGAGGTAGCAGGGGGAAGAGGAGGAAGTACAAGACAAAGACAAAACCACAGAGAATTATCAACAGAAAAAGATATTCTTGGTCCAAACAAGCCACTTGCACTACATGAGCTAATTGTAAGAATAGGCCATTTCTAAACTGCAGCTGTTATGTGCTTAAGCAAACCCTGCTGGGAGAACTGCTTTGTAGAATACCTCTGCTAACACAGACACACAGAGCACCCTTTAATAGAGGAATTCAAAGTGCAATGTTTAAGGGAAACCTTTTCCACTTCCATATTTTCCTGAGATAATGACAGGATGTGGTCCTAGCTTGTCACTCTGACATAGGTTTCCCTTAGATGTTTTCTATTTTCAATATCTTTTTGGCTATGTTAAATCAAAACAATGAAGGCTGAAGGCAGTTTGTGTTGAAAAACGAGTAAGGGGGGCTAAGGGGGAATGCTCAGGTTGTGTGATAGAAAATGATAGGTGTCAAAAAACCCCACAAAACACCTAGCTTGGTCACGGTCATTTTCTTTCTATAACAACATTTTTTGTTTGTCCCTGGGGACTAGGAAGATCACTCATGGTAGTTAATTTCAGACATATGCTTTCTCTACTTGCCTCTTCTCCCTTTCCCAAATCCTCATCTATGCATCTCTGACACAAGACCATTGCACCTGGGTTCCTAACTGTATTAACTTCATTGTGTCGGTGTGCTCAGTGCCCATGATCCTTAAAGTCTTTATGCTAAAACCCAAATCCTCCCAACAGCAAGGGGTTAATTGTCTGCTTTCAAAGCTTTTTAAAACTCTCAGCTCTTGGGAATGATGTTTCCATGAGGGTTGAATGTAATTACAAAATCACATAAGCACTCTGTCTTATTTTTCAGTGAGTGATACTTTAAGTCCTTGCTGTTGTCGCTGCACGCGTTTATATTGGGGTTCTTCCTTCAGTGTACTTGATGCAAGGTGTTTGCAAATTTGAGCCTTTGGGCTTTAAATGTTGTGCAGCTTTTTCCGCTCCTTATTCACTACAGATTATGTATAATTGATGACCTGCATTTACAGACATGGGTGGTATACAGATGTAAATGTTATTATAGCTTTTATATTTTATGTTCTCTTTGAAAGATCATTTTGTCTTTGAATAATACTCTTGTTCAGATTTTGGGGGGTTTATCTCTAAAAGAGAATATGAAATGGATATTGCACATCGTATATTTCTTAAAAGTAATTTGGAATTTTAGGGTATGGGATTGGTGGTGACTGATACACTGCCTGGATGAGATATATCCCTTTGAAAATAACAGCGCCAGTACATGCCTGCATCTGTCTAACCTCATAATTCACTTTCACATTGGGTTATGGATGTCTGCATTCAGTGAGTCTATCTTCCCTTTAGGTATTATTTCAGCCCTTTGAGATAATAAGGAAAGTTTAATTGCGTTGTTAATTGATTTTTTGCACAACATTATTACCTTGATTGATTGCAGAGTTGATGAAAATGTTAGACACAGGCAGTGTAAAGTATCAGCCCAGTAAGGAGTGGGAGCCTTGTGGAGAATAGATAACCTTGATGTTAAGAGCTATATCCTTCAGATATGTCTTCCCTTGACATATTGATGGCCCTTGAAAAGGGAAAAGCTGATTGTATGCAGAATGCAATCATTAAACCCACTTCAGCTGGCTGTTGATTAATTTGTTTTTTCCTGAAGGATCTAGTTAAAGAGAAGGCCTCACTAGTATCAACAGCAGCCATTTTCTAAGCTTCAGATTATTCTTAACCCTCTCCTAGAAGAAAGAAAAATGATACTGTCTTGGTTTAGACAGGCAAATTGTCTGAAAACATTCAGTCCAACTGCAATTTGGGGATTATAACACTCACTTTACCCCGTTAACTACTGCTTCCTCTATGACCTCTCCTCCCCCTGCCTTCAGTGTTCAGCTTTGCCACAGCTAGTAGAAAGTCACATTTGATGTTTTCTGAGTAAGGCCAGTGTCTGTTCTCAGCAGAGATGCCAACAGGGATGTCAAGCTTGTTTTGCCCAAAGACTGAAATACTTCAGTAGCCTATAGCTGCTTCCCAGGAGCCTCTCTTAAAGGACCAGAGGGTTCACTGCACACACGTAAGTGGTTAAGCTTTCCTTATCTCTGAAAAGATCTTTCTTGTATAATTTTTTTGCTACTGCTTTTGAGATCTTTGAGGTCTTCCATAGGGCAGTTGTGCTGTGCATTGCGTCTGTCAGAGAGCACAAAGGAAGCTGTGGAAGCTGGGGTGCCCTCTGCTTACTCTTTCAGAACAGAGATTGTTTGGTGCTGCCCCAGGCTTAACAGCAGCACTCAGTACCCTAGTGTTGGATAGGTTTAACCCCACAATGACTGCATGTGACTAGTTTTCCCTCTGTGAATTCATGTGATGGACTAATCCTGGACTATCTGCTACCTTTAGAGCACTTTGTTTTAATGGCACCTGCTTTGAGAGCAAAGGTGAAGAGTATTACCTGTAAGAGCTATTGCCTAAATGGCNAAAAAAAAAAAAAAGTAATGCTCTACGCTGAAGGACAGCTTCTGTTTTAAGCCCTTCTTCCATTTGTATCAGCAAATGACCCAAGACATCTGAAATATTTATGCAGCTTTAACAAAGCAGTTGAATGTCTGGATAACAAAACTGTGGTGGAGGTTTTATCCTTCAGATAACCATTTAAAGGGTATTTGGTAAAGTAGTAGGTAGTAGGTTATTGCTTCCTGTTTAGCTTGGTAGTCTCAAAGACAGTTGTTGTTAATTTGTGCTTATGAGTGATAAAGTGATCAGCGTGACTTGATTGTTTGGCCAGATGTGTTTTATTAGGTCCAGTGTGCACATTTGCCAGTTGGCTCCTTTCTAATATGGGGACATGTTAACTTATGACATAGTGAAGTCTGACAAATTTGAACCAGTCAAATAAGTGAGTAATATTTCAAGCTGTCGAAGTGGGTGAATACTGATTAACTGACACACTCCAAAAGCTCTCACCAATAACCGTGCTCTAGTGGAAAATGTTTACTAAGCATGATATTTGTTAGAAAGTCCTTGGTGCATTGACTAAACTTTAGTGACTCTGACCCTAATGGAAGGGTTTTAATGTACCTCTCTCGAGCTATTTCTTAATCCCCTATCTTTTTTATCTTTAGCAAAAGCTTCCATAGAGGCTACAAGTGCACTTGTAAACTGTGTTCTGCTGTCCACTGTGATTTAACCTTCAATCTCCCTGTCATTAGCATGTTTTTAAAAGGAGGCTGAGGAAGAGGGGGAAAAGTTGAGGATAGGAAACAATGACAATGTTTTGGCATACAGTACTGGAGGCAGTCAGTGTTCGGGAACTAGACTATGGCCCCAATAGCAGATGGTCTTATATGCACTATAGCATAGAACAAAATCCTTCTAAGAAGCAAGCCCACACAGTCCAGAGAACTAGGTATTTGCTGAACTCTTCAGTGGTCTGGATCCAGCTGTATTTCCGACTTCATTTAGTGCTATATACCATCATCTACAGAAGAGAGAAAGGGTGAGGTCTGGATCTGTCTTACAAAGTGCCAAATACCTTCAGCTTCCACTGGAAATCAAGAGAATCCAGGGCCTTGTAGTATCAGTGTCTTAAAAAATGCTTGGTATTGTATTGGGAACAAACATAGCAATACTATCATTAACAATTAGTTAAATGTTTCCTTTGTTTGTGAGGAAGGGCTTATGGAAAGGAGCAAGTAATGGCATGCAAAGAAGGTTTCCTTAACTGTTTCATAATGTGACAGCAGCACTATTTCATTATGTGCTTTAATTTTATTTGAGAGACTTTCTTTCCCAGCTTTAAAAATAAAAAGCAACTTGTCTTTATTTCAGATGACTCTCTTGAGAAATTTCGAACCAGTTGAGCCAGACTGAATTTTGTACGGTGCTTTTTTTTGGTGGTTTGGTTTTTTTTTTCCTAATGTGAACTCTTCCAGCAAGAGCACATTTGAGATCCAAAAGCAAACTTTACTCATGAGATGAGCCAAATTTATGTCTAAACTCTCCAGAAGGACCCTGCTGCTCAATTTTTTTTTTCACATAGGAATTTGTAATTTTATTGGAATGCTTGCCGACTTTCCGAACAATTATTCCAAAAGCTTGCTTTCTGCCCTGTAAATCATCTTACATTTGTTTAATTCTATCACGGTTACTAAAAGAGCTTACTTCCCCCTTTTTCTCTCCTCACATTTTACTACTCATACAATCTGCGCGTGGTTAAAGTTTGTGAAGTATGTTATAATGCTACTTACCTTCTGTCTTCTTAGTGACCCTGTCATTCTTTCTGGTTTAACTCCATTGCTGATTAATGTATTATTAGTAGAATGTAGCCCAAAGTATAGAGTACCCTATAGAAATGCCATATGTTAGCCAAATTAACTGAAAATCTTCTAAGTTCCTATGGTGAGAATACAGTGCTCAGATGAACCTTAATATGTGGTAGGGATGGGATTTCACTACCTCCTTTCCCTCCACCATTCTGAATATGTTAAAAGTGTCTCTTGCATCACTTCAGTGGTCACACTGTTACATTATCAAAAGTAATAGAATGAGTGTTCAAAACGGCGCTAGAATTTGTTGTGAATGTGTGGGAGTAACATGTGACACCCTAGCAGCACTGGAAGCTGGTGGTGTACACGAAAGGTCCCCCTTCCCCCCCCGCCGTACCCCCTCCCAATATTTTGAGCCCTTTGTTCAGACCACTACCCAGTGACATCCTTTAGTAGTCACCCATCTGTATGCATAAAGTGATGCTCAGTGAGATCAGTCCACCAGAAGTCAGGCTCCTGGGCGAAAGGCTGAAAGGAGAGGTTGCATAAATACTGGCTTTGATCATGACAGAACAAGAAACTGGCCGCAAACCTAACACACAGTATTGCTTTAATTGTCATACTGGAATACTCAGCCTGCTGGCGCGGCCGCGCGTTAGACAAATGCCTGCTGCCCTCTAGTGCTGACGCTCCCGGCTCGGAGCTGGCGGACGGGGGTCTGCTTTGCGGGGGTGGCTTTTCCCTGCTTATCGCAGCTGCTGGTCCAGTTTGGGGGATTGGGTCGTTACTGGAAAGCAATGAAACTCTTGCGACAATGGTTTAGAGATGAAGGGTGTTTAATAGATGTAACCTGACTTGCAATTCACAGCAATTTGTTCTGCCTTTAGTGTACTACTTTTATTCAGACCGTATATGAGAGAACGAGGTATATGAAGAAGTGTTTAAAAGACTAAAGGAACTGTGAGACCATGTTTCTTTTACCCCATCTCCCTCAGTGGTATTCAGTGTATCTGAATTAAAGCATCTGGCATGCTGAGGCTTTCTTTGTACTTGTGTTTCTCTGCAGTACCTAGCTGAATACACAATTTATGTTTCTAACGATTAAAAGAAAAAGGCTTTAAAATTTCAACATATTCAACAACATTACTTCATTGTGAATTAATTACATCCATGACATTATTTAAGAGTGCAAACATCGTAAAGGTGCACTGAAGAGACAAAAGCATTTTTTTGTGGGTTGGGTTTTTTTTTCTGTTTAGTGCTCTTTCCTTCAATTTTGCTAGAGAGAGACAACACCTCCACCTCCGCCCCCAACATATTTCTCTGATGATGGTTGCAATAAGCATGGAATGATTCCAAAGAAACCCCAAGTGTGGGACCTTAAATTGTAACGATGATACCCAGAGGAGTGCGGAACTGATTAATGATTTAAAGTATTATGCCCTAAATGCTCTTATTTTAGCCAACTGTAGAGAATCTGTAGACAGCACATGCCCAGATCAAAGCTGATCATGTCAATGTCATTCAAGGAGGGAGAGATACCCTCCTTTCCTCCTTCTCTCCCCCCTACCCTTTTTTTAAACAAAGTATGACATCTGAGGAACAGTGTGTTGATTGTTCCACTGCCAGGATACGCATAATGGAAACATTAGCTCCAAGATAACTTTTAATCTGTCAGCCTAATGGCTCCTTAATGTGTAGAGGGCTTTAAATGTATGTCAGCCAGGGCTGTATAAAGTAATATAGTTTGTGGCCTGAATGGATCTAGATGACTCCACACCATGACACAATATGGTTTATTATTAAGTATCAGCTCATCAGCTTATTCCCACGGACTTGGACAAGCCTCTCAATTTTCCAGTAACAGATTATGTGAGAAAAAGCTTGTGGTGCATTTTTTTTCCTTTCCTCTTTTTCTTTTTTCTCTCCACCCCCCCTCCCCTTTCCAAATTACAAGTTACATCCCCAGCTGCATTGGGAGCCCTGAAGTGTATTTACAGCAGGCTGCACTTTATCACGCATCAGCTTGACTGCTAGTTTACACTGAACATTTATGCAGCTCCCTTGGCTTGGGATGCAAACTTCACATCTTTGTATTCCTATCACCTTCACTGCAAATTTTTCCAACATCCTCTCCCTGTTGACTGCTTTCCTTTCCCTCCCCTACTCTCACTTCCCCACATACTCCCCCTTTTTTTCCTCTCTTCCTACAAACAGGCCAGTGAGACTTGACATGTCACAGTACTTGTCTGTACAGGATACTTGCAATAATTCAGTGTCTTAGTTGCCTGCTCTGATTCCTCTCAACTCTAGCATAGGTGTGTAATTCCAACACCACTGCTGTAGACTGGATACAGATTTTGTGCCTTTTGGTAATTTCTTTCAGTTTGAAAGACCACTTTGTAGCCCATGCCATAGGGCGTCCAGAGAAAAATGTTTTGCTTTTTGGCATCCCTGTGCAGGCAGCAGAGCAGAGAGGTAATTCATCTCCCCTGAACGTGAAGGTTACCTTCCTTTAGTGTTGTTACCCACAGAGGGAAGGGAGAGTTGGGATCAGCAGTTTGCTGCTGAAGGAATGTCCTCCTCCAGGAAACCTGCAATGAGCCACATTCCCTAATCCATGAGGACCTATTTGGGAGTAGCTGGGGACCACTCTGTGTATTGTAGCCTTGGTGTGGGAATTCTGCCTTAGCCAGAGCTCTGTCCTCAGCCCTCTTAAGCACAACCTGATCCATTCATGTACAGATAATTTTTGAGGAATAATGGTTTTTATTTTATTTTTTTTTACTTTTAGTGTTTCTATTCTATTTAAAATAATTAGTTTATAACACGAGTGAAGTCAATATTTGTACATTTGTTATTTGAACATTTGTGAATATTTTATGATACAATTTTAGAGATTTTGTTTGGCTGGGTTTTATTGCTACATTTCTTCAGGTCTTTATAAAATAACCCTTCTACAGCATTCAGCTGTAACACAACCAAAGGCGTTCACTTCCTCATCTCTCGTCTGTTCCTCTCCCTGTTCACACAGAATCACAGAATGGTGTGGGTTGGAAGGCACCCCAAGGATCATCAAGTTCCAAGCCCCCAGCCACAGGCAGGGCCACCAACCTCCAGGCCTGGATCTAGACAAGGTTGCCCTGGGCCCCATCCAACCTAGCCGTGAACACCTTCAGGGTTGGGACATCCACCACCTCCCTGGGCAGCCTGGTCCTTACTCCCTCTGCTTTTATTTAAGGAGTCTAGATCTAGTCTTGACTTCAACCTGGAGCATTCTGGAAACTGCAGTTACAACAAAGATTAAATTGTAGTAGTCAGAGATCCCATCATATTGACAAGGACAGTTGCAACTCTTCTGTTCTTTTGCTGTTTCATATTGCAGTTTTTCATTTTCAGATGAAAATATAAGCTGAAGCTATACTGACAGTGTTTTTTCTGCTGGGGCAGAGTGAACATCTGAGTGGACCTGTCCAAGTTATATACCTGGCTGCTTTTGGGAGGACTTAGTGACTCAGGTGATCCTTTTCACCTTTTCTTATTTTCCAAGTCATCTTTTCAGATTTCTTGTCAGGGAGTTTATAAGCTGGAACATATTCAATGGGAAAAAGTGGTCTGTTCCACCGAGAGTCAACATGAAGTGCAAGAAATCTGCCTATAATTCCTTTCCTTCTTGTCCTGTAAGTTTATAGTTTAAAATCTTTGATTATATTTGGCCCATTTCACAGAACATGGAACAATATAACTCAACAAACATTCTTTCGTGCTTTTGTCTCTAACACATCTCCAAAAGTCAAGGACTTCTTGTTTCCAATTGCTCAAAATATTGTTCTTGTTTATAAAAATGTATTTCTATATAAACAACTATGAAGGCCCAACTATAAATAAGTAAATGTCTGAAAGTTAAAGCAGATGAATGAACCTTAGAAGTCTGAGTGATTTGGGCAAACACTCAACACTAAAAAAAGCTCAAAACCCTCAGGGTTTTGCTGGGTTTTTTTTGTTCTTTTTGGTGGTTTTTTTTTTTCATTGTTGTTGTTGTTGTTGTCGTTGGGTTTTTTTCACATTTGTAAAGTATTTCCCTGATGTTACAGCCACAACACTCTGTAGAGCTAAAAGCCCACTACTTGGGTCCAAGTAAACTTTATTATTTTTCTCCTATCACTGTTAGATACTTAGCTGCTTCCCTCTCCTAGTACTTCATTTCTCATCAACAGTCAAAGTGTAATAGAGAATCAGAAGTTATCCAATAGACAACTAGATAAAGTTGTTAGAATTTTCACAAAGATATAATTGTTAAATTAAAAAGCTTCTAAGAGTTTTAAGTTAATTCAACTGATGGAGGTGTTTTACCTAAATCAGTAGCATTCTAAAGTTGAAACTATTTGTAGGCTTGAAATTGTTTGTAGACGTGTATTTATTCACCTTAAAATGCCGTAGGTAGGGAATTATTTTCCTTTAAAGGAACTTTATATTAATATTTAAGGGAATTTTGCAACTGCTGTTCATTAATTGTAGAATATGCCCAAGTGCCTATGAAAAAAATGGTAATGGTGTTGATATTTCATCCTGAAGGGTCTCAAAACAATTTACAGATTGGTAGTATAACCACATTGAAACGCACCCAGCTTCTTGGCGGAACATGGCAGCTGTTTAATAGCCCATAGCAAAACTATACAACAGCAGGTTGTGGAAAATAAGATGAATATGGATCAAATACAAATTGGCAGTGGAGAATTTAGGTACTGTAATCGAAGTTAGGCAAAGAGAAATGCTGTTAGAATATAAAGCCTGTGTATGAAGTCCTATACGTTATCTGACCACAGCTCTTGGAACAAGCACTTCTGGTTGGCCCATGTGAATGACAGGGAGAGAACTGTATGCTGAAATGTAATCCCTGATGTATACAGTAAAGCACTGTGTTTGACAAACAAATTTAATTGAGAATACTTTGCTGCTTGCACTTGGAGAGGGGTTTATTCAAAACATTTGATGTTAAAATGGGTGCCTGAGGGGGATCTTGGGCAGATGTGGCAATAGGATTTGATGGGGGTGGCAAAAGTTTTGGCTTGACTACTTTGTTTTAGCAATTACTTTTTAAAGAAAGCTGAATGCTACTGAAGAAATCTGTGTTGCTAACAGCTGCCCCAGCTGTGATGGCTGAGATTTTTTTTAATTTTTTTTTTTTTATATATAGATTTAGAGCATTTATTTGCTAGGAAAAAGAGTAATCCAAGAAAGACAAGAAGATGCTACCAGAGAAAAGTTCCCTTAAGTCATTGAGCTGAATTTGATCTGTGACTGAGGCTGCGTATGTTCTATAGGTCTAGTATATCCCATTTCAACTTTCCAAAATTACATTAAGGTCTTCAAACTTTTTTTGCTCTAGGAAAGTGTGTGGCTGACCAGTTGCACCACAGCTCTGCAACACATGCCCAATTTAAAAGGAGCAAACATGACTTGAACAATTTTTCATGTGCTTTAGTATGCATGTATATATATTTATTTATTTATTGGGGTAATTGGGTTTTCCCTCAGCTAAGGCAAAGCTGGAGTTGCTGACATTACAATGTGTTTGTGAAGAAAGACTGATACAACATATGCAAGCAACTGCAAGGTCATTACTTACCTAGCATAATTAGAACATCCATTCCAAAGGGGGAAAACATTTAAAAGATAAAGAGTGAATTTTAAAATTACTCTTGCCAATGCATTTTTTTCATAATTATAGTTTTAACAGCTTGCGGTGATGGTAGAAGCAGCTACTTAAAAATTAGAAGCCTCATTCGGGGAAGATGATCCCTCAAGAGACCTTGTGTTGTCATTTCTTAAGAACCATGAGCAGAAATCTCATTCAGGATGCTGTGTGTTGTTTTGATGTATGGAGGTATACTTAGCTTATTATGGCCAATGTTGGATATTTTAATTAAAAAACACCACAACAGCCACAGATGTATTGTTTCCCCCTTGTTCCTCCTCTTGCTTATGCCTGTATGCAAAACCACAATCGTACTCCTGCCCCTGAACTAAGAGAAATGAATACCATAGCAGATAGGCAGGAGAGAAGCGGTAGGTTTCCTTAGTTCATGTGTGACATATCTTAGCATCAAAATTCTCATTGCAGCACACAAACTCTTTGTTGGTCTCTCATATTTTTGCAGTCGACTAAGGGAGGTGGTAAATAGAGGGGAAAAATAAAACAAGAAAACCTAACCAGTCACCACATTTAATTTATGAGCAAGATTATTGTTTTACAAATAACCTTCATGATAAATAAAGTCTCATGGCAACATTTTCAACTGTGCTTTTATCGAGACTCTCTGAGCGGTGTGTGTAATGCGCCTGGCAATTGAATCACAGCTGTGTGCCTGAGTAGGAAATCTCTGTGGAGACAACACTTCCTTAATTTAAACAATTGTGGGCTGCAGGAGTTCAAAAATTTCAGCTGACTTTAACTGTCACTAGCCCAAGCACCTTTATCCCCAGGCGAGCAGCAGCAGCTGGATTTCATTTCCTGCTGCCAGACTGTCCGACATCTTTGCTGAGCATCCCAGGAACCGAGCGTCTTTACTTTAAGGATTTTATTCAAGGTGACAGCTCCTCACACTTTAGCGTTCGGATCACCTCAAGTAGCTGAGATATCAGTGAAAATGAGAGCACTTCTCCAGCAAACTCCAAATTTAGATTGACTGAGGTTATCCTTAGGCCTCTAGACCCAGCCTCCATGACAGCGCAGGCCTGCCAGTAACTTTAAAACTACAGTGGAGTTTGTAATGATGTCTGGGGAGAAATATTCTGCTGGAGCAGTGGAGGATACTATAAGCGATAGGAAATGATGTCAGATTTAGTTAGGGCTGGAGACAGTGTTAGAATATACTTGGCATAATATGGCACCGGTATCTCTGTCAGCATCTCTGTTTTCTGTCACCGCACACAATCCTGGGCCTGTCTGTAGCCCTGACAGTGTCTTTTCAGATCAGGTTATTGCCAACTTGGAGGCTGGCTCAGTGCAGCACCATACAGCCCCCTTTGTTTGAAGTCTGCCCTTCTGTCATTAATGCACTTGATGTCTATTTAAATCTGACGGTGAATGCAGTATCTGTTTTCCTGTCAAGAGATCATTGACAATATTAATACCTCATGTCCTTGCCTCATTTTCTACACGCTGACACCTAGCTACAGTCTCCAGCATTCATCAAACAGCACTCTCTCACCAGCATCTCTATAAACAGTCTTGCTTCCAGTCCTTAAGAAATGCGGCAGACCTCAAACAAGACTTTCATCAATGCCAGTGAGAAAGGAGTCTGAAGAATGCCATTAATAAACTGTTCGTATCCTTTACATTTGGAGCTCTACATGGCCTTGTTACCAACTTAATGCCTGCTCAGTTTGACTCAGAATATCATCTGTTTGGGGGGGTGGGAACCCTTGTTTTTCATGAGACACTTGTTTGGGGATGGTAATATCATCCCTCAAATAGGAAAACTGCTCTGTTAGTGAAATTATTGAAATTTAAATTTTTAAGACAGTTCTGTGGAGGAGGGGTGTGGAAGGCTTCATCAGGCATTTCACTGTATATTCCCTGTTTGCGTTTTCCTGAAGAGGAATGTGTTTTTCATAACAATTGACAGGCCTATTATTATTTGTTTTTCCCCATAGGAATGTGTTATTATCCTGATGTTCTAGAAGGAAAGAAGAGCATGGGTTAACATTAATCATGAGCAGCCCATGCCTTCCAAGGTTTTAGTTGCTTATCTGTTGTACATTGTACTGGAGAAATAGATGTGAAATGTAAAAGCTTGCATGCTTAATTCATACCGCAGGTGAGCACAGCATTTGCTATGTGAATCCTGGATAGCTGAACCAGCAATGAGTTGAGGATCTGCTCCTCCCCCATCTTTACCCTTTATGTAAGGCGGTGTTTCCTTTGGGCTAGGTTATGTTTGCCCTTATGGGGGTGAGCTAGGTACTTGAGTGTTTGCTGTGTTAAGACACTCCCAAGATAGAGGACACACTTTCACCTTCTTTCTGAGCATGGGAGATGACTTTAATTTGACTATACGTGCCTGGGGGCATAAAGACCAACTCTGCTAGTAAAATTTAGCATCTTTGAGGATGTTCATAGGTGGGATGTGACTGTGAACTTACGCTTTCACATACCACTTAGTACCACCAGAGGGGATGCTTTTGAATAAGGTAGTGAGATCTGCAGGTGTCTGTGGCTCACCCGCAGCAGTTATGGCTTCCTCAGGCGTCTCACTGCCTGTACCCACTGAAAATAATGTGTCTTGTCTCCCAAAAGCAGTGTTCCAGCTAATTTTTGAAAGCATCCTATATGTACCAATACTTAGCAAAAATTAAAATAGCATCTTGCTCAGGGGATGTTGTCTGGAGAGCTATTTTGGAAATGTTTTTCTTGAATTTTTGTTTGTAAGTCTGGGAAAAACACAAGTCTGAAGGGCTAGCCATTAGGAAGTCCCAAGCTCTAGCTCAGGAGTCGATGATTCCTATATGGATTGAAGCCAGTTCTCTGCCACTGCAAAGCAGGGATGGCTTTAGCTGGTTGCAGGGTGACTTTATGAAAGTTTGAAAGATTTTTTTCCTGGATCCACATTAAATTCTAACTTTGTGCTGTTTTTTCTTTTTGGTTTTAATCATCAGGAAAAGCCTGTAAGCATACTGCAGGGAGGTTACAGAGAGTACAAGATGTAACTTCAACCCAGACTTTCTGGTTTGCAAAAGCAGGAGAGGTATTATGTATGATGTGTACATAGTGTATGATGTTTCACTGTTATGTCATTCAGGTTTTGAAGACACTCATGGATGTATGTTTAACAGGATAGGTCATGTGGGAATTTGAACACATATTTTCCCAGTGGATTCAAAACTGCCAATTGAAATGGTAATACCAAATATTTCAAATGCATAAACTTTCCTTTGCAGGACAGGAGAAAACTGTTCTCTTCACTCCTTCATATTTTCCTAGTTATGTGCTTTATTTGCATATTATGCCACTGCTGTCCTAATTGTAATTAATTTTCTTTTTATTGTAGGCATTTTGGGAAAATGCCGCTACATTTACTATGGAAAACATTCTGAGGGCAACAGGTTCATCCGAGACGACCAGCTATAAAATACAGTGATGTTCCATGCCTCTTCAATCCCTCCACATAAGAAGCACAAATTGCATCTAAATTTTAAACATGTAACTAAAGTCCTCTAGTGCCTTCTGCTGACTTTGCCAAGCCTGTCAAGATCATCCTTCTATCTTAGTCTGAGTAGTCACATAGAGATTGACATGATTGCCTTTAAGCAGGTCCCATCCACCAGTGTGACAGACAGCTGCAGCCAAGCACCCGGCCTGACAGGAGGAGCACCGTGATGGATTGCCTGGTCCAATTGCTGCTCGCAGAAGAGCAGAGGTCACACCTGGGGCTTCAGTGAGCATGCTCTGTTGGTCGGTGCCTTAGCAAACACAGCCCGTTTATCTCCAGCTTGCCTGTTGAGCGAAAGTGGCTGGTGATATCAAAGTGTTTATAAAAGAGAGAGGCTATAATTTCAGATGAAAAAGCTCTTATCTGTTCTTTTTCCCCCTCTGTGAATTAAGTGCTTGTGTTTCTATCATCTCATACATGGTTACACAAATCCTTTCACAGGGTTGTTTCTTTTTTTTTTCCTGTTTAGTGTGTCCCCTCCCTTCACTCCCAAATGAGCCTAGACACAGTATTTTTCTTTTCAAAAGACAAAAAGAATATCCTGAAAATATTTCAGTTGTGAAAAGTGCTATCAATTTGTATATTTGTTTATATGCAAAGGAAAAGCATTTAAGCAATTTTGCAGATAAACAAAATTTGCTAACTCTTAAAATCTATCACAACATTTGCTAACTCTGACTTTCAGCAAAGTGATCACTTTTTAATACTGTAGTATAGTGGCACAGCTTAACTGTGTATACTTGGAAGAAGACCTCAGTTGTGATAATCAACAGTATGTATTATTCCTGGTTTATTGCACAAGATATTTTTAACTTGTACAGAGGTTACATTTAGAATTAAATGCTTAAATTTGGAAGGGAAAAAGTGCTTAGAAAGAGTGATATAAAATAAAATTGCCACCAGATGGATATGATTATTCAGAGGGGTGAAAAAGTCAATAAAAGTAACTGATGTAATTAACATAATTAACAGCTTTACTGATATGTTTTAGAGAAGATTTCTGAATAGTCCCTTTTAATGTCAGAGTAAGAAAGGCTATTGTCATCATTTCAGTGGAAACAAAAAAATGCAAGGCATTTTCCTACTTTTCTGATAAACAGGTTGGACATATTTAGAATTATGAACTTGTTACTGTGGAAAAAACCCCACCCATTGCTCAATACATATACAGTACTGAGTGCTGCTAGATATAATGGGATTAGCCAAGGAACAAGCAAAAATTCTGTCATCTGGGCTGCTCCACACCCATGCATATTGGTCCCACTTGAGAGCCATCATCATCTGGCTGTTGCTGGCTTGTTTGAAATTATTTGTTGGTCTTTATTCACCTTTCTGGTTGAAAACAATGTCAGTTTTTAGAAGTTGTCTACTTTGGGGGTTATCATCAGCTCATGTTACAGGTGGAAGTGAGCTCAGTATTGAAGCCAATCGTGAAATCAGGTTTGACTGATGAAAAAGAACGTGATGCTGGCAGGGTGACAAAGCAAAGCTTGCTACTGATGAACGTTTTAGGCCTTACTCAGTAAATGGAAGTCTTCACTCAGTCTGAAAGTCTATAATAAATCTTTAACAGATATGTAAAATCAGTGATGAACATAGAGTGATCCATTTCAAACCACCTGTGGTTCAAATTGAGCTCTGAGCTGTTTGCCATACAAATTGGTGTCTGGAAAATGCATTTTGGCCACCTGTAATGCCTCTGCTAATGTCATAGATGGCTACAAATGAAATTCCAGTTCACATTAGAATTCCTAGGAGGTATGGGATAAAGGAAAACTACATGCCTTTTTTGTTTTTTCTTCTCACTCTTTTCAAAATAAAAAATATCATTAGAAATATTTAGGGCACTTGTCGTCTCTTTTGTTTACCAAAATAAAAGCAATCCTAGTTTGTTCCTATCCTATTGTCTGTTTGAAACCTCTACACAATTTGGTCATGGTGTATTACAGGCAGCAGGGTTCTGAATAAGGGTGTTTAGAATAACCTAATGTCACTTTCAGTCTTGTTGCATATATGTTCTTGTCTTTATAAAAGGCTTTAACCCTGCCTCAAACAATAAACAGCACTTGCAAACTGACCACATGATTTTTCCATCTTTATTTTGCTTGTTTACTTTTCCTAATGTCAAAACCATTTGTATCATTTTCATGAGTGTTTTCTTCCCAGCAAAGCTTTGGAGGCGAAAATATTTTTGGAGATGTGATCAAAGTCTCTCCCATTTTGTTTTTTGTTTTCATTAGGGGGATTATACACCTTTAGTTAAATATGTCAAAGCCCTAATTAAAATTTGCTCAGAAGGAATTTACTGGAAATGTCACTGATTCTGGAAAATCATAAGGATAACCTTTGAATAATTATTTTTATTTCCAAAATGGGTTAGAATATTACTTAAAAACAAGCATGGGTGATTATTACTGTTTATGATAACACAATTCATTCTAATACGTGGAGCTTTTTATTTTCAGATGTCTTCTCCTGAGTTCTGTTTTAAGAGATGGCAAACTTTTCAAACCCAAGGCTGCTATCAACACTTGATTCTCTCCTCAGTGGGAGCTGTGTATGAATTTCTTAACTGAACTGAGTATCGTTTAGAAGGAAAGTTACAGTAATCTAAAAAAGATATTCCACTGTTTCTCCTTTGCTCCCCCTTCTTTGTACATGGAACATTTTTCCTTCACAAGGTTTAATAGTCTGTTAAAATATTTGCCTACAAAGCTATAAGGATTTTAAAATGTCTTTCCAAGGAACCCCTGCGTTCTTAGTTCTTTGTGTAGTCACAAGAAAAGTTTTGACCAGCCCTGTTTCTTGACAGTTAACAAAGTTTGAGATCCAAGGTGTGCTTGATTAAATAATCCTCAAATACTGTAATTTAAAAATTAAAAAAAAAAAAGTAAGAAGTCCAAATTTAACTCATGTTCAGTTTTGTGATTACCAATACTTTGGCTTTTGGCCGACATCATAAGTCTTCACAAATGAAGACTACAAGATGGATGGTTTTACTAGGAGCTGTCTGTGCTACATGTATTCCTAACTTTATGTATTGAAAACACTAATTCCTACCCTTTTAATTAAAAATAAGAAAAAAGTCCAAGCTATGATATTGAAGTGAAATTTTAAAGATGTGACCTTCAGCAAAAATCCTATTGTACAGATACAGACATAAGTTTAAACTGGCTCTAATTACATGTTGCATGCATAAATGATTTATGGGATTGATGCAAGTATGTTACTACTGCATATTTTCTCCTTTGTTAGGGCTGTCGCAATACTTACTCTAGTATTTGCTTTACTCAAACCATAAGAACCTTTGAAGTCAGTGTTACTATCAATGGGAGTTAAGGTTACTAGTTTTGGAAGACTGGTATTGCAGCTTCCTTTTTAAGATCTTTAGTTATCTGAGTAGAGCATTGTCTGGTTGTGGAATGTTTAATTCTCACATCTTCTTTGCAGAAGAAAAATCACTGTATGTTGGTCTGGCTTTGCTTCCATTTAAGTCAAAAGAAAGAAACAACCTGTCTGTGCTTTTGAAAATTCTTTCTGTAAATTACAGGGTTCACTTGCTGCCAGTGGATATATTAACATTTTTTATTCCTGCCAACAATATGAGTATGTTGGGAATTGTTTACCCCCACTAGAAATGCAGCCTTTGGGTTCTGAATCAGCCAACTTTATACTGACTCAGACTGAGTCTTACCACATATTTCTTCTTTATGCAGTGTGATAGTTGGCACATGTGTGTCTGCTTGCCCAGTTCTGGAAAGTTTATTCTCTTTACTCTCTTGTACAGCTGTCTGTCTTTCTGCTTTGTTAATTGGATGGTATAAGTGAAAGAAAGATTGAATTCAGCTTTCTGGAGGTGTAACCTTATAGCCAATATTTAAGCTGTGTGTTTGGCACTTCAATTTCTAAGTATCCATTTGCAGGTTCAGTCTGGGGACTCTGACAGTGAATCAGGTCAAGTCAGGGTTCTTGTGTGGCTCGCTTGCTGTTGTCCTCTGTTCCTAAATATCTCTAGCTGTGTCTTTGTCTGCTTCAATTGTCATGTTGCTTCTCTGCAAGCAGGTGATGGCACAGAATAGGTAAGTGCCCTCCTTTTGTTTTTGAAGTGAAATTTCTGCTTCACTGCTGTAGTATAACAGTTGCTTTTTCAGTGTTTTTTAGATATACACCTTCTGTTACATCTGACTGACTAGTCTTCTGCTGTTTAGTTAAAATATGCTTTCTGCTTTTATTTCTACTCTTAGTAATGGGAATACAAAAATGAGATATGATTGTGAGAAAGCAAGCATCTAAAGATGCTATGGTGGGACCATGTCTGTTCTAACAGCTCTGTGTGACAAGTGGACATTGTTGCACACAAATATGTCTGAATGGCTTGAAGGAATGAGGCATCTTATGGCTCCTGGTTTGGAGCCTTCTTAGAGTTAGCCTGTGACTGAGCACAACTGTTAAAACTCTTGATTTCCTTATGCCACCCTAGCAGTATTAGGTAGTTAGGGAATGTTGTCTTACCTACAGTTAATGCTCTTTTTACTTAAAATATTATGTGAATAACCTATCAAGATCTTGGATTATGTGAGGGTTAGGCCCAAGAAAAATGGCTTCTTACAGTCATTTATAACCTGTTCTTAAGAAGCCTTAAGAGTATTTTCTTTGGCATTTGTTATGTGAGAATGTTCAGGATATACTCTGCACTCCTACTTCATCAAAGCTGGTTGCGTTAATATATTTTCTGTATGTAGTACTAAAGCAGCTGAATCTTTCTGAAAGTTACCTTTTAGGTTAGGTGATTCTGATGGACTTGCCTCTGGTGGTGTTGTCAACCTGAAGCTGACCCTTTCTTAGAGTTGCTGACAATTAGATTAAGGTTTCAGATCAGGATTTTCACAAGCCTTCAAGGAGCAGATATTTTTAAGGACAAGCTAAGTCGTGGTCACGGCACATTCAGAAAATATCATCATCATCTCAGAATCCTCAGTATTTTAAGGGAACAGTATCTTGGAAAATGTGTTTCATTCTAGGTTAGTTATGTTTGTAGGTTTTAATGTGAAATATTTTCTACATTATCTTAGCACATGCAAAGTTTGGGTTCTGAACAAGCTCCTGTATGTGTTCAAAATAACCTAGCACAAGTTTAAAATTTCTTTCAAATATTTTGCATTCTGGATGTAAGTTTTGTTGCCAATTAAAAACCAAAACAGTAAATTCAAAGGTTTTTTTTTTAAACCTATCTTAATCCTGAAGCTTTTTAACAGATTGTCTCACCTCTTGTTCACTATTGTGCACATCCCCTTAGAACAGAAATGAATCACTGTGGTATTATAATTTCTTAATAAAATATGTAAAAAGGAATCTGTTTGGAAATGTCAGTATTGTATGTAACATTTGCTTCAGTATTATATTTGGAAGTAAATAAGAGCTTCACAGGCTCTCTTCTTCAGATCATATTCTACAGGAAATCAGTGGCAGAAGAGTGCAGCTTAAGAAATTCTACATTATTTTACATCTGAATGAGGAAAGTCAAATAAAGAAAACCAAAGTAACTGAGATTAATATTGCTTGCATAATTTTTTATCTGTAATTGCCCTCCTTCTTTTAAATTAGCGCTATTTTTACAATTGAGTATTTAAGATTCAACATAGGAAAACAAAGAAGGGAGACAATCTGCTTATTCATTTTATAGGCTTCTCTAATTTCATAAGACCTTTGAAACAATGTGCACACTCAATTATCTGGCATTCAGTGTATCTACCAAATAAGCAGACAGTTGTGGACCTAAGGGAATTTTCAAACACACGTGCTGTTCAACCTTAGCAATTTTCTTTTACCTAGGAATTGTTTTCAGAAATTCCCATATAATGAAATTTCTGTTTAAGTTGATAGCTGTAAATGAGGGCACAGTTGCTTCATTTCCTTTTGACAATAAGCCAAATTCATCCCTGGTGGAACACCATTGATTTAACTCTACTTGAGCTAAGCTACACTGGGGATGAATTTGGCCCAGCTTGAGATTTTTTTATTCATCTTTTCTTTAATTTCCTTTTGGTTAGTAGTCGATTTAGGGCTGGTCAGAGGATTGCAGTGCAAGAAGGGGGAAAAGCAAAACTTCTTTGCTCAAGAGTCATTTCCTTTTTAATACCCTACTGATTTATCCATGACTTGTAATGTGTTTCAGGTAGCCAAATTTCAACATCAATTTTGGAAGTAAGTTCACTATACTTAGAGTATCCTTCCTGGGCTACTTCCCAAACCACCAAATCACCACCTACTATACAATGCACGTATTTATAAAAGGCAATGGAAATGTCAGTGCTGTGGGAAATGACTTGGATAAACTGCAGTTATCAACTGGTGCCTGATATGGTTAGCTTGAGCCCCACTGATTACACACCTCTTTGGCCATTACTTCAGATGATGGTGGAACTGCAAGATCTCAACATCTGTAATGCCTCGCATACCTTCCCCCCAGCTACTGCTTGCTGTATTGGGTTTCTGAGTCTTGGGTGGTTTACGTCCACGGAGTGATCATGCCAATCTTTTTATTTTGTTTTTCTTTTTTTATAAGTTTTGGTTATTGTAGGTTCACACCCAATATGTTTTGAGTTTGAACAAAAGCTGAAAGCATCATTCAGCCAAAACCACTATGGACCTGTATGTGGTTTTCTTCTGAAACTGTAAAAAAGCTTCATTCTCTGAAGGGTTAGCAAACCTGGCCTGAATGTCAAACCTCTAGCAACTCTCTCAAATCAGGCTAGTTCTGGGTTTCATTATGAAAGGTTTTCACAGCTCTAGCTAAGCCCTCATTTCCCACTTTCAGATAAATGCTTTTTCAGCTGTATTTATGAGGCTTAAGAGTAAAAAAAAACCTACCAGCTGTTAATGTTAATCACAAGTTTATATCATAAGCACATTCTGAGTCTTATCCTCTTTCCATTCAAGTCAGCAGCAAAGCTTTTAACATCAATGGCAGTAAGAGCATATATCACAAAACTAGGAATGCACACCCAGTTTAAAAGGAGAAAATAGAGGTTGCCTTAAAATAACAAAGCCAGGAATAGGATGCTGTACCTTAGAATATTTTGCTCTATTTTCACATTCAGTTTAGTGGCAATATAGAAGCAAGCACAAATTTCAGCTTCATGCTGGTTTGTGTTTCTTATGGGGCATCATAGAATCATACTGCAGATGAGAATGGATTTTTGGTTCCTGATATTTTCCTGAATTGAAAACAGGAGGGATTTGGTCTATAAAGAATTCTTCTATATTTGGCATTTGGGTTTTGAGGCTTAGCTGTTCACATCTTACCTAACTGGAAGGCCAGTTTCACTAAAATTTTTGAGATCTGAGCAAATGTTCTAAACAGAATGGATTGTACTAACAAATGTTTCACAGGAATGTAGAAGTGTAGGATTCAGGACTATGAGACAGGATAGATGGTTTCAGTTTGTGCTTATTTCAACAGTTTACTTTTAAAAGTTACTAAAATAAAAAATTATGTCCTGCTTTCTCCATTGGAAGAATATAGCTAATATAGCCTTACCTGAGAGGACGCTGAGAGTTGGTTAACTAAAAAATTCCCGCCTCTGTTGCAGTAACATGACAAAAATTTGTGTTCTCACTCTGGTTATTTTGTACAAAATGCTATATTTAAATCCTTTCCCCTCTCCCTGCTCTCCCCCTACCCCTCCTTATTTTTAGTAAACCTAAATCCTAAATAAATGTCAGTGTTAATGCCACTGTTAAAATTCATCCTTGAGGTTATTCCATCATAAACAGCAATGATAGCATATGTATCTTTTTGGAGCAGTTTGAATTTGAGGCCACAGTATTCCATAGTTTCCGAAAGTTATTTTCACGTATCCGTCCTGCTCACGTGTTATAAGCATATCTATAATTGCAACAGAAAGCTGTGGCTCTGTTTCCTTTTTTAATCGTGCCTGTGTCATGCTTGCATGAATTGTAGTGGTTCTTGGCTAGAATGCAGGATGCTACCTTTTCTGAGAAGTCTTGCCTCCTGCTGATAGGCTTCCTCTCCTCATCCCCACAGAGAAGAAAGATAGTGTCGTGAAAAGTTTGGGAATCTTGTTTATCCTTAGCTAATCATAGCTGTGTAACTGACTATAGTAAATATATTTTGGCCCATCCCACCTTTCTCTCTACTACTAGCTTGCTGATTCTCTGATTATATGTAATGATAAAGTAAATTTCTGACTGCATGCAGGATAGTGCTGGTTATATGATTCTATCATTTGTTTGGCATTAACGTTTTTATTTAGCCTTCAAAGGTGACACAAAGAAAAAAGATGACTGCAGAAGCAGTCACTTTTCAAGTAGCTTACCAGGAGTTTAGGAGATCTGGAGTTTAATAGAAGTCAATGATTTTTTAAATTTGGAATTGTGGTCTTTCACCCAGCAGTGAAGCAGTGCCTTGGAGGAAAACCAAGTCAAACAATCCTGGGGGCCCTGAATGCCCCCAGGATTCAGGGCGCACAGTGTGCTGGGTGCCCA
The DNA here is from genome assembly GCA_013399135.1 of Heliornis fulica. Classification (NCBI taxonomy): domain Eukaryota; kingdom Metazoa; phylum Chordata; class Aves; order Gruiformes; family Heliornithidae; genus Heliornis; species Heliornis fulica. Next base: position 90,229 of record VXBZ01012839.1, on the reverse strand, counting down.
GCAAAGGCTGGGTGCAGCACTGAGGGCTGGAGTGTGCATCCATCCAGAGGGAGAACATTTTCCTTGAAGGGTTGGCCACGCCCTCTGCAATGTCTCAGGTTACCCTCTGCTAAATAAGCATCTTCCATGGAAGCACAACTTTCTCCACAGTCAGATGTAAATAGGCAGAATGCTTCCCCTAAAAACCAATTGATCCCTCTAGAACTAGCAGAGAAATTAATATATATAGTTTTAAAAAAACTAGATTAAACTTTTTTAATAGTGCATGCTCGCACATATGTTCAATCTCATGTGCCATCATTGTATCTTTCTTCATGTATTTTTAAAAATAAGTTTAATTTAATAATTATCTTAAGATTATTTTTTTTTTAAGTCCAACTTCTAGTCAAATACAGCTGAAACATGGCCAATTGAAATGGGTAAAGAGAGCCCTAGAGTAAAATTACAGAGTGTTTAACAGTGTGAAACATGTCTGGCTGCCCATGGACTGTCACCAATAACTCTAGGAGAATCTGAATAACTCAGGCTGCCCAGGGAAAAGGAAGAAAAATTACTATTTATTATATCAATTAAACCCACAGGGGAAATATCATAATCAAGGAGTCCAGAATTTTAGGCTTTAAAGCAAATAAAATTTGAAATCCAAAGAAATCCCAATCTGATCTTTAAAATGTCATTTATTTATTTTAAATGAATAATAATGGTACAAGACTGCTCTCTTCTTCTTTTCAACTCCCGAGTCCCGCCTCGAGTCCCTTTAGTATCCATTAGCAGATCCATTTTCTACCCTTAAACTATGTATTCTTATCAAAATGTTAATTCTTCCAAGCCTTGAAAAACACCACCCTGATACACTGTGTATTTTATATGCCAAATTATTCCACTTTAATGGAAAAAGAACAGAAATGTTAAGGAATTCATGTGTATCTGAGTTGTGCACATCAATCTTCTAAGGCAGCACATAACAAAGGTCAGAAATAGCCTAGCGCTGTGCTTTGTGTAGCGCATCATTCTATGAGAAAATGTGCCCAAGTTCCTCCTAAAACATTGTTTTCAAGCATGGTTACTACTGAATATATTTCTAAATGACAAGGTTTATTTGTCTGTATTTTGATATGTTTAGGGGAAACTCAGGCTGACAGTTAGAGGAGGCAGGAAGAGGGAACCACAACAAGTTCCACCCAAACACAAAATGTCATCTCTTCCCTAGCTAGGATACAGAAGCATCCTGATGAAAAAAGAGCAGACATTTAAAAGTTTCTGACATGTGTCACAGATGCAGCCATTGAGCCACTGTTCCTGATGTAGCTCGAAATGACAGCATCCAAGCCATTGGAACTGGCTGCGGGACATTCAAAGTTTGGTGAGTGTCGCATTTAATCCTTGTCATGGCACATCTAGAGAATAAAAAAGACAAATGGACATGGGCAGTAGTGATAGTTCAAAAAACTTAAAATAAAGCTTCCTAGTCTAATTGATATTATCAAGCTGTGCTAACATTTACCAGCCACCAAGTAGACAGACAGGAGGTCAGCACCCTTTTTTTCTGCAGTTTTCCCCCAAGACAGAAGGATAAGTCTTTCAAGCTTTCTCTAAGGGTGACCCAAATACATGAACTGTTTACTCAGAAATAGCACTGGCTTGCCAAAGATACTCCTTAATAATCAAAACATATAAAGACAAAAAGGCTTCATCTGCTGGTCAAGCAACTTGATATGCATGGCCATGTTTTAATTTACTATAACTTAGGGTCACTATAATGATGATTATTGTACCAAAGACTTCATAATTTATTGATTATATTAATTCTGGATATTTTTCAACCTTTGTTTTTTATTATATCCTCATAAAGTCAAGGTGCCAGCAGTATAAAGTGGCATTCTTCTTAGTTATCGTGTTGGCATCTTCTTTCAAGTAATGTGTCTTTTAACGCTGGCCCAAAAAGTTTGTGTAAATAAAACTGATTGTTGGCAGTGGCTCAAGAACTGCAAAACAGATCACTTGAATCAAGACCTTCACATCTAGGTTTTCAGAGAATTTACAGTCAGCAGCCCATTGGCTTGTCATTGACTGCAGGGGACGAGTCCGTGCTCTTCATCTAACTTCCAGTTTAACATAGGGGATGCTCTTCTATTTAGCAGCCTGGGAGGAGAAAACGGAGGATTCAATTTTAGCATTTTCCAAATACAATCAGCCTCTAATAACGTGAATCCCCTGGCAAGTTGACACCCCTCCTTTTGTATTAAAAAGTTAGTGGTACCTACAGGCTATTTGACTGGTTTCTACTGATTTCTTTTGCCTACCTAGGCATAGTGATAAATCAAGCATGGTCTTAACAGTACTTCCTTCTGTATGCTAAAACAGACTCATAAGGCATCCACAACATTGTAGACATTATGGTGGTGAAAGGAAAGGTTCAGTGAAGGACTGTATTTAATATACACATTTCTTTGTGCAGATTTATTAGAGGATTGACAAACATGTTTGTTAGCACCCATCTACCCATCATGTCATTTGGAAGGAATGCTGTATCGCTTTGTTCCTTGAAGTTCAAAAATATTTTTCAATCAGTCTTTTTTCTCATTATCTTTGCATTCAACAGCAGAGCCAAAAGCTTGAAAACATTGCTTTAAAAAACATGTATTGGTATATTTCCATCCTAGGTCAGAAATATGAAAACAATATATGCCAAACAAATCTATTTATTTATCTATCTATTTGTCTATTTATTTATTTGTTTGTTTATTCTTTTAAAACAGCTTTAGAAGAAATTAAGTTAGTGTGGACCTGAACTCTGGCTCTTTTGAGGTTTGTTCTCCCTTTGATGACCTTAATACTAGCTACACTGATATTGAAACTTAGTTGATTTGGTTGCCCTCTGGAAGGAAAGGATATTCATAATTGGATGTCTCAATTTCACATGATTTCTTATGCCTTGGGGAGTATGTTCATGAGGTAGTTGCCTGGTGAACCTCTTCATATGTCTAAATTAGATAACGATGAGGCTCACAGTTCAGTGAGGAGGTTGTAAAAGGCACCAGTGTTGCTGAGGGACAGAGCAGGTAGTTGCTGGGTTGTCCACAGAAGGAGACAGAAATTAGACTGAAGTCCAGGAGACTTTTCATTCAAATTACTGTGTTGGATACAACCACTCTTTTTTTCTGTCTTTGCAGAACATGTTTGCATACTCAACAGTAATGTAAGTCCATTATTTCTTTCTGCAACAAAAGCTCAGTTTTCTGCCAGCTACTTCCACAGGATTTATGTAAGCCAGGGATTTCCCATTTGCTTAATGGGAGTTACCCTGCACAGTACAATAGATCGGTGGCACAGCAAAGAGAGATAAGTCAAAAGACCCCTAGAGAGCAATGTTGATTTTAAATATTTCTCTTTTGCTATAATAACTTCCATAGCATCCTATGCATTATGAAGTGCTTGATTGAGTTAATTTGCTGCACTGTAAAATAAAGCCCTAATTATCATTATTAAGTGTAATTAACTGTACATCTGATCCCTGTGAAGAATAGAAACCACTTTAATATTATAATTACTGGTCTGTTTGTATTGTCCCTGTTTAATATGCATATTCTAAACAATTTGATTTAATGTGTTGAGCTATGTTGCACTTTGATTATCTTGTGGTGATTACAAAGAGCCAATATTTTCTAGGAGGATTTTTGGCTCAAAACCTTTTCTAATGGCAACCTGTGGGAAGGAATGAAAATAAACAACCCTGTAAAGCGGTTGGTTTTTTTTTTTCTGGCCACTCCATAATGTCCACTATTTCCTAGACTAGTATTTTCTAGTAAACATTTTAAAAATTACTTTATATATTTAATCTGTAGAGTCAAGGCTTCCAATGGTAAATCTAGTTCAAAATAGATTCAGTTGAAAAACAGTCTTTGCTAGGGAAGAGGAAAGAAAATAATCCTGTGTTATGTAGCAATAAATCACAACTTTGTCAACCAGATTCTATAGATTAGTTGAGCAGCCTTAGCTGCAGGGACAGACTGTAGTTTCTAGTTTTACTGGTCTGTTGATGACACTTGGTACCAGCATTAGTTGTCTGCCTAGTGAAAATAAAGTTCCAAAGTCTCTGTGGCCTTGCAAATTTAAGTCATAGACAAAGCTTTCCTCTTTAATCCTCATAAAGTAGTATGGGTGAAAACTAGATGGGCTGAGGAGGTCCCAGTTAGCAAATGTGATATCCATCTACAAGAAGGGCTGGAATGAGGATTTAGGAAACTACAGACTGTCAGAGGCCTCATTGCTAGGTAAGGTTGTGGGGTAGAACATCTTCAGACGTGTCACTACCCGACATGTAGAGGACAACCAGGTGATCGGACCCAGTCAGCATGGGTTTATGAAAGGCAGGTACTACGTGACTAACCTGATCTCTTTATATGGCAAGGTGCATAGTGGTACTATTTCTATCACAGCTGTGGCATGATTTCTATGGCAATCTGCTTAATGGATTAGGTAAAGGCTGTAGATATTGTCTAACTGGACTTTAGTTAACGCTTTGGACAGTTTCCCGCAGAATTCTTCTGGAAAATTGGCTTCTCAAGGCTTGGACTGGTGTGGTAAAAAACTGGCTTGATGACTAGGCCCAATTGAATTTGAATGGGTTGTGAATGGAGTTAAATCCAATTGGCGGCCTCTCACAAGTGGTGTTCCCAAGGGCCAGGTGGGTGTTTGTCTCTTTTGCATCAGTGGAGGTTTATACTGGATATTAGGAAAAAATTCTTCACTGAAATTGTTGTCAAGCATTGGAACAGGGAAGTGGTTGAGTCAACATTCCTGAATGTATTTAAAAGATGTGTAAATGTAGTGCTCATGCACATGGTTTAGTGGTGGATTTGGTGATCTTAAAGGTCTTTTCCAACCTAAAGAATCCTATGATTCCAAAATCCACTAGATCTTTTCTTCTTTTGGGAATTAACCATTTTTGTCTGTATCGATTAAAGAGTCTAAAGTCAATGAGATTGTTTGGGAAATGAGCTAATTAATGAGAAAAAATTTCAGGATTTGGCACTTTTGTAGGAATGTCACATACTTAATGGGATTATTGACCAGGGGAAGAGGTTGCAGAACCTTACCCTAGGCAGTTTATGTAAAAGAATCCATTTAACTTCCCTGTGAAATGAAACCACTCTAATGATTTCTGAGATGCCTCTTGTTCTGGTCAGGTGCCATCTCTTTTTCTGCAGCAGTATTGTAGCAGCATTATTTGTAGTATTTTCTGCTTAACTTGGGGTATAGCAGATTCCCAAAAGCATCAAATTTCCAGTTTGTAGTGATGCAGCCGAGGTTTGGGGTGCTTTGTTTTGGAATATTTCTGCAGCAGCCACTCCAGTCTGGAAAAAGAGCAATTGCAAAAAGGTTTCAGTGGGGAGCATCTGTAGGGGCATTTGTGGGATATTTGCCAACAAATTTGTAAGCAGCTTACTGTGGTGCTGGACTTTTTCCTGTGTTCTCTCATGGAGGTTGGGTAGCTTTTTTAATATAATAAAGGATGAAATGGTTAAATACATCACAGTTTTGCCAATAATAGGTGTTGGTGTATAAGTCTAACTGGCAGTCAGACTGCCCAGGTTATTGATTTTACTGTCTAATGGCTGAAAGAGATGTTATCTTGATTAATTAGAAGTCAAAAACAAATGCATCGTGCTTCTGTTAGATCTCCTGGCATTTGCTTTCTTTTTTTCATCCCTCGCCAATGTTGTTGTACATGTACCTTTAAAATGTTTTAAACTAAAAAGCTACCAAGGTCAGCAGTGTACAAGCCCTAGTGACTTTATTTCATCTGTCAATGAGTCCTTAAAGCAGAGACTGATTTTAGTGGTGGAAGGTACTCTTTTAAAGCATAAGGCTATTCATTTAACCTCAACAAATGAAAATCCAGTAAGCTATTATTCTTAGTGCTCTTGAAGTAACTTATCACCTCATTACGCTATTGGGCAGAAATGCTGACATGCTATCTGAGTACTGCTTTATATATTTACTGATGGTTTTACAGGAAAACATATTTTTCTCTTTTGGAGTATTTAGTGTTCTGCGAAGGTGTTTAGTGTTTAATGTGAATAAGGTTTATAAAGACAACTGCAACAGTGAAACAAAAAAGTTGACTATTTTCTATCAGCTACACTGGAAGAAAGAAATCAGTAAAATGATAGGGGAAGAAAAAAGGTGATGGGGAAAAATGTCTAGCATTAGCCACCAATAACAAAACCAGTAGAGTTATATTAATAATCATTTCCTGGTGGTTTACTTGTTCTCAGAATGCTGAGCACTAAGGAGAAAAAGGGAATCTTGACACATTTATAAACAATTTACATCTCTCAGAGTTAGCTTCAAGCATGTGAGTAGTCATTTATTTTTGCTGTAGCTTTATTTGTGCTTAATATGAGCATGATCTAGAACTAAAATTACATTGCAAAATATACAGATATATAATATGTTGCACGTTCTGTTGTGAATGAAAGTGAAAATGCCATGTTATCATTTCATAACTTTAGTAAATATCTTTGATGCCACAACTGGTCTGATTCTGAAAATGCTATAAAAATATCAGGTACACATTTCATCTTTTAAAAATCTTGGGAATCCTAGAAATGGAGTAGCTTTCTGCTCACAATAGTGTGTAATGTGTTACAGAACTACACAAAGCACTGACACAAACTTTGCTGCATCAACTACTGAGCATATGCTTTACATGGGTTCCTTTTCTTCTTACTCTCCACAGTGTTTTAGCATACAGTTAATCTGTTTATCAGGCTCTCAATTCTCTCCTCTAGGTCATGAAAGATCGTGTCTAAAGAAAGATGGCCTACAGCACTGCACAATTTATAGGTGTGGCGTGGTTTAAGTAGCCAATTTGTAACGCTTCAGACTCAATTTATGTGCTGTTTCTCCCATGGACTTTACCTAGAAAAAAAAGAGTAAGACTTCTACTGAACTACAACCCCCACTTTGCTTGGCAACTTGGTGTTCAGTATAAAAAATAAAATACCCAGGAGCCTGTTCAGTCCAAGCAAGGAACTGCAAGTATTTTCTGAAATAAGGACATAAAAAGACAGGTTGTAAATCAGGGCAGCCCTGTGGTCATTGTAATTGGCATTCTTACCATTTATGCAGGTCCATGCAACTTCTTACTGTGCTGTTGAATAAGATGAGAAGTTACCACAGCAACTGCAACATCCATGTCCATTTTTGACTATAGGCCTGCTAAAATACTGACCTCAATTTTATTTAGTTGAAATTCACAGTACAATTTCAGTAAATTTAGTGCTGCTGATAGCTGTCATATTGAGTGTGTCGGATAGCAGGTTTGGGCAATGGTAAGATTAGCTGTCTTGCGTTGTACTGCCACCAGTGTCCCTTGTCTCTGATCTGAAAGAGCTTCATCTAGGCAGGAGTGGAATTCAGTATTTGTTTTTCATTTGGAGACTACCTGTGATGGCATGCCTGCTAGGGCCAGTTGAAGTGCTGAAGGAAGACTGTTCTGTAGTAACTGGACTGAAATTCACTGTGTTTTATTAGCTGTACATAGTATATATATGGTATGTATATGGATGATTCCATCCAGAAAAGACATTGACTATTTGCCATGTTACCAGCCACCAGTTCCATTTTGCATTTGTGACAGACAAGGAACTGAACTGGAGGGCAAATGAATAGATACCAAGGATTGCATAGCTAGGTTGGTGATGTGATCATAGTTTTTATCAATCTGACCCCTGTGCGAATAGGACCCAAATTTGTAAAAAGTTAACAGATTCTATCACAGTGAGAGTGTTCCAGGGTCTTGAAACAACCAACCAAAACCTCACAGATACTTCAGACTCTTATGGTTACAAATAAAATATTGAATAAATATATAATATGCTTATATAAATAAATAAAATATTGATAAATGGAAAAGAGTGGATTAGCTTTGGGTTAGGTGGTGCACAAGAGTTTACACCAGCTCATGTTATGGCACAGCGACACAGAGACCCTAAAAATGTACATGTCCAGGACACCAGGCTGTTTTAACATGATTCTGAGTTCCACTGGAGGCAAGTGTCATGTTGACCAGGTCCTTTCTTTTCCTCTGGCATTTCTCCTCATTTCCAGGATGTCTTTAACCTCACAGCATGTGCCAAATTTCCTTTCTGCAAAGGAACTTTTTTTTTTTTTTCCTGGGCAATGCCACCCTCCATTTGTGGAATAAAGGGAAATAAAAGCTGTAAAATATTGATTTTTGGAAGTTTACATGAGGGAAATACAAAGTCTTTCTTGTGAGCCTTGGAATGGCTGTCAGAGGCCTGCCTCAGCTGTTAAGAAGGGCCCAGCTAATGCAGTCAGGTTTGCTTCGTCTGCCACAGCTTTGAGTGACAGCTATGGCCCAGTGCACATCCACTGAAAACTAGCATCAGGGAATGACATACAGTTTGATAACATAAGATGCTTAGGTTTTTTGGCTCAAGTGAGATGTTCAGAGCTAATAGCCCTGTGAGCAGAGTTTCAGCTGTGATCTGTACCTTGAGATATCGGTTGTGTCTGGCTCAGGAAAAAAGGGAAAGAATGAAAGCTTATTTCTAGAAAGGTTTCCGATGAGCAGCATTTGTCATTGAAGGGGAAGATGGGTATAATTAGCTTGTCAGTCTAGTTTGGGCTGAGCTGGCTTTCTGTGGTAAGAAAGATGGACTAACTGCCAGAAGAGCTGACAGGCAGTCGATAATGCAGCAATTAATGTCATAAATAATTCTGGAACCAATTATATCAAAATGGACTCCGAGCTTTAAAAAGGAACAGAATTCCCTTATTCTTCCTGCTAACAGCAAGAAGCAGCTTTCATTTTTCTCTGTAATTACTTTTCATTGTACATAGCAATAAAGTAGGGCTTTTCTGTCCATATTTAAAACTTGTCTTTCTTGCTTTCCCCCCACCTCCTAAACACTCTTTACCCCATAGGACAAGGTTGCTACAGCAGATCTTCACTGAGGTGAATGTATAATCTTTTTGCATGGCTCTTAGATATCATTTCTGCTGCACCTAAATGACTGAGAGCCAAGTTTTCTCAAATGTCATAGGCAATGACAGCAGAAAGCACCAAACAATGGCATTTGGAAATAGACATTTGTGAAATAAATTGATTTGTCTTATTATTTTAAAGGTTGCTCTGACTTGCTTACACTGAACTTATTGATTATTTTTTTCCCTCCCCTCTCCCTGTACAGTTACAGCTATGGAATCTGAGCCAAGATATTCCCTTTATGCTGCAAACACAATTCAGAACAGCCCTGCAAGTTAATGGGCATTCCCTTACAAAAGACACTGAGTTACAAACACTCTCTGGAGTGATATTCTCCTTAGCTGTTTCTCCATGTGCTGTAATACATATGTAGATAACACAAAGCCTGTACTGGCAAAGCCCCCACCGTACTGCTTTTGCTAATGGTCTTTTTTCTGTAGTCTCATCTGCTGTTTTTTTAAAAAATGGACTGTAGAAGTAGTAAATTACTGTAGAATTCGTTCACAGCTTTGTTCAGAGCCTGAAAAACGTTTCCAACTTTACAACTATGGTGGCATTTACTCCTGGGAGGTTGGGGAAAACAGTTCATGAAGTTCCCACTGTTTTAAAACCAGAAACATCTGTTGGTGTCACATGCAGTTTGTTGGCTGGGTCCAGAGGTAAAGAAATCCTGCAGCTGATCAACTCTCTCCTTAGCAGTAGGTGTCAGTATGGTGAGTGGTAATTACAGCGGAGAGTTTTAGAGGACACAGGATAATTAGGCCAGCTAACAAAAACATAAACACTGACATTTACCATACTTAAAAACAGAAACATGTCTGCTGTGTCTGTACATTGTTTAAGGCCATGACAATAGAGTCATAACTAGTTTAATCAAGCTTTCAAGGAACAAAGGCTTTCAGGTTTTGAATATATAGCTCACTGTTTTATCAGGAATGGAAGAATGGGAGAAAGAGCGGGAGCAATCTGTGATGTGCAAAGCCCAGGTGTGCAGTGGTGCAGAGCTGGGTTCCTTTCCAAGCTCTGCTACAAGGATGCTGCTGAATGACTGCTGGGAAATCAGCGTGTCTGTCATCATAGCTTCCCCAAGTCGGAGGGACAGAGGACTCTCATCTCACAAAGGTGATGTGCATTTTAACGAATTCAAGGTCTTGGTGATCGTCTGTAAGAAAGGGCAGTGGAAATTCAGTATTATTGAGGAGAAAGGCCATCTGTTTCACATTTCATTAAGAACTATATCCTGTTTCTGCTCTGCAGCCCAGCAAGGCCTGAAAACAAGAAGCTGTGTTTAAATGATACTACCTCAATTAAACTGCAGCTTTTATAAATTAAATTCAGGTTTTGTCAAAGTAATTCACGTTTTGTTTTGTTTGGTTTGGTTTGTTTTTTTTACAAATGGTAGTGGTAAAATTTTGGCAGAGTCTTTCTGGGTCAGCTCTGTAGCCCTTCAGTGGTCTTGCAGTTATTGTCTTTGCTATGCTTTTCTAGTGAGCATACTTCACTGTCCTCATTCCTCAGATATTCAGTGCACTCTTTCCCTTCAATAGAAAAGAGGTTTCAGTGCCTTCCTTGTATTTATAAAGATGATTACAAGCATAAAGGTAAAATCAGTTTGATCTAATCTGGAAAGAGTGGTCTAGCAGGTTGTATCATTGTTTTGTCTGCAGAACTCCTGTTGTCTACCTTTATGGGGAAATTCAGTTCTATGATGAAGTGTACTTTATAAACAAGCCAAATGATTTAGCATGAAACAGAGAATTAAATGAGCTTAATTTACCTACCATCATCTGCAATGCTACCCTAATAATGAAGTTTTTCTGTTCTAGCTGCCAATATCATTGATGCTGCTGTAAGAAACTTGTGGCTAAGTGAGAAACTACTAGGCTTGAAACAACTAACAGTTTCCAGTTTGTTAGGAAGGTGAGTTCTCAGAGCAATTAATGTTACCTAAAACTTCTAGCATCATTACTTGTACTTCTAACAAAAATGTGGGAGTTCTTATTTTATTATGAAATAGTTTTTCATAATAATTTTATTAGGTATATGTCAATGATTCCTAAAGAAAGTAATGAATATCGTGAGAGAGATTTAGTAGGCCTGAAAGGCAAATACAAGGTAAACTAATGGCACTACTTATTAGATATTGCTGCTCCTTTATCCTCTAAATGTCTGAAAATCGCTCTTCAAAGAGGTGAAGTGCAGAATCCAGTTACTTTTTAGTACCTTGATTTAGCTCAAGATGGGAGAGATTATCTAGTTCTATTCTGTGTGTTTCATGGTGTTATGTGTTTTAAGCAGTTGCTTGAAGTTGCACACTAAAATTCCAAGCTCTTACAGCTTTTTACCACTGAGACCATTGAAATTGTACATAGACATAACTTAGTAAATTTGGGCTGATGATATAATAATGACCATGCTTTCATCATGAGTGAGCTAAGCATCCTTTTGGATTAACCTTGGGGTATTAAAAAATACAGTACTGTATTTCTTAAGGTCCAAACGCAGCAGGAGTGGTGTTGGCAGAGTAATGCAACACTGAAACAGGAGGGTCGGAAAGGGGCAAGAATTCAGCTTCAGTAGGTAGATAAAAGAAGCTCACAGACATCAATATAATTGATGTGATTTTCCATTACTTTCTTTTTTAATGGCTCACTGATTTACATAATCACATAAATTTTTAAACATATTCCTTTTTTGCTTTAGGTCTAATTAGCTGCCATTCACATCAGTGTTGGGTTTCCTCTGCCTTTTACCTCAGACCCTCTTTTGCTGCATCACTGTTTGCATTTCTTAGATCTAGCTTGTCAGAAGGGCCCAGCATGTCCAAACAATGACAGATTTTTCTGAAACTTGGTTTTCTGTTGTGCAGCTAATTAAAGAGCCAAGCTGATGATGGGCAGAGGATGGAAGGAAAGTCGGGGGGTGGGGGGGGCAGATAGATGAAAAAAAGTCTTACTTCTAGATCTTTGAAATCTGGTTGTACATATCACAGAGATTGATTCTGGGATTTGAAAACCTGGCCTTCTAAGATACTTAACATGGAACTCAGGATCTAATATTGTTCTCTTTGGAGCATGAGCTCAGAGGGCAGTGACTTCTCATGGAGCTCGTACAGTACTGTTTCCAAAGGGATTTTTCTGAATGACTTTAATAGAAACAGTAAATAATAGAGCATGAGTGCACAGGATATGATTTTCTCTCTAGCACTTTTGTTATTGAGGGGAGTGTTTTATCTTCTATGGTGTCTCTAGCAGCCAGACTAACATACATTTAGTTTTAAAGCTTGTATCATACTTTATGGCTTTGGTCGATAGGTGTGCTTAAGAATATTTTGGTTCTTAGTATATATTTTCTTTAGTTTTCTGAGTCTTTCCAGATCAGTTCTTGAATCTAGGAAAAGAGGCTACACAGACTGGGTTAAATGGGAGCATGCTAGTTACTTGTAATAGCAAAACCTTGTATATACCATAATGTTATCAGTATGATGAACTAGTATCTGACTAAAAAGCAGAGGAAAATAAATCTTGCTGAAAAAAAAGAAATTAATTCAATTGCTTAGAGTGCTGTCCACCAAAATACCAGACTTTACCAGCTAAGTTATGGGGGATGGTGTTACTTCCATAGATGCTGATGGTGTAAGCTCCACAAAGAGCTGAAAGATTTATATTATTAAAATCTACGATTTGTTTTATTTTATACTATTCTTGGGTAAAGATGATGGACATCTAAGTCATAGTAAGAGATTACAGATCCCCACTAAAATTTTGCTCTTGGAGTTAATTTTCTTCATTGAAGGAAAGCTTAAAAATTCCCCAATCCTGTACCCCTCCACAAGAACCCTTCTAACGATGGTACAGAAATTTCACTTTTTTTTTTTTTTTTAAGAGGAGTAATTCTCCCCTACTTGAAATCTTAGCATCAGCAGTCCTGAATTTCTCTGAATAAGAAACAATGCCAGCTTGAATGAAAGTTAAAAAAGATGTGGTCTTACAGAAATCTTAAGTCAGCTCATGGCAGAGAAATCTGCTACTCTGAGGTAAGACCCAAGCATGAAGCTACACTGGGACACAGAAAACTTGGTATCTTGCAGAACTGCAAAAAAACCCAAACAAACCAAGCAAACAGAAACCATGACAACAACAACAACAACGAATCCCAGTGAAAAGGTATACAAAGAAGAAATGTTAAATTATGCTAAAACTGTCTTTTTCTCACTAAAATGGAATCTGTTGATAATTTAGTACTAGCTACCTTTCAGGAGTTGTGATCTTCACATGCAGTTCTTCTAAATAGAGTGAAATCACTAAAATAATTAGGACACCCTGAAAACAATGATGTTATCTCATCCAGTTCCTCTTCAGAGTAGAGGGTAGAAGGGTGTTAAGCTGCTGCCCAGAGTATTTAAACATTTTCCTTTCACAGACTTTTGTAGGATTAATGCAGATAGTAACTACTCGAATTTCACCCGTTTTCTCCCTAGGTGCCTCTTTTTTCTTGGCAGACTCCAGGTGAGGTTAATTGCTCCTGATTCACCATTAGCAGGATTAAGTTTCCTCTCTTCCCACTGCTGGAGTTCTGTTTCTTTCCTTTGGTTAATGTGTCAAACACTAACACTCCTCTCTCTCCCCTTACACTCCCCCAGTAACTAACTGTATTGAAATACGTAAGACAATAAGAGAACACATTGTATAATCGGGAATGAAAAATAATATTATCATCCACAGTAAATCATAGCCAAACAACACAGTTATAATAGAAATACCTTTCCAATGTCTGATTCACTAACACATACTTAGTCAGATAACAAATAACTTGTTCTTGGAGAGAGTGCCCTGGATTTGATTTATCTCTGAGTGTAAGTAAATATGAAAAGGCTGCCAAATCTGCCTATATAAATCTCAGCTATCTCAGAATGTCATGTATGGGGAAAGTGAAAAATTAAGAAGGTGTTTCTGTCCTGATAGGGTATGGAGGAAGAAGGTTCTGCTTTTAATTCTTCTTAGGGATGCTGTTTCTCTAGTTGATACCTGGGAAGAATTAAAGCAGAACTGAAAAAAAATACATGTATATATTGTGCCAAATTCTGGTCTTATTTTTGCTGATTTAAATCTGGAATAGATCCACTAAAGACTCTGGAATTAGTCTGGCTTTGTCCCAGTGTAGCTGACAGCAAACTGAGAGACTTTTAAATTAAATAATGGTTAAATCTCAGCGTTGTTAAGATTTTTCATTTTGGTTATAGTGGCCATTGTTTGTTTGAACAAATGGAACAAAAAGAAATCATCTGAAGATACTTATATAGTGCTGCACAAGTGAGAATAGAAAGGCTGGGCCAATTGAAAATCAAGGGTAAGAAAATAGTTTCCATAACCATTGTTTGCATATGTGTATTCTTGTCTGGCAACATTATACTACACTTAAGGGTGCATTTAGACCAAAAAGAAAGAGGAGGCATGCAGGCCTGGATTATGCCACTTTAACTCAGGTATTAAGTAATATCATAATCCTGGTATAAATCCTGCCAGTTGTGAATTCTTACCCATTGGCTTTATATTTTTTTCTCACTTAATTCAGAGGAGGTCATTGGAGTTACTCCCGACTCGTGCCAGAGTCAGAATTAGGCCCTCTGTCTCCTATGTGGATTGGTGAAGCGGATGCTGTGTGTGACAAAGTGTGTCAAATAGTTTGAAGTACTTGCTGAGCCTCAGTCCACCTGGGATTCGAAGGTAGTTTGTTACCTCCGAGGTGGGGGGTTTTAGTTGAATGTGTCAACCTACTCAAATGCATTAGATGAAAAGTGAGTATCATCTTACATTACATAAGTTCAGCTGGAATGTATACAATGTCAGCAGTATGGGAGAAGAAAACATGTGTTGAATACATCTAGTGAGTCTTGGGTCTCTGAAGGTCACTCCACTAAAGTAATATATAGTGCTGGTGCTAGTGGCTCAAGGTCAAGTCAGCTTGCTTTTCATAATGCATAAACCTGAAGCTTGCTCAGACACCAATCATCTGACCTAAACCTTGGAACAAATATTTTACTAAGTAAATCAGTGAGCATGCTGGCATTTCTATTAACCTTCAATGCACTGGTGACAGAAAATGAATAATGATAAATAATAACTCACGCCTGTAAATCATGCTCAACGTCAGAGGCAAAAAAAAAAAAAAAAACAATACCAAAAAAACCCCCCAAAAAAAACAAGGAAGAGGAAAGAAGAAAATGGTCTGGTGTACTACCATCTGCTAAACTCGATGAGCCTATAGGGAGAAACCCACAACAAAGGGAAATGCACTCTCCCTCCCACAGCAGTTCCCTGGGCTTGAAATTTGAACATACACAAACTGGAGTCAGAGTGCTCACAAGATGGTAGGATTGTTTGGCAAGCCTTGAAATGGATGAACAAATGCAAATCTTACCCTCCTCTCCCACTGACGGTCAGCAGCTGTCTGGTGGTAAACGGAGATAACAGACCTACAGCAATTTACCAGGGTTGAGGAGCTGCTTGTTTTTCTTCCCCAGTACTCTTTCAGCTCCTTTTCTTCTGTTTTTCCTGTCAGTTGTTTTGCTATTGGTTAAGGTCTCCATAGCCACACAGTGGCCTCAATAAAACCTAAACCAATAAAGGAGAAAGAACTGAAACAGCCACATATAGCTACATATTCTACAGTGTGACACCTTCAGATGTTCCAGTGCTCTGTTTCTCATACGCTTTGGGTTTTTTGTAACCCTAATTTTAGACAATATAAATATGAACATTAATCTAGTAAAGACTTTGTTGTTATAACATTTTCAATTCACAAATTAAGTCATTTGCACTTCACAAATTTGCTTGGAATCTCTTTTTTAATTCTCAACTAATTTTTATTACAACTAAAATGAGTGATGCTGACTCAGTCATTCAAATTACATGCTGTGTTGTGTTCAACTCTAGCTGGGAATGGGTTTGTAATGGGTTGTCAGGTTGGAGACCCTGAGTCCACTTTGTAACCCTGCTACATGCATTGCTGCTGCTGCCAAGCACCACACTGGACTCTCATCGAGCATCCCTGTCCTTTTCCAAAAGGGTGCACTGTGACCCTGGAATGGGAACAAATACAGAGAGCAGGAGCTTGTACTGAAGTCTGCTTTCTCTGGGATAGCAGGAAGAGGTGTACTTGGGACCTGATATGGATTGGTAGGAAGAATGTAACAAACACTTGTGGGTACCATTTGTTACTATAATTTAGTCTGTCATGGAATCACAAAAAAACTCCAAAACAACCAAATCTAACCCAGATACATAAGGAAGAGTGAAGTCTATCTCCCAAGAGGATAAGCAGTTAGATGCTTGAATTCCTATCTGTAATTCCTTTTTTTTTTTTTTAAAAACCCCAGTTATGGGGTAATTTTTTTTAATAAAGCCCAGATATGGGTGTAGACCAGAGCTTTAACTTTTCCAAGAGTAAAGGCATTCTTGACTCAGGTTGTTTGACATGCAGGAAAAGAGCCAGCCATGATGTCCAGATCCATGTCTGAGTTCAGACTCTTGACCAGTCTTTGTCAGAAAAATCCCAGTTGCTCGAATCAAGTGTTTTGCTTGAACATTTCTCTCTTTTGACCGAAACAAAAGATAAATGTATTGTTCACCAGCTGTATTCATGTTACTTCCAATGATTGTGTTTAAATTATATTCCCAACTGGATTACAGTAACAAGATAACACCACTTCAAATACACTCACCATCTGACATTATAAACAAAAAAATAGTCTACACTGTGATAGAAGTATTTTGTATATGTATGTAAAATTCAATATTGAATGCAGTGCCCACTAATTTCATATCCTTTTCCTTTCATGTGTAATTGTTTGTGTGAAGCTCCTCCCTACACCTGACCTCTAGAAAGCTCCCAATTAAAAAAAAAAAAAATTAATAATGCTTGTTGCAATCCTGATGCATTAAATCTAAATTAAATTCTGTTGTACATATTGTATTCTTCAAATTTTGTTTGATGTTTAACAAAATGTATGAAATATTGGCTACTGAACCTTTGAACTCATGACTTTGTCTATGGAAATTGTTAACAAGTGAGCAAAAGGTGAAAGAGTGAACTGCTCTACCAATATCTAACACTAAATAGAATCAAGGCCAAATCTAGAGAAGCTGCAAGATGTTTTAATGGTGAAATTATAGACTACATTATAGTCTTTGGGATAATAGACCACCGAGGGGAACCCACCATTTTTACCATGCCAGATGATCACAAATAGAAACTTTTTTTACTGAATCAGTAGAACTTCTCATTTGTCTTTCCTGTTAACTTTTAGGTGTGGTGCAGTTCTGTATTTACCCTTTTGCCATCAATTGTGTAAAATATTCTTCATGTGGAGTGGTGATCTGCAGTATCAGGCCCCTGAAATATGTACACAATTTGCTATACCTGTATAAAAGGAAATGCAAAACTACCTAAACCTTATCTGGATAATTGGTGAATCTAAAATGTTTTATCCTTCTGTTCTAGGGTAACGTGGATTTTCTACCTTGCTGCTTCACACCAGCTTTCATTTCAGATTGGCTTCCCCTTGATCTCCACAGGTGGTAGGTATTGGTTGCCATCACTTCCTTTCCCAGTCTCCAAACATATTTCTTTATAACTTTGCCTGTACTTTCTTGTTGATGCCTCTTATGAGAGCAACTTTCAGAATAGCATATTGCTTTTCGGACTGGAGACTAAAACAATACATAACCATGATGTGAGGAAATCTGCTTTAGTGAAAATGTTTTAAGTATCCCTGTTTACTATCACTTTCTGGAAACCTACTGTACTGTTAAATATTGCTAATCATATAGATATCAGTTTTCAGAGCTAACTCTTGCTATTAGCATTTTAAATGTTTGCCTCCACTGCTTCATGTTATAACTGAGCTGTTGCTTGAGTGAATAGCAAAAGTTGCATCATCAGTTTGTTCCTGAGAGAAACTCTATTTACCTACACAAATCAGATAATAGTCTAATATTACACATAAATGAAAAATATAATTCAGTTATCAACAGGTTGGTTTGCTATAACTACTTTTAGATGTTGTATCTTAATTTTCTTCCAACTGCACAGCTAGTAATGCATGGAGGAAACAATGAATATGCTTATGTCAGTTTGCTGTTGTTTCTAACTGTTTTGCTATCATAACTATTATACCTATACTATCTTTTTTTTTTTTTTTTTTTTTTTTTTTTTTTTATATTTTTTTTTTTTTTTTTTTTTGTAAATCAGTTTCTGCATGTCTGGAAATTTTGCATCATAGCTTTGAGACATGGCAGAAGATGTCAGTACCACCTCAGGTTAGGGATGGAAGCCAGGAAAGGTTGCAGCAAGGGAAAGTAGTCAGGTTCTAAATGATGGTATATTCACCAATTACGATGGACATCAGTATTAATTACTAGAAGATGACTTCTGTCATGATGGAAAAGAAAAATCACTTTGTAGGTGAGTATGTATGCTATACTGCTCCAGCTACACATAGAGAGAAAGCGAGCTGCACCAGCTCCTGGGCATGCCACATGTAAAAAGATAAAACTTTAAAAGCAAACTCTATATAATTCTGAAGTGAAATTGTTTTTGAAGCAGGTGTTGTGGTCATATTTGCTACTTATAAAATAGTAAGTTAGTTTATTTCCATTGGCATTCCTAAACCCTTGATTTTTATGACTCATATACTACAGAATATAATGTAATGTATGGAAAGCCCAGTATTTCTGCAATGTCAAACACAGGCATTTAAAATCAATTTTGAAAGGGGCCTTAAAAAAAGAAAATTAAGTGAAAAAGAACACTGTAAACCAGCTTTCTCATGCCAAAATCCAACCAAGTAGAATGAGTTATAGTAAATTTCTAAAATTTGGCTGAAGTCTTTGTTTTATTAGAAGTCCATTTTATGAAAAATGTCACAACCTTGGAAAAAGACATCAGCAGATTATTCCCCTAAAACGGATGTGTGGACACTGCTTCCAAGAGAAAACTTATTATCCCAAGAAATTGCATATAGTTAGCTGCTTCATTAATATAATTGCATTTCAAAGGTCTCTTTAGGAAAAATTAGCCTTAGCCCAAAGGGATCATCACTAAACATAATTTATTCTGTCCTTTGTTACATTTTGACTTACCCTTGAGAAGGCATTGCCCATTAAGCAAAAGCAAGCTTGGCTTGTGTACGTTAAGCATCTGATGTTGACCATTCCCAGTAAAATGCTGACAAATTTGTTATCAAGTCTCAACATTCTGTAATGGGGTTGGTAATGTAACCTTAACATCTCTGTCTTCATATTTTTCTGGACAGAATAGAAATAGTTTAATCAAGACTGAATAAGCTCAAAAAAGGGTAATTAAATAGGTCGTGAATAAGAGTTTATATTTTAGGTATCTAATCTTTCCTTCTTGAGGTTGTTAACTACTTTCAGGATTTTTATTTTAATTTGCACCTGAAATTAACTATGACTGAAAAGAATAATTCAACTAATGTACCATCAGCACTAATCTGATTTATATTTGTCTTAATACCTAAAATCCACAGAGATATTCTACCTATTAGTTAAAGTGCTAAATAAATGAATAGAAATCATCTGGTGTCTTTCAAATTAAGAAACTAAAATACAAAGTAGTATTTTCAAGTGGTTTGCCTAAGATTTCACAGAACTATAAATTACTGTATTAGCTGTAGACTATAATGAAGAAATGAAGATGTTGTGAAAGGGGAATCCAAGTTTGCTTAGCTGGAAAGTACTTAGCCTGATACTCATAGTACAATTTTTTTCTGACCCAGTTATTGTCAGTCTGTTGCATTTATTCACAAACACCAATGAAAAAGTCTCCACATGAATCCAAATTGAAATAATCATGCATAAGTGAGCACTCTAAGTTTTTTGAGAACGTTTCTCCTAAACAGCTATAGGTAAAGAAGGGAGAAAAAAAAATCCTTAGTATTTAGTATTTACTAACTGCTGTGCAATGGAACTCTATCAATATGACAAAGATGGTCTGTACTTAAGATCTGGTATGTGTCTTTAGTCATTTTGATTTCTGCTGAAAGGAAGGACAGTGTGCTGAACAGTTTTATGGGCACGTGGTGATTACTTATCCACTTTTATTGAAATTTTCATGAAATGCTTTAAAATACAATTTAACACTAAGCATGCACACAGAAGGTCTATGGTGAGAGGCTGGAGCATATATGGGTAAGCTTGTATGCATAGATATAACAGCCATAGAAGTAGCTTTGGACCTAATCTCAGTTATGAGATCCTCGTCACATAATTGGGAACCTGAGTATTGTTACTGAGCATTGTTAATGTGAGAGACAAAAACTGGTCCTTTAAATCTAGCCATCCCTTTTCCCTTGGGTATGTACGTGTGTGTAATGAAAAAGAAAGTTCTAATTTCTTAGAGTACGGAAGAGCATCTTTCATTCTCTCATGAAAATCATGTTATATATGGAAAAACTTCCAATAATTGTTTTCAAGACCTGCTTGTTAGCTTTCTAGCTTTGCTGAGTTCATAGAATAAACCTGAAGAATTTACTGCAAATACATTTTGAGTTGGGAGAGGGATGAGAAAAATTATTAGTAGTTTTTGGAAAGAAATTCCTAAATATAAAGGACCAGTAGATTTATTTTTTTCTTTAGTGTCACTTTTTAAAATATATATGTGAATATGGAGCTACATAAAGGAGGTGCTTCCCACTCCACCACCCCCCACCACTCCCTGCCAAATTTTCCCATTTTCAAATTTGGTTTTATAACCAGGGTTGCTATTAATTTTAAAGTGGTTCTTCAGGCCCACATTGTAAGTTCCTTTGTGTATCAAACTGTTCAAAATTCAGACATGTTAAAACTGTTTGGGACACTGTTTTGGACACCTATCTCATGATACCTGTGCATATCTCTCTTTAAAGAATTCAGTAGTGTTGAAGTCTGGATAATAATTATTTAACGTTTTATCTGTCTCCTGCACCCCAAACCCCAGATTTTTCCAAATATGGTATTCATAGATTGAGTTTAATATTAGGATAGAAGAGAAAATAAGTGTCTTGTGTCATTATGTCTACCTAGCTTACATTTGAAAATTACCAGGGTAATATTTAACTTCTAGAACATTCAAAATAACATATCAAGTACCCAAGCCTCAATGGGCCCCAATCCACATGACTGTTAGCTGGAATTTTCTAAAGGTATTTTTTAAAAAATTAAACAGTGGCTGCTTCTTTTGCATTGATAGGTCTATAAGTGATAGCCCTGAAATTCACGTCACAAATAAATGATTGGCCTTTCAACTATTTCACATGTCCTTACAGACAAGAAAACATGATATATAGCATCCACAGTCATCTCAGTGAACATAATCATGATATCACAATATATCATGTTACACTAGTATATATTCAGGTCTCATAATTTACTGCCAGTGGTGTGAGGATTAACAGGGCTAAATTATATGGATGCTGCATAGAACAGTTTGGGTGCATTATGCTGATGCTTTGGACTTTAAAATGTTAATATTGCAAATGAAAGGTACACTTTGTGTATCATAAATCTAAGTGTCTATTCTTCCTGTGTGCTCAATAAATACACTTCTCATCAACTTTTAATTATGCTGTTTGCATTATTCTGTCCTGAAGAGGATAACACTCTGTAAATCATCCACTTCTAATGTACACTACAGCATAAGTTTAGTTAATTAAACCATATATTTTATTAGTACTTGCACTTCCATCTTGTAAAACTGCTGGGAAAAATAATATAGAGAGGTTTTTATTTATTGCAGCTGAATTTAGGATGGTATTACAAAAGTTTAACAGGGTTAGATGTGCATATTCCTGTTGCACAGTAGCTTACATACAAATATCCAGTCTCAAAAATGTATTGTCTAATTATTGCTATAAGAGTGGGAAACTTCTAGAACAAGTTGACTTTACTGCAGAACCACTGCAGTGTATTTAATGGTTGGTATTATCAGAACTGAATTGGGTATATGTTCATCCATTTACATAATTTGTTATGGTAATTCACTAAAGAGATTTCTCTTGTAATGCAATTCACAGTGGGTCGTTTCTAGTTGTCTTACCTTTGAATCCCTTCCTTTTATTGAACCAATGCCACATCCTGTTTTTAAAAGCAGTTTTCAGAGCACAGCCATTTTAGGGTCCAATGTAGGTGCCAGTGCAGTGAGGAGTCATTCTTGTTTGAAGATCCCAGGAGATGACAAGAGACATATGAAAAATAGTAATAAAATGTTGGTTTACAGTATCATAATTTCATAAGAAATGTAAACACTTGCCATAGCAGATATAGCTGAACATTAAAGCCAGCTTTGTGCAGAGACCCTATTATTTTCTGTTCAGATGTAAAAAGAAAAAAAATCTTTTCGACTTCTAGGTACAAGAGCTCAGAGAGAAGATTTGACTTCAAGAGTGTGTTTCTGGTTGATATAGAGATACTATCATACTGCCAAAGATGATTCTGAAGTAAATCCCCTGAATGGCTTGGCACTTACCGCCCCAGCTTGAATGTCTAAATAAAAAATTTTCTGAGTGATTTTTACCTTGCAGAATGGTTTGAAATTAAATGTATATTCGAGATTCTTTTCCTTGAAGCGCAGTAAATTTGCTCCACCTACAGAGTCTACAGTTACATAGTGTGCTCAGTTAGAAGCACACCACTGCTGAGTAAGAAAAGTGTTACATCTTGGTTTCTGGATATTCTTTTCCAAATATATTTCCAACTTCCTATCATAAAATTATAATAGTTTTCATAGAAAGAAAAAATTGCCAAAACCCAGCAAAACCAGTATCCAAGAAACTTCCTAGTATGGTGTAGAAATTGCATGATCAAGCTTACAGACTATTTTCTCAAGTCTTTATTTGAGGGCGTCTTTGTACATGGTTTCAGGATCATTTGATTGTAAAAAAAAACCAAAAAAAAAACCCCAAAAAACCCAAACCAGGAGGTAGAAGCCAAAGTGTTATCCTTCTCTTAAAGGCAAGAATGAAAGGACTGGGCAATTCTCAGCCCCATGTAATGAAGACTAAGAGATGAGGACTGAGTGATTGCTTAAAATATGCTCATTTTGAGTGCTCCTGTCCAGTAGAATAAGGCAGCAGAGATGTTTCTCTTGTATAAATATTATACCACTGTCTTGTTAATAGAGTCCTCTTACCTCTAGCTGAAATCACTAGGCCTTGGATCATACAGGATGTAATCAATAACATCTAATTTTCTTGCACTGGAATTTGTTAAGGATTTTGGTATTAAGCCATTCATCTATGTATCTTGACTACTGTCTGTATTATTGTGTAGGATGTATTAAGCCAAATGAAAGAGGCTGCTTTTCAAGTCATAATTCTACAGTGCCATGCCCTGTGGGGAGGAGAGCAATTTTGTCAAAATAAGTGGCAGTTGAGGAGGCTTATTCCTTGATATTACTTCATAGTTTATATTGTCTTTCAAGGTCTGGCTTTGCTTTTTTTTTTTTTCCGTATCTTTGACTTACATACATAGAAAAGAGGCTAGGTATAGTGTAACGTGTACTAGGGAGCCATTTTTACGCATTTTTTTACTTGTTGCCACAACTGCCTCAACATGCCTTTGTACACTGCAAGTTATGGCCTGGCACCGTTTGTTAAAACACACTGACATCAGCTATTTTCTTCCATGTTTGATTGACTTTACTAGAAAATTACATATTTTTTATTTCTTACGGTGACATGAAAGCATGAGGCCATAAAAAACAAGGCAAAACTATGGTTGATAGCCAGCAAAAGCACTCACAAAAATGTTAAATTTTAGGGAGGCTTTTAAATACTTGTAAGGAACTGTAACTCCCTAGAATTACTGCCAGGATATATGTTTGGTTCAGTTCAGGACGCTGGGTTTTTTTTTTTGTTAGGAACAATAAAAGCTTCTTTTTCTCTTAACTACTGCTGAGGCAGTTAAGAACCCTGTATACTTTTTACACCCCTCAGGGTGACTGTGATTTATTGATGGAGTGGACTCTTCCCTAACCCCAGTGTACACTGTGTTGTGCCTAACATCAGGCTGGCCTGGAGCTCTGAATCAGTATGCCTGACTTTAAACACAAACAGCAATTCTGCAGCTTGCTGCAGACTGTGACATTTACTCACATTATTATCACCAGCCAGAGAGGGTCACAGAAGGAAGAAGCTGCTCTTTCTTTTGACTGTGGGGAGGGGGATACTGTGCCCCCCGAAGCAGACATGTCCTCTGTAATGGATGCCAGCTGACTGGGGCTGCTCAGTGATATTCTCCAGTCACAGAGCTCCTAAAGCTTTGATTTTGTGTGTGTAGGCCCATGCCTGTGATCCTGGAGTGGCAGTTGCAGGCTGGATTAAGCTGAGTGTGCCAATGTTCAGAAATGGGCCTCTGCAAAGCGGCTCCTCTCTCATCGATTTTTACAAGCCTCTATTCCATCTTCAGGGGTGTTTTAAACATGTTTTAAATGTATTTTCCTTCCACAGACTGCAATTAATTGAAATGCTTGAAGATGAGAGAAGTGACTGGGATGTCTTGAAATGCCAGGGTTTCGCTCTGAGTGAGCATGAGCAGCAGCATCTGCCCGGGCTGTGCTTGCACCTTGTTGAGGGCTCGACAAGCCCATGTAGATGACCACATACAGGGAGCATCAGGCTTCACTCTGAATGTAGGTGCTCAGGGATACGACTTAAACACCGAGATTTTCTCTCTATCTGTCCTATACATGCATATGAGCACATTCGTTATTCATATCAGCAGAGCTGGGATTTGGGGAGCTGGGGAGAGTGAGACTGAGGAGTTAAATCCTAACGGGGATTTGCAGGGCCTCAGCTGGAGAATCTCCACAGGCTTGGAGCAATCAAATGCAGCTGAGGCCAATTTAAAACAAAACAACAACAAAAATCTGCCTGTTCTCATAGCAGGGGGAAATGTAGGGGGATTGAATAGGAAACCCAGAAATAAACATGTAACATCAGAGGAATTTTTCATTGTTTAATCATCTGATATTTCTTACAGCAGTTATTTTCTGGCCCTGCCATAAAACCTGAAGGACAGGGGAGAAAAAACATCTGTATGTCCTGTCCGTGTCCCCCAACCCCCACCCCAAAATGTAGTTTCTCTAACCAGTGAAGGCCCTCTTGTTTCATATTAGGTTTGATCAGGATGTTGCAATTCAGGTTTACTTTAATTTGCTAATGAAATTTCTTGTAAAATGTTACCAGTAACTCAGAAATGCATTTAGTACTGTTCTTAAGAACAATTAGTGTATTTAGGATTTGAGCTTTGGCAGATTTAAATAAATCCTGTAAATCAGTAGTTATGCATTTTTTAATTTATTAAGTATATCTACCAGAACTAGCATATTGATATAAATATTTACAGCTAAGTACATTGTAATACTCAGTTTTATACTTCTTTAAAGTTTGCTGTATCTGTTTGCACTACTGTTAATAGACTGATTTGTTAGATTTGTGCAAAGTGGGTAGTAAATCTCAGTACTAAGTTTTAACTGGTCCTTTCAGCAGTTTGAAAAAAATTTCAAACTTTTTTTTTCAGGGGGAGAGTGGGAGGGAACTTCGGTTTTTACATTTGCTTCACTTTTTGTCTGCTTCCAGGTAGGGTAAATGTCAAGTGATTGTATTACCAGTTGTATCACACAATCTTAAGCTATCTTGAAATGCCCTACATGTATCCGATGTCCCTGTAAAGACAATTAAAATTTGAATAGGTAATTGTACTCAACAGAAATCTATGTTGCTGATAAAATTACAATTTTTTTTTTTGTTTGTTTGTTTTTTTTTAGGGAAAAACCTCATCCTGTATTCATTCAAAGCTTTCCAAAGCTTTGTTTTTCCTTAGAAGATGTCCTAGATTTTATTCTTTAATGTTGTTCCTGATTTATTGAATGTCCATGTTTCCCTGGATAGTACCATCTTTTGAGTTATACATCATTGGAGTGACTCATTCCGATGATGTATTGCATTAATACATCATCAAAGCGCCTTGCTCTGCTGTTGCACTAATGATATGTTAGTATAATACATCATCAGAGTGAACTGCACTGATGATGTATTACTTAGATGGTGATGACATTCTGTGAAGAAAAGGTTGAGGAGCAGGTTCAATACAGTCACAGGAGAAAAATTAGTCAATACAGAGTATAACTGTTTCCCTGGTAGTGATGCTGATGCTAAATTAGCACCATAGCCCCTGATCTGTACCCTAGCAGAAACACCGAGACATGCATTATCCCCGAAAGAGGAATGAATTCAGAACACTCAGCTAAAGGATTTTACAGAAGAGAGGAGAGGTGTAACTATACATATCACTGGAAAACTAAAGGTTATACATATAGCTATAATTAATGGGTACTGAGAGATGAAATGAATCAAACAGGGCCAAAAGCGGACCAAAGTCCACATATGTTCAGAAGCTACCTCTCTGTTGGAGAATGTAACACATAGGAAGATAGGAGTAGAAGGACTATAAAAATGCTGTTTGTATTAAAATAACTGCTATAGGAAGATAGGAGTATAAGGACTATAAAAATGCTGTTTGTATTAAAATAACTGCTGTTTAGAAACTTCTAACAGGAATATTAAAACATACAGAAGCATCTAGGAAGGGTATTCCATAGTGGGGTTTTTTTAGCTTTTAATTATGTACTTCTTTTAGTTATGTCATGTCATGTTATAAACACAGGTAAAACACGTCACTGCCTCAGTGCTGTGTGCTCCATGTGCACTCAGTAATTGGTAACACCTCCAAGCTAGGTGTGCACAGCTGGTATACATTGAAATTAAAACTTCTGGTCTTCAAGTTAGTTTGAATTGTCATTGGAGACTGGAAAGAAATTTTTGTGTGTATGGCTGGATATCCTTCTGTGAAGTTGGACTGTACAATGCCAGTATCTTTCTAAAAGTTGTATTTTATATAGATCACAGTTAATTAATTTTAACATGTACACATCTATCTCTTCAGGGTTTGGTTTCGTGTTTGTTTTTTATTTTTGATTTTTTTTTGGTGGGGTTTTTTTTTGGCAATTTCTCTTTATTCTTTTTGTTTAATTAAGAAAAATGAGATATTTGCTTTCTCACCTCTGGGTCGTCCAGATTTCTAATCCTGGTAGTGTTAGAGGGTTCTCAGGATGGTCTCTGGAAGAAGGTGCTGGAGCAGCTATTTTCTAAATTTGCTTTCCAGCGTGCTAGAGGTGACAGTAGTGTTAAAATAAAAGCTGTCGGGGTTATAGAAAACAGAAAGAAGATATTATACCTGGATTTATTTATTTATTATGAGCGACAGGCTGTGACATACTTTTAAAAATAGGAATAAAATATAATACAGGCACGCTTTCCCATCCTCTTCCTCATTCTGCTAACACCTAGTTTCTTTTTTTGTTTCTTGATGTGTCTTTTTTTTTTTTTTTTTTTCCCCCAGCTGTTTGCAGCTAGGGACACATGAGCTTTTTGCCCCTCCATTCCTGCACTCCTTTTCCCACCAGAGCAGATGTGGGCCTTGTGTGTGGTGAGAGGAAGCATACAAGGCCCATATATAAGAGCACTCTTCATGGGAGGGTCTGTATACAGCGTGGTGCTGCTCTCCTTGCCCCAGAACTGTACTTTAGCTGGGCTGTCTTGTACGTTCAGCTCCCAGACTGGGTGTCAGCTCTGAAACTGTGGAAGAAATTTCCTTTGTAAACATCTATCATCATACAGGTGATTTCCACAACTGCCATTGCCCTCAGGCTCCTTCTTGGTACCTGACCAAATAGAAGTGTCTGACACTGCTTTTGTCTGTCCAGGCAGCTTTGAAGAGTGGTAACACAGCAAGGGAGGACAAGCATGCCATTGAGGTACACAGCAGTGTGCAGCCATGCCTCCTGACAGTGTGAAGGGGGTATACTTGCCTGCCTCAGTGTTGCCCTTGCAAAACTATTTGAGGACTCTATCCTTAGCTGGTTCACACTGTAATATGAACTTCTAAACCAGCCCTTCTTACTTCCATCTGTCTCCAGATAATCTGTCTTCTATAACTTGAAAAAAGACAGGGCAAGGGTAGTTTAAGACACTCTTGTTCTCTCTCTCTCTGTATTCTCTCTGTTTTTATTCTCCCTTCCTTTCCTTCTATCATTTGTTTCCCACTCCTGCTCCATCTCTTTCTTTGTATAGGTGATTGCCTTAAACTTGAATTATGTGGTCAAGATACACTTTAGAAATGAGTTAGCTTTTAAGATAAGCCATATTTTACCAGTTCTTAAACAGCCACAATACTTTGTGGTAATATTCCCAAGATATTTATCAATGTAGAATGTTAGTCATTGTTTCTCATTACTTTCAAATATTGCTAGACTCTGCTTTCATGGAGTGAAATCAGTGTTTCAAGCTTTTATTTGGAAATTAATGCTTCAGAGTTACTCAATACAGTATTTCTACCACTACTGCAGGTATTTTCAGAACAGCTCTCTGTTATGATTCTTTACAGTATCTTAATAAAAAAACAGAACAATAGAAAAGATTTTTGAAAAAATCAGAAATTAATGAACTTATTTTGTGTCTGCAGATTTTTGATGTTAGTATTAGGCAAAAATAAATGTGATGGTGTTCCACAGAACATAGCAGCAACAACTGAAATATTTTAAAAGTTATATTTTCAGCATTCAGCCTTAGTATGTGATTTGTCATGTCCTGTTTGTGGTGTTGAACAAAAGTCAGATGATATTGCAAACACCAAGACTTATTTAGGAAAACTCCAGATGCTATGAAAAGCAATGAGTTTCCCACTAAGTATGTATAAAATATTACAAAACTTTTTTCCTGAACTTGTTTGCTTGACTTCTGTATCCCAATTAGTGGCAATGATTTCTAATAATATGAGAGCTAGAACATACTCTTTTGGTCTGGGCAAACCAGGCCTTAGTTTTTAATGTGGCTCATACATATGTGTTTTGTATCATATAAGACATTCTGCTGTAACACAGGACAAAACAAGATGTTCTAATTTTTTATAAATAAAGCTTGCTTTCTTTAAGATAGAAACTGCCAATTGCAGAAATACACACATTCATAATTTATAAACAATAAACACTCCTTTTGGCAGGCTGCCATGCAGTTCCTTTTCTGCTCAAGGTCTAAACTGTGAATGAGAAATGATGTGAAAATTACAAATGGTATAGCTAAGGGACCTGGCACATCATTGAAGTGATATTGGTGCCAGTCCAAATTCATGTTAGACTCCATTAGGATAGGCCAGTGAAAAGATGTAATACAACTTACTGGAAGTGACTATATCAAAGAAATGTTAAGTGCAATATATAGTCATCTTTTTTGCTATGTGCTTATGACAGAACATCATCTGAGGCTTTTTTCATTCCTGCCTTTAATAATATCATTGTGGGGAGGCAGATAAGCAGTTACTTCTGCATCTGTGTTTCAAATAGTTCAAACTTTAGATTTATAAGGCTGATGTTGCATAAAATGAGCCTTTTTGGAAAAAAAAAAAAGTGGAGTATGGGGTGTGTTAGGCATTAAACACATAGCTGGAAAACTGAGATGCTCGTTGCACTGAACCTGCAACTGGCCCTTCTGCAGTTTGCCTTTCCTTTATGAAAAAGCTCTTTGCTCTTCTCCATCCTTTTTCCTTCTCTGCCCCAGTTTATTTGCTGCTGTAGCTCAGGATTGCCCCTGTGGTGTTTCCTTCCTCTCCTACTTGCCCTGCAAGCACAAAGGGGATACCATATTTGAAATGAGTACCCTAACCTTCCTTACACCATGTGAGCACCGTGCTCAGGCATTTTATGGATAGTGGGCAGGTTTTCCCATGCCAGGATTCCCAACACTTATTTCCTCCCACTTCTTGGGGTGTGTGGAGGTCCTAACCATTCAGGTTTATCTATTTGGCTTTATCCACACAGAAAGCAGTTGGATATGGGAGATGCACACCGTCTTTTATAAATGTTTGTACTTCTGTCAAGTGGTCAGCCTGTCAGTATGTCACACTGTTTTCATAGAGTTCCTGCACCCGAATACTTCCAAGGCTGCATTGTTAGACATCTGCTTTAACAAGAATGAATGCTTTCAATTTTTTCTGAGATAGTTGCATTTAAGTAGGATCTAGCATTTTCTTGCGTATCTGAGTGTATTTCGTATAACCTGCCACAGTGTAGCAGCGTGTTTGTTTAGCTGGTTTTCTGACGCTGCAGAAAAGATGTTCATCTCTTCAGAGAGAGTACGTAGTTTATTGAAGTTCATGTATTTGGTGAATTCTTTTTAAGCATTGACTTTCAGTGAATTAAGAATTTGCATGTTATTTTTGTTCATTTGCAATTTACTATCTCTATTCAGAACCAGTACATCTTTCAGACACAGTGACTGCTACTCTTCCACTTCTATAACCTAACCTCCTCTTCCTGTATAATTTATATACTGGAATTGTAATTCTCCATTGATTCAAAATCAAAAAGCTCATTGATTTTATCATACTGCTGTTTCAGAAATGTTTTTTTACATTGACTAGAGGCCAGAGCTGAAGCTCACTGAAGTCAATGAAAAGCTGACTTTTAACAAGCACTGGATCAAATTCTAAAATGCATGTGTCTTTCTTCTAAAAAAAGCAGCAAAACTTTCAGATCACCAGTATTGGAGTGCTGTAGGGAGAAAACCGAATTCTGGTGTACATGTACGTTTTCCCTCTGGAGCGTTCCTCTATGATTGTGGATAGCAGTATGTTAAATCAATTATCTGATTAAACAAAAATAATTAATATGCAATTATGACAGATGTCAAGTCCATCAGTATGTAAATATTCATAAACTACTTGATAAATTGCACATATGCAAGAAGAAATCTAAATATGAACATCCCACTGTGTTTTCTGAACATAAGGGCAGGAAGTTTCTAATTTGGTTGGGGAAAATAGCAACATGTATTTAATTTTTTTTTTTTTTCATTTATCAAATACACATTCCCAAGAGTGAAAAATGAGCTGTGATATGTATAAGTAAATAAAGTCTTTATGTATCTCAGCACTCCAAAACTTAAAATGTTTGCTTAAAATTGGCAGAAGTAATATAAATCCAAGCGTCATTTAAGCTATGATAATGTAAACCCTCCTCCCCATTCAGTTAAGAAGCTCAAGTTCTTCACCAAGCTGACTAGTTTTACTAGGTAATGACTCATTAATTAGGAACTTTGGTTAATTGGTATTCCTCAATCAATCATGAATACTGTCATTCATTGATTGCTTTTTTAACCGTTAATTCATTGCATATCAACACTCAAATTTGCACATTAACTACTTTTAAGGTAACCTAGACAAAATAATTTTTTAGTTAACTAATAATTAACTACCTTTTTAATTATTCACTGGATTAATTATTTTCTGCTTTACAATCATTCTCTAGTCTTCAGTTGTATAATCTTTGTTCAATTGTATAAATTCTTGGTTATTTTTTAACTAGACATTCCTTATTAACCATTAATCAACCCCATCAGTAGCATGTCTGTTCCAAACTTCAGTTTAACATAGGACTGATCTCATTGACATGTAACAGTAAAATAAGCCTGGATTTGATAATTTTGTTAAATGTAACAGGCTGATGTCTGAACTGGACTAAATTATATCTCCTTTCTAATGACTGTCCTGTGAGCATGACAGCAATACTCAGGATTGAGTGATATTCTTGTTTTCGGAAAAGACATGGGCAAGACCCCACTTGTCTCTATTTTTCAAGAACCTAGGACTGAATTTTTCCCCCAGCTTTGCTCTATTGGAAAGAAAACTTCAGACCTGTGATTATTTAGTCCAGAGGAATGATTTTTCTTTCAACCACAGATAACTTGCTTAAAAAGTGTGGCAAAAGAGATAAATAGGAGGAGCACTGGGAAATCTCCAGGGCAAAAGAATTTCATGACAACCCTTCTGTTGAGAGTTTTGGTTTTTGTTTTTGTTTGTTTTTTTTTTTTTTTTTAGCATAGCAGAGAAGG
>VXBZ01012839.1:0-57217 GCA_013399135.1 Heliornis fulica | reverse complement strand
TATTACGTATGTGGAATTTTCTAGAAAGACACAAGAATTTATATTGGTTGTTATCAATTTAATCTATACCTATGTAAAAGTATTTCTTAAAGTGCCTATATATAATAGTGAGATGGAATTGTATTTTCTTCTCCACGAAACTCAAAAAATAAACCTCTCCATGGTGTATAAAGCCATTTGGATTTAAAAAAAAAAAAAAAAAAGAAGGAAAAGAAAAACTAAAAAAGTGATCTGATTTTGACCCCANGCTGATGTCTGAACTGGACTAAATTATATCTCCTTTCTAATGACTGTCCTGTGAGCATGACAGCAATACTCAGGATTGAGTGATATTCTTGTTTTCGGAAAAGACATGGGCAAGACCCCACTTGTCTCTATTTTTCAAGAACCTAGGACTGAATTTTTCCCCCAGCTTTGCTCTATTGGAAAGAAAACTTCAGACCTGTGATTATTTAGTCCAGAGGAATGATTTTTCTTTCAACCACAGATAACTTGCTTAAAAAGTGTGGCAAAAGAGATAAATAGGAGGAGCACTGGGAAATCTCCAGGGCAAAAGAATTTCATGACAACCCTTCTGTTGAGAGTTTTGGTTTTTGTTTTTGTTTGTTTTTTTTTTTTTTTTTAGCATAGCAGAGAAGGGCAACTCTCATGAGTAACTAAATCCCTTTTTCTCCTAGTCTAACAAATTTACGCAGCTGGAGACCCAATCTTGCTTTGCGACATACTTGTGACAATTTCTTCATCTCTATGCTACATATCTCACATAAACAGAACTAGTTAACATTTCTCTATTTATTTCTGTATTTATTTAAAAGCACAGATTCTTCTGTAAGAAAGTAGATATAAAAATAAGGTTTTACACTGCAAAATATCTAGACTGCAGCAAGAAATAATACAACTACCTATAGAGAAGACAAATGCTAAGTACCTGTGAAGCAGGTAATTGTGTGAAACTATTAGTAGGATTTTTGTGATATAAAATTCTTTACTATTTTTAAGTGGCTGCATACTTTTTAAAAATAATTTTCCACTCGACAAACACTTTCCCCATGTTTTCTACTAACTTTTTGTGGAAAAGAATGGTTTGATTATGTTTTCTATGAAGGAGTAGATGCTGTGAGGAGTTGAATGTTTTTCATTGGACTCTCTCCACAGACTCAGTCTGTTACTGAGATTATAAATGCTTCCATATATGACTGTGATATTTTGAAATCTATAATTTAACATTTTACTTGAGATCCTTTAATCAAGATTTTGGAAAACATAATTTACTCCATGGACTATAAGTTTAGGTCAGAAGAAAACAAGTGGATCATAAATCTGTGAACTTCCAATACTACCTTACAGGACCATAACATGTTTACCTGACTTAGGTGATGTGGCTTGAATTTTTTTTAAAGGTGGGTATTTGAAAAGGTAAGGAATAGACTTCTGAACAGTGACATTGCAAAGTTGTTGATGATTGAGAATACTGGCATTTATTTAATTAGCATTTTTTTGTTGTTGTTAAAAGCATATGCTTCAAAGAGTTAAGTATGATTTCCTAAAATAAGAATAAAATTTCTGTGATAGTGCTTTCAGAGTTGCTTACTCATTTTAGAAGATAAAATACAGCAGAGAATAAACTGAAGCATTCTATATGTTAAACGTAATTGCCTGGAAATGTAGTATTTAATTTTTTTATAAATAAAATAATATATAAATAAAATAATTTGTATATTACGTATGTGGAATTTTCTAGAAAGACACAAGAATTTATATTGGTTGTTATCAATTTAATCTATACCTATGTAAAAGTATTTCTTAAAGTGCCTATATATAATAGTGAGATGGAATTGTATTTTCTTCTCCACGAAACTCAAAAAATAAACCTCTCCATGGTGTATAAAGCCATTTGGATTTAAAAAAAAAAAAAAAAAAGAANNNNAAAGAAAAACTAAAAAAGTGATCTGATTTTGACCCCAACTTTCTTATTGCTTTGGGTAAGTACAGTAGGATAATGATAATGTGATGATGGATGTTCAGAGCAGAATATGCTCTTAAGGCCCTTTGAATGAGTTTAAGCTTAGCAAGCTTTTAGACTTCTTAGTGATTGGCTTTGCAAAGCAGTGATTTCATTCCTTGTTTCAGGTTTACTTGGTATCTCAATCATTATGTGGTCCTGATTTCATCTCAGTACTCTTTCATGACATTTAGTGTAATGAGGAACACCTTCTTTCAGCCAGTATTATTACAGCAGAAAAAAAATTAAAAGGTTCGTCTTGGACATATATATGTATTCGCAAAGAAAAAAAAAATATATTAAAAATAAAAGGAAACACCAGGAATAGAAAATCTTTTTCCAGAGGAGCAAATGAATTTGCTAAAAAGAAGTGCACTCCAAGTTAGACGTTGTTTTATTAGTATTAATTTGCTAAGCTTCTATACATAATGACCAAAACAATTTTCTCAGTATGCAAGGCTTGATTCAGAATGACTGTGTGGGAGCAATTTGTATAGCGAAGAGCTGACTCCAGATAGCAATTTCTTTGCCCTTTGTATTTTCTGTATGAGAGTTCAGAGTGTCTGGGTAGAGAAAGGGAATTGTTAGCAGTTCCCAACATAGAAAGGGATTAAAACTGTTTGTATAAAGAATTGGGACAATTGTGTCTGCTTGCTTCACTTTAGTTAAACAAGTAAAATGATTATAGTATACTTTATTTACTTGTGACTACTAAAGCCTTTTCCAAAATTATCCAGGGGAATGTACTCCTGGATAATTTAGGATAACCTAAATACTTCAAAGATAAAACTAATGTGACTTTTATTACTTATAAACTACCATTTTTGGACTCTTATTAAGGTGCTGAATGTTGCCATATATGGAAATGTACAGTCTTATCTGGTGCTAGTCTTTCATTCCTTAATAACTGGCTGATCTAAATGTGAAGCGTGGTGTACACCTTCAATATCCAGCAGCAGTCCCATCAATATCATCTGGGTGTTAGTTACATAAATGTTTTAAATCCTTGTATGACTACGTTAACTGTGACTTCACCTCAGTTTCAGGGGTACTGCTCAGCAGTGAAGGAAAGCTTAGAGCTCTAAAACTATGAATGTGATTAAGTATGGATCTAATGACTATGAAAGAAATTACTTTCATGGGCTTAAAGACACTTCTTTTTCAAGGTAAAACAAACCATGAAATTAGATGATAACAAGGTTGAGATTTATATATTTAATCCCTTCCAGGCAAAGCTCTGGATGAATTACAGTCAGAAGAAAACTGTTTTTAGATAGTCAGTATAACTGGCAGAATATATTTAAAAAAAAATCACGAGGAATTAAGATGCTAGCATAAAAGGGGAAAAAAACCCCAAACCCTAAACAAGTCAGAAGCTAATGAAATTGCTTTAGAAATATAGGCTCCACTTATGAACATAAATCCATTAACAGCACTGTGGGCAAAAAGGAGCTACTTTAAGATTTTTGTGATGGGAAAAAAAAAATTGGGAAAATTCATAAACATATGAAAATCCAAAAAGGGAGGTGAATTCCATATGTGGTCAAATATATCAAATGGCAAAGTAAAACCAAGTTGTTAAAATTAAACCTATGTGTTGTAAGTACAAAACTGTAACTTTGTTGTATTCATTCATTCTTTTGTTCTTTACAAGTATTCTGTAAGTGTCTGGTTCAATCTTTTATGATGTAATTGTTTTAAGGCAGTGTTTTTATTTTCTAGTGAATGAGTTCTACTTAAACTCATTTCCAATTTTTCTTATTGTCACATTAAATGATTCCATGGAAAAAGCTTAGCATTTGGAAAAGAAAACTGTACTTGATATGCACATTATGAAAAAAACTCCTATGAAATTCTGTTCAAAGTGAATAGGAAGTATTCATTATTGAGATAAGCTTTTCTCAAACTTTTTATTAGTTTAGCTTAGATGGTGTTTCAGGACCAGCTTGGTGTACCTACAGCTTCTTTACAACTCAAACTTACTGACACTATTTCAATCTTTCCTCTTGTAATGAATCTCCCCATGCCATCCTAAAACATTAGGCTTTCTACTAAACTGTGGCATTTCCAAGCAAACAAATCTCATCACAGCTTTAATGTCATAGACTGAGTGCTCATAGTGTATTATTCTTTCTTTAGAGACTCTTTTCCCTTACATGATGTAAGGCATAAAACAGTTTACCTAATATCTATAGGAAAATACATACTGTCCATCATCTTTCAGAAATCCTGAGAGGTGCCTGAGGACTGGAGGTAGGCAAATGTCACCCCAGTCTTCAAAAAGGCCAAGAAGGAGGACCTGGGTAACTACAGACCGGTCAGCCTCACTTCCATCCCGGGAAAAGTGATGGAACAACTTGTTCTTGGTTCTGTCTCCAGGCACATCAAGGATAGGAGAGTTATTAGAAGTAGTCAGCATGGTTTTACCAAGGGGAGGTCATGTCTGACTAATCTAATAGCCTTTTATGAGGATATAAGCAGGTGGATGGATGATGGTAGGGCAGTGGATGTGGTTTTTCTGGATCTCAGTAAGGCATTTGACACTGTCTCCCAAAGCCTCCTGGTAGATAAACTGTGGAAGTGTGGTCTGGAGGGTAGAGTAGTGAGGTGGATTGAGAGCTGGTTGAAGGGAAGAAGCCAGAGAGTTGTCATTAATGGGGCAGAGTCTGGCTGGATGCCTGTAACTAGTGGAGTCTCTCAAGGGTTGGTACTGGGACCTGTGCTGTTCAATGTCTTCACTGATGACCTGGATGAGGGAATAGAGTGCACAGTCAGCAAGTTTGCTGATGACACAAAGCTGGGAGGGGTGGTGACACCCCAGAAGGTTGTGCTGCCATTCAACAGGATTTAGACAGGCTGGAGAGCTGGGCAGTGAAAAAATTAATGAAATTTAATAAGGACAAGTGTAAGGTATTGCATCTGGGGAGGAACAGCCCCAGGTACCAGTATAGGTTGGGGTCTGGCCGGTTGGAGAGCAGTGCAGGTGAGAGGGACCTGGGTGTCCTGCTAGACAGTAGGATGACCATGAGCCAGCAGTGTGCCCTCATGACCAAGAAGGCCAATGGAATCCTGGGGTGTATTAGAATGGGGGTGGCTAGTGGGTCAAGAGAGGTCCAGGGAGGGTGTGGAGACATGTTTGTGTGTGATCTAGTCTAGATGATTTACTTGGGCGGGGGGATTGGACTAGATGATCTTTCGAGGTCCCTTCCAACTCCTGACATTCTGTGATTCTGTGAAAATATAGCCTTAATGTATTGTTCCTGTTCTTCCAAGTCCAAGGATATGGGCAAAGTGACATTCTAGTATTGTCATAGGCAAAAGCTATAGACAAAATGAGGAATTAGGCCCATCTAAGTTTCCAATATTGATACCTTTCTGTTAACAGGTTTCTCTAGTATGCTGTTGCACTAATCTGTGTAATGTATGTGGGGATCTGCAGTTAAAATATGTAGTAATAGTTTTAATTCTTCATTTTAGTGCTATCTGCTAAGTTTTATACATAGCTTAGGAACCAATAATTTGTTTATCTCACTATTTAATACTTTATTTAATAGTTGACAATGGAAATATCATATCAGCCAAATCCAAGTCAAGTAATTTCTGAGGCTAAAATACCCTGAGAAGTTAGTGCTGAACATTGTTCTCACTGAAAATATAGCACTACTGTGATTGATACCATTACAGATTGAAGAATGATCTTCATGAGAATTAAGACATTCACGTGACGACTTTTAAATGTTTGAGTTCACGTCTGATATAGATTAAAAGTGTCACCTACATGATATCTTCCTGTAAGAATAATAAAGATGATAAAAATAACTCTGTGATACAATGTTTCTTGCTTTCCTTTAATTTCAAGGAAAAATAAGAGCAACTTTATTTGCTTTGTTGCAAAGGAAGTGCATAGGAATAAAAACAATATGAGATATTATCATTTATATTTTTAATATGTATTATATGTAGATTTCTGCTGGCTATACATTGAAGCAGGCTCAGAATTATACTTTTTCATATTTGGTTTGTCTGAACTGTTACAGCTACAGTGAAACAAAGAACAGTAAACTTTGAGTGGTGATGACATATTTCCCTGCTAATTAGCTGCATCTGGAATAGAAGACTTTTATGAAACTGAGTATCTACAGCTGTTGATAGCAAGTCTGAAAGTATTCAGCTTCTAAAATATATCATTTCAGTAAGAGAGGTAGGGGTCAATTAAGCTAGAAAGCTTTTGTATGTAAAGTCATAGATAGGTAAAACAAAATGGCTAGCATGAAAGGGGAGACATAAAATAATGAAAGAAAAACCATTGCATAAGATTATTCTTATTGAGATCTATTGCAAACCAAAGCATAGAAAAATATATTTTTGTAAGAAGTGGAATTATTTTGTTCCTGACATGTTTACTACTTTTTTTTTTTACATATTTGAGAAAACTGTTTAGACATATACTGCTGATGACCGTTTAAAGATTTTAAAACATTCAAAACCAAATATAGAGATTGGTCTACAATATACATCTATAGGATGCAATTTGTTGTTAAGAGATATAAAAGTAGAAGAGATAATATGTTTTCCTTTGGATTTCAAGTCTGAGAGACAGATTTGAGCTAAAAGATGTTGGTAAATCCAGTTGCAAATAGTTGTCTGATCTTTTTGTTTTAGGAGATAGCTATTGTGCACTCTTGCTATGCTATATATTCTTCATATACTTTTGATCGGTGAACAATATCTTTTTAAAAAAGATATAATTAATACTGAAATGACTGGGTAGAATGAAATTATCTAAATTTCCCAGATAATAAAAAAAAAAAAATTGGGGGGCATGGGAGGATAGGACAAGAAGTTCATTTGAATTAAAATATGTTTTCATTTTGTTCCTTGTAACTTAGAGCTGTGATATACTTTAAAGAAGCAGCAGTTTTCTAGATGCAACTCAAAAATAATCAAATTTAAAATTGTCCTTGATACTTTTTTCTTATAATATGGGATACTGTGAATAATTTTACTAAAAACGAAGAACTTTTAACTGGAGGTCATACTTTCATTATTCTTTTCACATTCTCCAATCTTTTTCCCTTTTTTACGGAAAAAAAAAGTCTGTCCAACCTGAAACAGATAGTTTTGTCTGTATGGGTTCTTGTGTAGATTTGATTAACACTACACTGTGAAGTCTTCAGGGTCAGGGCAGATTGTATTAGAAGCATGACAAGTAGTTAATGAATTTACATTGACTAATCAATACAAAGCTAAAGATTTTTCTGTCAGGATTAATGTCCAAAAAGAGTAGGACACACTATTTGATACATTATCTTACACTGAATCATATTGTTATTGGACATAAGATTAAGGAACTATGTTGTCTCCTTCTGTAGATACATAACTGTTTTTTGCTATGACACTGATATATAGTCATTGCGTTAAGAATTCATTTAATCATCGGTAATGTTCTGTGGAAATTCCTTTGTATATCATATATGTACTTGCAGTGACTGGATAAGTACGAAATTTGCAAATGTTTGCTTGGTAATACTTCCTGCTCT
Organism: Heliornis fulica; assembly: GCA_013399135.1. Lineage (NCBI taxonomy): Eukaryota > Metazoa > Chordata > Aves > Gruiformes > Heliornithidae > Heliornis > Heliornis fulica. The sequence goes on along the minus strand of VXBZ01012839.1, from coordinate 49,675 downwards.
GTAGCCATCCAGAATTCAGCTTGGAGTTGGAGATACATTTTCCAAATTTTAATCTATGCTTTCAGTTTGAACTGAACTGTCAGGAGTTCTGGTGATGAAATGTATTTTCAGCTTTCAGATGCTTTCTAGATATGCCGTGATCAAAAGAGTTGCTGTTTCTTGAAAATTTAGTGACCAAAATGAAATGAATACTCAGTGATCGTGTGATATTCCAAGAGGCTAAATTTGGTGAAAAAATAAATCACTGGAATTCTTTTTCAAGGAAAATTAGGCATGATAATCATGTCAAAATGGTAAGAAGGGATAGTTCTGGTTCTGAATAAGAGAGAGGAATTAAGAAAGATGCCTTATCAAGTTTTGTATTAAATTCCAGAGACTGAGAAAAACAAGCAAGTCAAGCAGTATAGCTGCCTTCTCATTGAAATGCCAATTAAAAAATTGTAGTACACAACAGCATCAGTAAATGCATGAAGGGAGCACAGGAGGGGAGAAATAGAGCAATATATTATTTTTGAACTATGAAATTTTAGACAGCAATTGTTTTGTTTAGGACTAAAGCACATAAATAGTTGACAATCTGAGGCGGTCATGTAATGCTGTGTCTTTAAATAGCACCATTTTTGCTAATTGCGTTTCTAAGAGGACAGTGAAAAAGTATAATGAATTTGCACTGGATAAGGTTATTTAAAAAGTCATGCAAATTCTTAGTTGAGATCTTCACTTGTCCAGTTGTCTGTGTTATATATAGGAATGTCTGTGTAAGCACAGCAAAATTCACGAACAATTAAACAAAGTGATTACTGTGTTCAAAATATGTTTAAATTATAATCAAGGCAAAATGCAGTTCTTTCCAAGAAAACAGGTGATTAGGCTGCCTTTTTGGTTAAATATAGAATGTAATAGCTTGATCATCCTTTAAGCATATTTCATAAGAAAAAACACGAGTTATATAGATTACAAGAGATTTTAATATTCAGAATCAGTGCTTTGGCTTTATTTACATCAGTTAAATGAAAAAGGTAGTTCAGTTCTCAGTAATGGTGAAGAATAGTCTTTTAGGATTTACTATGAAAAGATTAAAACGCAGACTGGGAGCTTACAGTGCTGCTGTACAAATCTAAGGTATGGCTGCATTTTTAGCACCAGCTTTTCTAACTTAAGTAAGATAAATTAGAATTAGAGAAACTTTTGAAAAAACCCACAGTCAGTGTGGGTGATGTAAGGATGGAACAATTTCCACATGGGCTAGAAACTAAAAAAAATAAAATGTTTGTATTCACAAAGCATATTTAAGATGTGGAACTTATTTGCCACAGCCATTGTTACTATTTAAACTAAATTTGGCCTTCAAAAACTACCTGATAGCAAGACAGTAAGGTTCTTAAAATGTGAAGAAGTCCACAGATGATTCCTCTACTTCAGGATTTTGTTGGAGGCTGGATGAATATGATGGAAAGATATTTATGTGCTTTGCATTTTTTTGTGAGAACTGGTACTAGATCTATTCTCTCTCCCTCTCATGTCTAAAAAAGTAGTTTCAGATCCTGTGAAAGAGTGTTCTCTTGTTTCTCTCTTTTAGGACATAGTTATGTCTTGGTTCAACTAATTAAGTTGCTCTTGGGGAAATATTTTGTTTTCTTAGGCCTGAGTCTAGTTTACTGCATATATGAAGTCATTGCATAGAAAATGGCTGCCAATGTCTAAAAAGTTTCATTAGGCTCAATGCTGCTTAAAGGTGTCCAGAAGACTAATATGATAAAATAAATTAGTTCATGAATAATATTGGCCTATAAGATAAGAGCAATGGAAGGCTGTAAATTAATATTTAGGGCACATCCTTCAAAAGTGGAGAATGCTAAATGTGATTTACCTTGCTAGTAAAGCTGTTGGCTGTGTGGATTACATTCATCATTATCACTTATTATAGCCATCTCAAGATGAATGTCACAGGCTGACACCAACCATTTGGTTCCTGAAATTAATATGGTCATACGCTTCTCGTAAATACTACTCATTCATGTCTTCAGTCGTCTTAGTTTTTATCAACTCTCTGCTGTAAATACGAGTTACCCCCTTTTGTACCACATGGTACATCACAGTGCATTTAAGTATTGTGTTTAAGTTCTTTTACAGCTGCTGCAGCTTTTTTGTCTGCCTACAGACATTGTGTATTCTTCCTTTTGCCTTTCCTAATCTGTAGCTATTCTTTGATAAGAATAAAAAAACCCAAAACCTATGTGAGAAATGTTGTGCTGTTTCAGAGCACTACAGATAACATTGGTCTTTGCATTTTTTAAGACATATAAGATTGAAGCAAACAAGGTAAGGATAATGGTGCCCTATTAAACTTCTGGGAGTTGTAAGGGGAAGAAATATGGGGGTAGCAACAGTTTTAAGTGCTTTATTAAGGAAGTGATGCATTATTTAGCATTACCATCAGATGCAGAAAAAAAATAATCTGTGTTTAACCCATTATGTACTGTAATATCTGTCGTAGCTAGCTATATTTTTAACATATTTGATTTCCAGGTATGTAAGCTGGAAACTCATTAGAAATGTAGTTGGTGAATAATCACTTAGGTGGGAGATGATATCTACACCTTAGTCTAGTGTAGTACAGTATCCTGTATACTGGGACATAAGGAGAATGAATAATTCAGGAGCATTATACAATTGTGCCCAGTGGTGTGCCACACAGTGGTATATTGGGGGAGGCTGTAGTTCCCAAGGACTCACCTGTCCTCTCCATACTTGCCCTGTTAAATGCTATCTGCATTCTAGAACATTTACTCAGTGTTATCCAAAGTCTATTGTGTGGTGCAGTATGATTTTATGTTAATAAACATGTGAAAGAAAACCCCTCTAATATTTTCCCATCTGGAAATCTGTTATCACATGCTTTTAAGGAAAAACACACATTCATGCTTCTTATACTGTTGGTTTTGTTTCTTTTTTTTTCCTTTAACTAATCAAGCATCAAGAGAGCAGATAAGTCTGGGTTAGATCTCATGAAACTTGAAAACCTCCTATGGCACATTGTTTCCCACTATCAGGTATGCTGCAGTGGAAGAGTCTGACGTGCTGCATAGCCCTTGTCTGCAGCTGCCTTCTCAAGGTAAGCCATAGCTCTTTGGCCTCACAAATTAATGGTTCTAACACAGTTGTAAACATAGGGACTTATTAAATCTAATTTAAATACCATGAGGCAATGCAGTTCTATCCAAAACTGCATTTGTTTCCTAGTTTCAGTCGTTGCAATTGCTTGTTACATGGCCCATCGGTGTGAGCTATGGTGAACCTGTGGCAAGCAGAATGCAATCAGCTGGACTTCAGTAGATAAAAAGCCACACACTACAATGTCTTGTGGCTTTGCAGATTGCTTTGTCATTAGGAAAAACATCTTTACAAGGAAAGTTGTGCAGTGCTGGAACAGATGGTCAACAGAGCTCTCAGAATCTGCTTGAATGTTTTTATCAACTGCCTAAACAAAGCAAGGATGGTATGTGAAAAGGGGCACACAGGACATTGTTACAAAGTTTTTTAAAAGGTAAAAGACCTTTTGTTTGTTTTGTTTTTTTGGTTTTTCTTTTCAAACCTATAGCAAATAAATATTCACATCTTGTTAAAGAACAACTGATACTGTCTTGGTGCAATACTAGTTTCTTAAAACTTTTGCATTATAAGTGTTTGAGCACTTGTGGAATCGCATGTACACACACACACTAAATGTCTTAAATGAACTGGAATATTTTCTTTTGAGATTCCCACTCGGAGAAAAGCATTAGAGCTATGTAAGGACTTTAGAGTAGACACTACTCTTAGTGTGCCCCAGCATTGTAATTTCACAAATGAAAGAATTGTGCATTTTCACGTGTTCAGAATCTTTGCAAAGCAAACTCTGTAAGGGTCTGACTAAGGATTTGGGGGTGAGTGGGTTGGGGGGAGGGAGAAGGAATTAAAAAGAGAGAGTGAATTGTATGCTCATGGCATGAAAAAAAAAGCTTCTGAGGATCAAATTCAAGAAATTTGTTTGAAGCAAATGGCAATGGTGAAGGAATAATTCACATATATATTTTATGTAAAATTATGGGTTGCCAGGTTGTTTTCATAGTTCAGTGAAGCTCTTTGCAACTAAATAGCATCATTGTCAGTCCTAGTTCATTAATATTATCAGAGTGGGATAATTTCTGTTGGCTCAAACTGCTCTTAGTCAGAAGGATTTAAAATATTGGTTTTGAACTTGTTTATATTTCACTTTGCTTATAATGAGTTTTATTTCTACTATTTATACAATGATTTACTGAAGACCCTTGAATATACCACACATTCATTAGCTGTGGAATATAATGTAGAGTGGCAGACAGAATGTACACAAAGATATTGGTAGGAAATAATTACATGGATTTCACCACTTGTCATCAAACTGTAATGAATCTGGCAAAAGCTTCATTGCAGACCTTATTAGATTTTACATAATAACTTATGTTCCAGAGAAGAGGATTTCACAAGAATGCTGTAAGAGGAAGCTGTGTTATTAGAAGAACAAGAAAATTTTAAGGGAACGGGTTTTTTGGGTGAGCTTGGAGCATCATTTTACTGTCTAAAACTAGAGCGTTTTTTTCAGCATTAACTGATTGTGTTTTCTTACGTTGTTTTAATTGTCTGCCCTTTTCTCTCTATGCACATGGTGAAAATATAGTATTGTTAATCTAGGCTGAATTTTTTTTCTCTGTATAATTTGCTGTACTTAATGTGAATGAGCCAATGCAAAAGAAAGATCTTGTAATTGAATGTTCTTTTCCTGATGAGAATTCAATTCCAGAAGCATATCAAACTCAGAATCCTAAATTCACTGCCTCTCACTGTTGTTTTTTTTTTTGTTTTGTTTTGTTAATAGGCTTTAGTTTTAAAACTCTAATTCCCACAAAAGCTCTAAACTAGGGGAAGTTTTTAGGGATTTGTACAAGATTAATGCAAACCAAGAAAAAAGAAAATATTTATTTTCTAGTGAAGTCTGTATTATTGATATATATCTGAATTTGTACTTTTACATACAAATACATTGAACTTGTAACTCACACTGGTTGTTCTTATGCTGTCTGAATAGTGATTCAAAAGGGGAATATATTTTTCTTGATTCATTGAGTGAGTTTGCTGCTGATCTTTATCAGTTCACACAAACTGCCAAAGCCAATGTCTGCCTTGCTCTCCTTACGTCTAATGCACTTCCTCTATAAACTCTGGGGATTACACCAAGCTTTTATAACTGGCAGCATGGCATAGCAAGGGAGGGAGAAATGCAAGGAAAGGAGAGAAAAAAGATATTAAAGCTTCTTAGTAGGACACCAGGACCATCGCTCATCATCAAAGCTGTCCTTGTGAAACAGTGATCCTTCTAGCAGCCCTTGGAAAGTCATACTTTGCCACTAAATGGAAAACAACAATTATGCTCTGATGGATGTTCAAGATTATAGTTTTTCTTATTCTCAATTTTTACAGTTTCAAATAAATGTCTCCCTTGTTTCCTGCTGTCTTACTGCTCCCAAAGAGTACATTCACATGAGTGAAGAAGTCTTTATAAATGCTCACAGGTTTGCTAGAACTGTCTATTTGTGGTGTCTCTTTTTAACTATTATGAGAAGTCAATATTTCATTTACATCTCTTTCCTCTGAAAACCCAATCTTCTTCATGTTCTTCATTATCTGAATTTTAGAATCGGAGTGTTTTATACCAGCTTGCTTATTTACCTCTAAACACACTCCTTTGTCTTATCTTGTTTTTTTTCTTTTAAAGTTTCGGTTTTTCTTATAACTTGCAATTGATGCTTTTGCTCTTGTTACATGAATAAAACCTTCTTGGAGAAAGTAACATACCTCTATAGTATTTTCCTCATAGAAGCCAATTTCTGCAGCTCCTGCTATTTTCACCCGCGATTTTCTATTCTTTAGCCTGCCTTACTCCTTTGACACTTCTCTACCTAGAACCTACTTGACTGCTCAAAGGAAAAAATGGTGATATGTAGATGCCTAAATACCTTTTGAGGAACTAGACTAAGATTGTAAATGGATATAGGCTGTGTGCTATAGTTAATTATTAAGGTGCCTCCTTCCTAGACTGGTATTGAGAGCCTTGTGACCTTTGAATTTTATATTGAATGCATGGGAAATTTAGGAATCTCAGTGTGGCACCTATAGTAGATACCTGACCAAGTGGAAACACAGAGATGTAGGAAATTCACAACAGAGGAGTGCCTGACTTACACAAAGAGGTGCATCTCCATAAGGATGTCATAAAGAGGTGCGTATCTCCAAAAGGAATACAGAATCTTAACTCCTTTTTAGGTTTTAGAGGAAGAGCATGTCTTTAAAATAAAATGCATCCTAAATGGGGGAGATACAGTCTCAAGCTCACTCCTTCCACCTCCAGAAAGCTTGCTGGTTCCTTACTAGACTTTACCAGTTCTTAGTCCTGCATGTAGTTCCCTGTCCTTGAGGATATACCACCCACTTTATATAAAAGAATTACAGATTTGCTGGTGCTCAGTGAACATGATCCTTCATCCTTGAGGCTTTATGGCCTCTTGTGGCAGAGGGTGTAAGTTTACAGCGTCTCTGCAGGGACTTGTACAGTGTACAGGTGAAAAAGTTTTTCGTTACTGATTGTTATGAAAAAGTATTCAGTTGTGAAAAACCAAGTCTTAGTTGTTGTCTTCTAATTAATTTGTTGAACTATTTAATTCCAAAACCAAATAATTGTGAAGCAATATATGACTGTAAAATGTGGGTGATTTTTTCCCCTCAAGAAGATCCCTTTGTAGTTGCAATCTATCAAACAATCCTGCTATCAGATTTTGTGTCTTAAATATTCCATGAATTCAGACTAATTGGCTGTCAGCCACAGTAGTGGTAGTCTATGTGCATTTATAAAGTCCTACTATATTGAAAACGATATACTTAGACCATACTTGGAATTTTGTCCTGGTTTCTTTTGTGTTGTGTTGTGGGTTTTTTTTTTTTTGTTTGGTTTTGTTTTGTTTTTTGTTATTTTTAATACCCTCTGTTAACATCTCATAGACATTCAAGCAAGAGTAAAAAAATAGGTAGTAATATAGAATTAGGTTTGCTGTGAGAGCAGGGCATGCCTTTAAAATTCCAGTGCTTATTTAGAATGAGTTTTGAGCACCATGCAGAACTGATTACAGGACACCAAAGATTGGCGTGATTTGCACGTCTGAAGTGTTATAGTAAAGTGACAGGAAATAAGCACAAGTTAATATGAACTCTACCAATTTTCATCAAACAGGTGGTAATTTTTCTCTTTCAGTATTACAGCAACATTTTACAAGTCTGGATTTGATGGTCTTGAAGTATCTCCTGATTTACATTACTGAAAGACAGAAGACTCATTTCTTATGGTAATTAAATTTCTCTCATATATTTTTCACTTTCCTGTTATTGCAATTTATTCCATGTGATGTATATTGTCTTTATCAATAAATTTAAAATTTCTTTTCCTTTTACCCTTATACATTTCTGCATCCTTAGATGTCTCATCTGTTCAGACATTGGGAAAATACCTAGACGACTTCTGTTCCTAAGACAGATTTCTGTTTCCCTTTCCCACAAAGAGTTAAAAAAAAAAAAGCAAAGTACAAATAAAATGTTACAAGAGATATACAGATGGAACTGTATTAAGGTCTCTCCATACTTCCGAGATAATGGGGCTGTTCTATCCTCATCAGATCATGTTTTCTTATGAGTAGTCAGTACAGTCTCTCTGCTGCTGTGAGATCATGTATTGGGAGCTCTTAATACAGAGTTTTTTTTAAACCTGTGTTGCTTCCCAGATTTCTATTTCATCTTGCCTAGTAAGAAGCATCCATTTTCTCCTTGTATTGCAGAACCCTTTTGCATACTTTATTGACTTGGTGCCTTTATCAGAATCAGCGCAGCTTTTAATGTAGCTAGTAAGCTTGTCATTAGGGATTTGATGGAAGCCTTCCTCAAATTGTAAATAAATTATACTTCATGTACGGCCATTATCGTATTTCTCTAGAGGTTTCAATGGCTCCAAGCTTTTGTGATATAGACCATATCCCTTTAGGCAAGATATCCCTTCAGGATATTTCCCTTCAGGCATGATATGCTGGTTGTAGTCATTACAATATTACTTTGACTATTCTCTAAATTACCCCTCATTACTGTACATTTTCTTTGCTTTTCTCATTACAGATGTAAACATTGTGTGCCTGTTGTGTTTTCATTCATCCTTCCATTCAATTCTTTAATATACACCTTCTCTCAGTGACTTTTGATAGATAAAAAAATACCACAATAAAACTCCCCAAAATCCCCCCATGTTCTAGCCATAGTTAAGTTTAAAAATACAGGGAAATCAGAATACGGCTTGTTATTTAACTTAATGTGAGAAATAACTAATTAGCTACAGTAGCATATTAAAAAACATCTTTATAGCTCTGTTGGGAAGTGTTATTAAATAGACCTTGCTCTTCATCTTGATTGTCAACTGACCTGGGCTCTGTCAAAGCTATAATAAGAGAAGTAGATTCCAGAGGTGAAGGGCCTTTGCTGGGAATTTCCTGTCAACATCCCCTGACATTTATATTTAGGGACTCAAGTGTTGTAGCTGACCTTAGCTGTCATGGGGGAACACAAGGGGAGAAGTAGGTTACTTAATTACAGTCATTCAAAACCTTGCCGATGCTTAACAAGTTCTCTGTTATGATTCCCATTGGGTTACATGATTTCATGGACATGAACACTATTGTCCGTTACATCACATCCTATGGGAGCATATGGGGATTTATTGTGGAGGGAAAAATTTGTATGAGCATGTTTTAAGCTGACATAATCAGAAAGTTCTTATGACCTTAATGACTTCATCTTTAGTTCTTTTTAATGTAAAATTATGCCCCTATTGCATGCATGTAACAGATGCATTTTTGTCAGTACCAGTCTATAATTTCTTTACTCTTGAAGATTCACAGAAATTTGATTCTCTGTTTAAAAAAAATCTTTTTTTCTTCAATTCTTTTAGAAGTCAGAAGACCATTTATGAGCGTCAAGTCTTCCTTGTGACATCACTTTTCATAAGCTCATAGCTTACTCTTGATTAGTCTCCATTTTCAGCAATCTTTTCACTCGTTGTCCACATATAATATGTCCACATAGCTTATATGCTGTTGCCTAGAAGACATTATCCTTGTATTTGAGTTTGTGCTTCAAAGAACTCAAGAAATCAGTCTCAGGTAAATTTCCTCTTCCTTTATAGGCATTTTGTGTTTTACAAAATTTTCTGTGACTGCTACTTTTCTGAGAAACAGAACTAACAAAATAGTTGCTCCTGTATGCTTTTTCCATCTGCCCCCATAATCCAATCTGTCTCCCCCATCCAAAAGGTTCTGAAGTTTTATTGACCTTTGGTTTTGCTAAGATAGGGTGTCACCTTTAAATTATCTTTGTGACTTTGGAGGAATTACTTTCTATGTTTTATTTAGTTAGCTAGTAAATAGCAGCATTTCTTGAAGAACTCTAAATACCAAGAGACACATTGTTCACAAGATTCTTCTCTAATGGGCATTCTTTAAAGCTTCCTTTGGTTTTACTTTTTGTTTGATTTAGGGTGGGATAGTTTAGTAATAATTGGAACCTTTTACACACAAATTTCAGGAAAGGTAGTTTTTTCTTATCACTGAAACTTCTAGGTGGGGAGGGCATCTTTTAGATTGAAATTAAAATATTGTTTCCTGCTAGAGACAGTAATTGTCATCTCTGATGATTATTAACTGCCTAGAAGAGTTCCTGCCTAACAATAAGGAAATGACTTGATTGTGATATTTTCTGTACTTGTTAGAAACCTGGAAGGAATTAATCTTATTTTTTGTCTTTCAAGATCCATTTAGCATCAGAAATCCAACTTTCTTTTTTCTAAGTTCTAATGGTTAATTGCTATTTATTTGTAAGAAAACAACTGTTGGTTTTTCTGTTGGAATTTTAGTTTGTTTGTTCCCTTATCCCGTCCCCCACCCCACCTTTTCCCCTTCCTTTTAGAATGGTCTGCAATCATGTCAGCTTTAATTTGCATGTAGAAATAGATCATTTTACTTCTTTTTTTTTTTTCTAACTTGGAGTTTCAATCATCATATAAAATGATAGAGGTCTGAGTCATGTTTCAGAATGAATATATAAAATCATGTCTTTTCCCAGTGTTCATTTGCATGTATGCATGTACTCTTGGATTAGAGATTAATTCAAGATTAGTAAAACATGATCAGGTTGATTATCAACCAACAATTAAATCATTCCCTAGTGAAAGACCTTAATACTTTTAATTCTTCCTATTGGGTTGTGTAGATCTAGTACCTATTACACAGGCTGCCAGCAGGGACATAGGGAATAGTGCTAGCCGTGTTTTTCAAGCTCCAGCAGAGCATGCTGGAACATGATCAACCCTCTATCTGGAAGTGTCTGTGTTCTATGCAGAGACTCTTTTATGCAAAGCCTTTATGAAAAGATATATGATTAGCAATATCAATGGAAATGTCATGCTCTAATGTTAAACTACTAGAACAACAAATTTTTACTTTACCTGAAAGTAAACTACACAGGCTTACTGATGTGTGTGTGCTTTACCCAGTTAAGGAAAGTAATGAGCACTGATAAAAACCTTTTGTGCAACATAAATTAATCAAGGTAAGTGTACAATTGTCAACTAGTGTAGCAAAACACATCTCCTAGTGTTGAAAGAATTAAAATAAGCACTGAACATATGACTACATATGATACGCCACTAAAATTTTTCTAGAGCACAGAATAAGAGTTTCATAGTGGAAGCTAAGATTCTGTGTGTTTCCTGTCTAAGGCTCACTCTGACTGCAAATGTTTCTGGAATTCACTCTTAAAATGTTGTCTTTTTCTGTTTGAGGTTGTGTCAGTGAGCAACTGTCTAAAATTTTCACTGCCTGTTGAATAAAACAAGAATCAATCGCTGAAATATTTAAATGTATTCTATATTTTCTAACATGTGCAGTTACAGTTCAAAGCCTGCTAGATTTGAGACATAGCGATAAAAGTACTCTGTCACATGCAGCACGGACAGCATTGTGGCAGCACTGCAAACTTTCCCTGTCTGATCTGTCAACCTCTGGAGGGCATGATGCTCAGCGGCTGATAAAGTACTCTGTGCTGAAACCAAAATTATGGGTTCTAATGAACCTCAGGAATGCTGCTGTCTTTGAAATGTGACTCCCTGTCCAGTGAGAAGTGGGCTGTTTTCACAATATTGAACAGCCACTGGATGATAATGACCTTCAATAGCTACAGCTTGGGGCTAGATTTGAGTTTGATACTAAGAGGTGAAAAGCTTTCAAACTCAGTACCAGTCCCTTGAGCTATTTAGTCCTTCCAATGACTTATTTCTTGGTAAACACAAATCCCTTTTGTCCTCATCATGCTTGTTACTCTGCAGCAAGTTTTGTACAGGCTCTGTCTCGTATCTTTATGGTATTTGAACATTATTCTACTCTCATTCACATAATCTGTAAAAAAAAGAAGATGGTGCTTTCGAATTGAAGATTTCTTTTGAAGTCCACCAACCGCAATTAACTCTGGCTTCACTGGGTTTTGGCTTTTCACTGGCTTCAGTGAAAGGAATTTAAGCAGCTGTATATTTCTCTGTCCCTTTCCTCAGTGCAATCCACAGCTGAAGCTCAGTGGTGTGGCAAATATTTCTCTGGTGCCTAACTGGTTAAAGCCAATTCAACTCTCTTGCTTCTGTTATGGGTAAAAGTACATTTTAAAGCAATATGTGAATGTGGAGAATAAAGAGGGATAATTTCTCAGTTTTACTATCAGCTCAGATTTTCTCTTTAGCATAGACAAAACATTTTGCCCAGGATTCTTCTTTTCTCATTGTAGCTCTGTCTTCCTCTTGATTGAGTAGGTCAGTAATGTAAACTGATAAACTGCTGAGAAACATGATGTGGACATGAAGACTTTCATCAAGCTCATCAGTTTAGAATAGCCTCAGGTGCAAAGCATGTATTCCTACATGCTTATACATGTTTACTGGTATCAACTATTTGTTAAACATTTTCATGATAGCTGTAAAAAATGAAGGTACTGTGCCCCTATATTTTGGGGGACATGCTGTGACACTATGTATTCACGCAAAGAGCAAAAGCCCTAAATTATCTTTAAAGTAATACTTGTATCCTTATGCTATGGAGTAGCATCCACACATATAGGCTGGCAAGTATAGAGCAGGTTTTTTCCTTTGAACATTTCTTTCTACACCCTACCCACACCTACCCCACCCCCCAAACCACTATCTGATTATTACAGTATTTAGGCTATACTTTGTTGCTGCACATTTACTCCCTTAAAATAGGGTCCTCTTACAAATAGGTTAATACAGATCCATTTAAACATGGCTTGGCGTACATATTTACATTGTACTTGATAGTAAAGACCCTAGTAGATTGCAAGCATTATCAAACTAAGAATATAAACCATAAAACCTTGTGTGCCTTTGTTGTTGTACTTTAATTCTGTTAATCGCCCTAGGTAAAGATTAGCTGCTGTTGTCAATTTAATTCAGCTTCAAAGAAAGCAACAAGGTCACTTTTTTTTTCTTTTTTTTTTTTAAGCAAACAGGATTGAGTTGTCATGTAGTTCTAATAGGCAGCACAGGGAATCATTAGTCCACCTCAGCTCCCTGACTGATGGGCATTTCACTTCAGTCATCTGACTGAGCACTAGTGGCCCAGTACTATTGACACCGTGTCAGAGCTGAGAGAAGATGCCTTAATCGGCTCAGACACTCTCTGCATTGATTTGACAAGTTGCTGTAATGACCTTCTTGTTTTTCTGAAGGATTACTGTTTACCCAGGGAGGTGCTGTGGAGCACATGTGCTGTATTGTCATGGAAACTATTATTGTTGCATCTTGATCCCATTAATGCTGTGGTGTGTGACACTGATATGAGACACTGAATATTTCAATGAAGTACATTCCACCTCAGTAATACTAATCATTGACCACTCATTAGGTTTAAAAAATGTACAGCTGGTTCTGCATAGCTTGACCAACAGGAGTTAAAGTGCTGAGGCTGCTTTTCTCCCTTATTGGGGTATATTATGAAACCCAGGTAGCTTCTTTACTCTTAAGGAAGAGAGTGCCACTGTCATTAATTGTTTTGACAAAACCAAAAGTTTGTCAAATTTTGACTCAAAACTCAAAAACTGAGTCAAAAACCTTGCTTTTTGACTTAGGTAGATTTCCAGTAATTTATGGTGTTTCTGGTTGAAGAAAGAAATAAGATCAAGGTGGGAAGGAAAAAACCCTCATACTTAAGATATGTATATCCATCAAAGAAAAACTGTTTTGGGGAGGAGAGGGTTAGGTGATATATAGAACTTTTTCTGGATCATGTTGAAAGTGTAGCAGCCTATTAACTAATAAATTTTTCCCTGTTATTTCCTTGTATCTGTAAAATAATGGCAAGTGGAAGGTGCGTCACCTTACAACTCTAAATTCTCCCTTGTTGAATGAAAGCATATTTTTCTCAGCCATTTCTTTCTTGCATTTGGTAGATGAGTATGTTATCTTAACTATCTCTAAAATTAGTTTCTTAGTACAACACATTTGTGAACAGATTGAAACAAGCACGAGTGATTTAGTCAAAAAGAATGAAAAAGAGACACTGATAATGAAGCAGATAACTCTTAACTGGTTAGTCTGTAAGACCTGACAGCTGATTTCTTGGAAAAGGTAGGAGAGCAGGCTTTCTTGCAGGCTAGATCTAATGATTAAGCTGCAACAGAAGCAGTCGTTCTGACAAATTTGAGCAATTTCCTGTTCATCGATTTTTGACGAGAGGAAAAAAAAATCCCCAAAGTTTTTTATGTGAAGAATCATCTTTCATACCTGGCTTAATAATTGGGAAATATTGTTTGAAAACGTGTCGATAGAAGATGAGATCTTAGCTAGTGGCCATGAGCTGTGAATGAAAGAATGATGCTATAGAAGTAGCACTTTAGGAAAAGGGGGGGTTATTTTAAAATTAAGAATTATTTCAGTTTTATTCTTCATCTTACATGTTACAAGGCTACCCATACTTAGACCCTCTTGTATCTTAAGATGTCTTACTGACTTTAATGTTGAAATCAGTGCCTAGATGCAGTAACATCTACAATTTCTCTCCAATCCAATATACAATGATCCAGTTATCAGCTAATAGTTTGGGTTTGAAACATGTGTCTTACTGACTTTTGTGTTTAAAGTAATGAATAATGAAATGCCTTTCACAATATTTGAAAAAGTACTGAGTAATATTTCCTGCATCATGCCATCAGTTTTCATCTGATCAGAGTCATTAATATTTCTACTTTGATTCTAAGTTTTCTTGGCAAAATATTAGTGACTGAATGCTCTTTGTGGCATTCTTTGAGAAAGATGTGCAAAAATCACAGTTTCTGAAAGATTTTTTTTTTTCAGAACACAAGCTAGAAAGGTTTTCCAATAACTAATCTGGAAAGAGATATACAAACATCTAAGAATTTTCCCATTGATTAACTACATCTAATACTCTTATAGTATCAAAGATGGTTTTGATTACATTTCCCTTTCTTTGGAGAGGAATAAATCCTTCATGAGTATAGAATGACTCAAAGTCTTTTGAGAAGAGCTACACTCGAGAGGCAGAATATATGCCTGTATTCACATCTATAGCAATTTCTTGGTGGCTTCTGGGGTCATCCCTAATGTGAAAAACATTCTCTTCATCTTAAAGAATATCTTTCATTTAGACTGCTCTTTACTTGAGCCAGACTAAATTTATAAAATTACTTCTGTCTTAGAAAATATTTGTCAGGTTCATATTCTGAGCTTTTGTTCCCTTGGAACTTCCTAGGTCTCCATTATGACAATGAAAATTCTGGATAGCAGTAGTTTAGCATTGCTTAGCAAATTTATCTTGCCATGAGCAAGGAACTAGCTCTTGCCATGAGCAAGGAACTAGCTCTGGAACTAGTCAAGGTCTGAGTCAGTAAGGAAGCACTATCTCCCTTGCTTGACTTTTAAAGATGCTTGCAACTCTGAGCTTGCTTGCTATCAGAATAGTAACTGTTGAAAGTTTTTTCTTGGTAGTACTCTAGACAACTAATCATCACAGCTTTTAGTTTCTTTCTCTGTTGTCTTTCCAATCATTGGAACAGGCTGCCCAGGAAAGGGTTTCAGTTACTTTCCCTGGAGGTATGTAAAACAAGTGTAGGTGTGATGCTTAGACAGGGACAGGGGTTTAGTGGTGGACTTGGCAGTGCTAGGTTAATTGTTGGACTTGGTGATCTTGAAGGTCATTTTAAACAATTTTATGATTCTGTGCAGGAGTGTGCTTGGTTTCACTGGAGAAAAGAAATTATGTTTCTGGGACAAAACCATCGTTCCTTTATCTTCTGTGTTCATCCCAATATTTGGGCCATTGCTTGTTACATGAAACAGAAAGCAGAACCCAGGTATTCTTCCTTCCACGATCCAAGCAAACATGCTGTTGTCTTCTGTCATGCATGCTTACTTGCTTAGTAAAAATACATGCTTAGGTTTTCAATGCAAAATCACCAGGCATAAATATATATAATTAGTATATATTCCAAATATATATTAGGAATTACATTATATTATTAAATTAGTATATATTCCAATATTTTAAAATATTCCCTATTTTTAAATTCTTTAGATGTTAAATAAATATAATTAGTAGTATTCAGTATTTTAAAATTCTTTAGGGGTTGTTCTTGTGCATTTAGAAATGTATTTGTGTGATATATATATACATATTTCATGTACTAATTAAAATATGTGTCTATATAGTGAAGTCAGACAGGAATAGAATATGTACTGTGATGAAGTACATTCTGTGCAGTTCAGTTAAATAAATATTGAAATTACAGACTCCAGAAAAGTTTCACTAGAAAACTGCTAGTAGACATTATGTTGTCTACTGTATTCATATTGTATTACCTGCTATTCAAATTAAAGACTGAGTGAATGTGAGATTATTGCATCACTTTAAATCAAAAGATATTTCAAAGTGATAGCTCAGTGTAATTGAAGAATACCTGTATAGCATTAGAATGTTGATTTAACCAGGAGAGATATTGCATGCAGCCAAAATAGCACTTAATGATATTGAAATTACCAGTGTAATTAGCTTTCTGGGGCTTTTCCTTTTTTTATTTTTTTTTTTCCCTTCCCTATGATATCTGCTGGAATGAGACCCTTTAGGCTAAAATAGATTATTTAGACTTGAGGTTTTTTTGCTTGCCTATCTACTAAAATTTGACTTGGTTTTGTTCAGGAGGGGAACTGGATGTTTTTACACTTGGAAGAAGTTTTTCCTGAATGCTAATTTTTTGAGACTAAAAAAGCAAAGGCATTTTTTATGCCTTTTCTACATGTCAAGATACAGTAGCTTGCTCCTAACACTGCCTTCCTGTTTAACCAGCATGTGTTTCATTTTATTAAAGGTGCAATATCTAACAGACATTTATCAGTCTTTTTGATGAAGCACTTTCAGAGTTGCCATTCACATGCTAAGCATTTGATATAATCATAAAAACTCTTCCCTAATCAAATCATGTTCTTAGGTTTTACATGCCAAATGTTAAAACCTTTGTGTGACAGGTTTTTCCCCGAGAATGTTGGCCTTTTGTCCTTCTAAGAAAAATATGACCTTTTTCAAGGATGCCTCTTCAGCTTGGTTTTTTTTTGTTTGTTTGTTTGTTTGTTTTTTTGCTTTCCTTTTGTTTTTTTTTCTAGAAGCAGTGTGCACAACTGTTGGTGACTTCTGCAAAATAGTTGTAGTTAGAGATTACATTAAAAAAACCCACAGATCTGAAAGTCAATAAAACTGCATTCTACATCCTAAAAGCCTGCTCATCTTTTTTCTGGTAGGTTTAAAAGAAGATCCTCATTAGAGTTTGATATTCAGAGACAAGGGAAGGTCGTATCTTTGCCGTTTAAACCAGCCAGTAGACTTGTATAGCAAGCTGTGGCCCTGGGAGTGCTTTGAGGTGGCATGGTTCTAACCTAGAATACTAAAAGACTTTGTCATATTCTAATCCTATTTTAAACAACTAATGAATAAGTTCTCTTGCTTTACTCATTGAGCCCCTTCTTGGAGAGTTGGTTCCTATGCTTGACTAGAATACATGGATTGCATTTCTGCTGTAATTTTAAAGGCAGTTGTTGTGTAATTGGCGTTTTGTGGAAAGACTTGGTCATGACAGCTAAGCACTAATCTTTCAGAACACTGTATTTCATAAATTATCTGCAAAAGCTAGCTGAAACTGAAGAATGGATCTGCTGAGGAGAGGCAAGGGCCGGGAAAATAGCAAAACAAAACTGTCCATTAAGCTTCTCTGTTCTATTGTGTTATTTCTGCCCTTCATACAATCTTGCTGCTTTACAGTTTAAAATGATATTTAAAAAAAAAAAAAGAAAAAAAAAAAGCACCGGTGAAGCATTTGTTGTTATCATTATGTACAAAGCGTGAACTTTAAGGCTAGGCTGCCAAACAGATAACTTGACACTACACGCAGAGACAAACATCATGTACACCAGCTGCTGCCATGCATCTGAATCAGTCTGGAAGATGAGATGATTCTTCCTACCATAATGCTGTGAACTTGTCTCAACTGAGCATGAATTGCAAAAATATTCCCCCAGCTCTCCCGACAATGTACAAAAAGAATGGGTGTTAAGAAAAAGTTGTTGGTTTGGGGTTTTTTTTGTGAGGCATGAGTGAGCTCTTGTATTTACTGTGTGCTTCACTTGCTATGTCTCAGCTGTTGTAAAGGTCTCCTCTACCTTAGTCTTGGAAGGCTGTTTTTACACCATGTATTCATGGTGCTGTTCTCTCTACCCCGGTGCACTTTTAAAGCATGATCATCCATAAGACATGCCAGTTTTTGTGCCACTATAAAACTGGTGAGATTGAAAAAAAATGCTTCTAGATACTAAGGTATTACTGTTGAGATATATTAGACCCCATCTGCAGTCAGATGTTTAGAGGCTCAGTTTATACAATTAAAAACAGATTGTACAAAGAACTTGCAAATGTAGAATGATCAATAAGTTTTACTTGCATAGTACACTATTGCAAATTTAGTGGCCATTTGACATTATTATTTTTGTCTGTAATATGTAATTTCACAGAGACAGAACATAACAGATGTTTTCCAAAAACAAACCTCTCTTCCAGTGTACCAGAATTTCTATTAACTTCAGTGACTAGTCCAAATTTGAACAACTGCTTGCTGCTCACCAAGTACTGTAACAATTGCTTTTCAGGTGAGGCTTCAATAGCCATTAGATATCTGGTGGACTTGCATGCTCAAACAGGTACCTCCACATTTTCAATCAGAAGTTCTAATTGCCAGTCTGGTGGCATTAAAAGATTCTTTAAACCAAAATTATTTTTTTAGCAATATTTCACAATAGATGAGATATAAAGATCATTCCAGATGTGTTTTATACAAATTATCTAATTTAATTGGTTCTGAATTTTGTTTTATGATGGTTCCTTTTGTTTCTCATAGCAGAGTACAAAACATTCTCAAACTGAAGTCTGATCAGTTTTCATTTTGCTGTTTGCAATCAAATATCCTCTAGCTGTCCAACTTTTCTACACTGAATAACTATGAATTTTGCCAGTATTCAATAGATGTGCGTTCCATCATACTTCTGAAAAGCTCTATTTCCCTTTTGTGGATCTTTTCAATACTACTCTATTGTACTTCTGATGAGGCAAAACCATACAATACTTCATAAGAGGGTATCCTATTGTGTAGCACAAAGCAGCCTTGTCTCTTCCAAATATTTTTGTTTAAGCTATTATTATTATTCTATATTAATTGCACTTCATTTACTAGTCACAGAAAATAAGAATTTCCCAAAGACGTTTCTGTTGAATGCAATTGGGAAACTATAAATCTGTAAGCAGTTAGGTGGAGCTCCTGGAGAGTAAGAATACAAGCAATTATTTCTCTGCATATTTCATTGAAAATGTAACTTTGCTGGCATACGTAAGACATTTGTTTAGCTAAGGGGAGTTGGACAGTGAGTTGGGTTTTTTGGTTTGGCTGGTTTTTTTAAGGAGATAATATAAATAAATTATTGCTTGTGCCTTTGCCATAGTTAAGATTATGGAAAGTCATTTTAGGCAGACATAGGGAACAGATCTTTGTCTCCTTGTGTCTTTGGCAACATTCAGTATCTTTGCATAGCAATGTGTGGCAATAAAAAATAATACAACAGAGTTTTACAGAGTTTGCATTTTGCCTCTTTGCTCAAAATTATGCTCTTTTTTAGGCCCCAAGTTTTTTCCTTCTTTTTGTACACTTGATATTTTTCCTTAGTTACATTTTTCCCTTATGTAAACTGACAGCACAGGCTGTATTGAATTGCAAAACCTTATGTTGAACTTTGAATCCAGAATATGGACTTTAGTTGGATTCATACTTTTATGACACTGCTCTTCAAGGCACTTTTCATATACCATTGATGTGAATATACTGTTGATTCCCCTTCAGTTGGATACATCGCTTTATTTAAACCTAATCTATGGGGGCAGGTGACAATTTATTTGGGGTTAAGCAGAACATCCACAGCTATGGCTAGAGTAGGGCAGTGTATGTACTTCCTCACCTTAAGATAACTCTAATACGTTACCTTTGTGTCATCAAAACCTGAAAGTATTCTTGATAGATTCAGATTCTTTATGAGGTTATAAATCATATCTGATATATAGTGAGTATTGTGTGTGGTTTGGGTTTTTTTTGTTCCTTTAGTAATATGTTTGAATAATACTATTTGATTTATTAACTGAAATGTCTCACTCCTACTTTGATCTGTTTGCCTTACAACTTCTCCATTTTGTTTGTTGCTGTGTTTGCTGTTGAATTGCCTTGTTAGTAGAGCTTCAAGGAAAGGCATATGGCGTTTACTGCTCTCTCTTCCAAAGTCTCCTTTTGAGAATATTTTCAGTATCTTTAAAATTCAGGATTACTTAAGAGGAAACTTGCTTAGATTAACCGCTTGTTGTTTTATTAATGTATTTTAGCAGGACATTGATTTTTGGGGGGTGAGAGAATACATTTGGTGACTTTTCTTTGTTTTTTTCAATGTACCACACAATCTCAAGAACAGGTACTTTCTTATTGTTTTGTGATAGTTCTTTCACATCTTCTGTTGGGATGCAGCAGCCTTTAGAATTTTTCTATGTCTTCTACCATATAGTAAAGAGTGGTACACCTGTCACTAAGAAATGGAAAAAAGCCAATGCTGATACTGCGGCTTGCAGTTCATCGCATTGTGTCACGGAAAATTTTATTTATTGATTGTGCTGACAGTGGCAGTAAATAGAGCTAAGTCTGTTTTACAACACTGATGAGAACGTGTATCTCATAACTCTTCATGCACACTCTGACTTCAAATCACTTCCCCTTATTCCCTTCCCCCATTTAAACCAAACACATGCTTTTCTATTTCATTATATGAACATGAATTAATACTGAGAGGAAATACGAGGAGTCATTTTTATTGCACATTTTTTGACGTGCAAGTCTTCTTCGACTTCTTAGTAAAAATTAACAACTACAAATTCCATTTCATCTGTGAACCCTCTTATAGATCACATTATTCACTCAATTGACTGTAACAGTTAAGACGATTACCATCTGTGATCTAAATATATGTTTATATTGGAATGCAGAAAGTCTTTCATTATTAATGCCTTCTTATAAATCCAACTCTCATTTAGATGACAATCAGTTGGTTTTATGACAACCAGACTGAGTTCAAGTTCTTGCTTGTGTTTGATCACTGTGTGCAAGTTGCAGACTCATTTAAAATGTCTTTGAATAAGGCACAGGTATGCATTAATCTTGCATTTTCCTAGGTAGATCATGTGTCCATGATAGATATAAAATCATACACTAAAATATTCATAGCAAGCTTGTGTAAAGGACTGTGAAATACTGTATTTTAATCAAGAGGAAAAAAATAATTTATTTTGCAGTAGTTGGAGTAACAGTTCATGGATGTGATTTCTCAAAGCTGTGGAGAACCCATTGTCATTTATTTAAACAAATATTCAGTCAAACAGAATTAGTGCAAGTTTTTTGATATATACGACCTACAAGTGGTGTCTAGTCCAATTCTTGTTTCATCTTTATCTTCAATCAATTTACAAATGCTTCTTCAAGGCTAGATAGTTTTTATGGTACTATAATTTCAATTTCTGGGTGTCTGCCATGCTAAAATATTGATTTGCTTAAAAAAAAAAAAAACCCCCAAAAAAAAAGGTCAGGCTGAGATGGTATGATTTAAAGGACATTTCCTGGTCCCTTTTTCTGATGCCTTTGCGTTATTGCAGAAGAATAAAGAGACTGAGAAACTGCATGTTTCTTATAGTAGTTGGAAGTCTCTCTGGCTGGCTATAGGCAGAGCCAGTGGTGTTATGATGCCCTACCAACTTCTCTGAATCTCTCTGTGGTTAAAAGTGATGCAGGAAGAAAGAGGGTACACTGATGGCTTCATCATGCCCATGCCTAACCAAAAATTCCTTCTGAGACATAAGGATCTAATAAATGTAATGTGAGTCCTTGAAAGTCCTAAGATGTACTGGAGCTTGATATTGCATTTGCATTACTTTCAGAAGTTTGTTTCTGTTGTAAGTAATGAATCCATTCTTCATCATCCTTCCCTATCAGATTTACCAGTTCTTTCTTTTTTTTACAACTCCTGTAATTGCTCCTGTTTAGAAAGAAGCTCTAACTTAGGTTCGATATTGTGTGTTCTGGGGTGAGAAAACCCACTGCCCCTTCCCCTCTAATGAATGCCAGAATTATCACAGAGCTATGCCCCATGAATAATGTATATAGACCAATTAAATGAAAGTACTGTATTAGTTCTTTTGGGAGGTATCAAACTGCCTACAAACTTGTAGGCAGTGGCACTGTCTTGTCTGAAGCTAACCACAAGTAGTTACTTGTAACATTTTGAATCCTATGAATTCATACCTTTTGTTTTCAAGCAAATATAAATTATGAGTGTCTGAACTCATAATTCATGTGGGACTTTCAATGTGTTCAGTATGGCTTATCTGTTCAGATCCCAAAGCTGCTAGGAACCTATGACTCTGCTCCTCCTGAACTTAAAACTGATAATCTACAAAATCGATTTGTTCTCTTAAGAAGACATTTTAAGATAAAAAGCCAAAATTGAGCTTACTTATAGTTATTAAACCACATGTGTTGCTTTTTAGGATAGCCAATGGGCAGAATAGTCCAGGGTGGGGCTTTCAAAAGTGCTTAAGGCATTTGGGAGCGTAACTGATACTAAAAGTCTAAGGAAATTATGCTCTTACACACCTCTGGCACTTGATTAAAAAAATCCAGTTTCAGAAGAAAGTACTGTGGACTGTTACTGGGACTTAAGTTCTGTTGATTCAGTTATGACCCATTGTTGTGGACCTGGTGTTTCAGCTCTCTGAGCTTATCACTTATCCTATATTGACCTATATAAACAGGCATTTGCATATCATTTTCAAGGACCTCTAGAATTATATAATGGAGTGGAATGCCCATATGTCCCTGGGTCTTGGAAGACATCGTTGTGTGATTGCACAATTTCATAAAGTGAAGACTCTGCCTAAGAATAACTTTATGATGGGCATAGCATAGTGCTGGGTTTTGATTGTGGCATCTGCATGAAGCTACAATTCAAACACCAATATTGTCTGTCTTCATGAGATTAAGATGTTGACTGCTCTGTAAATATTAAGAATTTTATTGTCTTTTATAGAATCATTTTAATTTCAGCTATCCATTTTTTTATCCTAACTTTTTTTTTTTGTTTGCTTTTGAGTGCTTTACTAAGAGCACTCTGGGGAATTCATAGTCATATGAGGAATAAGTCTCACTTGAGCACTAAGACAACAGTGAACACATAACAGCACAAAGTATTTCACCTGTGGGTCACTACCTTGAATTTGGTTACGAGATTATTGACAGAAGCCAACACATCTGGCAGGTCTGTGTTGGCCTATGTGAAAACTGGTGATTACAGTGCAAAAAACCCTGCTTCTTGTGCTACTCAGAGAATATACTTCATCTTGAAGTAGACATATGTTAAAACACTTGTTTGTATGTTTCCTTCATCCATACTACCTGGTCTTAGCCTGTGCATTTTAAATCCCCAAGCCTTCAGTGGAAGGGTTCTCTTCCTCTACCATATTTGCACAGCACCACATGCAATGGACACTATGCCTGTGTAATTTTGCAATACTCTGACAAGCTGAGCATGAGTCTTAGATTTGCAGGTCTAGTGTTCAAACAAACCAGTAATAGCTCTGGGGCATTCTTTCTGTCACTGCACAGAAGTTTCAGGAGTTAGCAGATGATCAGCATGTGTGTGACGTAATATACTCATCACACCAAATTTAGATGAATTAACATGGGACTAGAGGTTGTGGCTTATTTTAGAACATAACTAGAACCCCTTTTGTGGAATAGTTAACTGATTATATCACAAACACTGACTGAGAAACTACAAAATGGAGGTGAAAAAGCCCCTAAAAACATAACCAAACTTTGTTGATTTGTATACTTGCCTGAAAGAGTTTGGTCATAGGAAACTGCTCAACCCAGCTATGACCCATATGGGTAACAGGCTTGGTTTACTTTATCCATAACTTTCATGAAAAATAAATTATCTGTGCACAATTTCAACATATTAAGATATGTATTAGGTCTTATTTCCTCTCAGATTAACAAGGCATGTCATTACTTCAAACAGATCCTAAGCATCTAGAAATTTTCCAAAGCCCTGCTACACCTGATATTTGGGGTATAACCATGCACTTAAAAAAATATTTAAAGTTCTTCCAAGTGACTGAAAACTCTAGCTTATATTTCTTTTTCACAAGCACCCATCCTTAAATTGAAAGCATTTCTGTAAACACTAGCATGAAGAGAAGTTTAAATATTTGAGCCCCCTTGTTAATTGCAACTTTTGATTAAGCTCTTACTTGATGCTGGCACCTGCAAGATCAGTTTTGTTTATATCAGGAGAAATTTAAGAGTGATACATAAGATGAGCCAGTAGCATTCGTGATGTTGTTATGAGAAGCCTGCTGGAACTGAACATTTCAGCAAAGGGAATTCTGGAATCTCATTTCTAGTACATACTTTCTTAAACAAAGGGGACAACGCAAACTACTCCCTCAACATTTAGTTGAGTCACTGAGTCACTGTTATCCTTTTAAAAAAGGGAAGCTGAAAGAATTAAAATGCAGAAGTATTACATTTATTGATTCCCTCTTTGAGAAGACTGTATTATTCAAGGACTTGGAAGTCAATGAGTTACTATCAAATCATCAAACTACTCTGTTTTATATTATATTCTGTTTATGGGTTCTTTTGTCATTCAGCATAAGGTTTTTTTTCACCCAATTTTCTTTACTGGCAAGGAAAACACAAGGCTGTATATTTTTTTGTATACATTCAAATTATATATTGTTAAGGCTATACAGTCAAGCACAAAACATGCTTTAGTGTATAAACTGTACCATTGCACTGTATGTGCCTTGAACATCGCATAGTAACATTACTTTCCAATATAAAAAAAAAGTGTACTTTTATTTTATGTTGACAGCTTCATTCAGTCCATTTTTGTCAGATTTCTAATACTGCCCCAGATCTGCCTATAGATTATTGATGTTAGAGCTTTGCTGATCAGAAATAGTTAGTTTTTTTCCCACCAATTAACTTTTTTCAAAACTCAGAAAAGATAAATACACTAATTACATATAATAATTAGAAGACCCTTGTATAATGAAGCAAGAATTTTGAGATTAATAAATAGCTGAATGCAAGTCTGATAGCCTGTGTAATTAATCACTAAACTGTGGTATCACTGCAATTCATATGTCAATCTAGGCTCTTTTATGGAAGTGATTTGAATCAATTGCTAATGAAATTGAGAAATTTAGAAGCAGCTTTCTGACTTTCAAGTGACAGGGCTCATATTTAACTCAAGAAATGTGACAGTTAATGACAACATAAAAGTACAGTGAATTATATGCCAGATCATGTGAGAATTACCGAGTCAACCTATTGAAATAACTCATAGCTGATCAGTGGGAAAATAAACAGTCATAATGACATATTTAGAAATCTGGGATGCTGCTTTAAAAATATGAGATTCTGCCTGAAATAAACCAAGGACTTAATCCTACAAGTATAACAATAATATTTCAAGATTTCTCCTACTTTGCCACATAGGAAAATTTAGTCTTGCTAATATTAAAACTATAATCCCTTAGAAATTATTATCTTTATTAAATCAATTAATTTCAACTGCCAAAGTAGTTTCATGGCTAATTCTTCTTTTTAATGTAATTAACATGCTTACTTAGTTACTTGAATTTAAACGATTCTGCTGTTGAATTTGTTTCCTTAACTTTGCACTTCCAGCCACTCTTTAATTAATTAAAACTTCATCCAAATATAATGAAACAGTTATTGTGTTTTAATGAAATATCGGTGGAAAGTGCACTAATCAATAATTAATTTAATTAAGGTGTATATGAGACAATATTGCTATATAATTAACTGAAACCCACATAAGTAACACATGCATATTTAAATTTTCATTAATAAGTTTGTTAGGAATTTAAGATCATGCTGGTTTATGGATTTACATGAAATGTATAAAATTAAAGTGTTTGTCAAAGACATTCTGAAATACATACTAAATGCAGTCCTGAATCATTTTGACAGTCATATAGCAAATTTAGGCAATTAAAGCCACGCTAAGAATGTGAGTGTGCCATCTTGGAAATGACATTAAAATCTGCAGGTTTCTTTTAACCTTTGAGAATCAGGTATGTAAAGGATACTGTGAGATGAAGTTACATGAGAGAAAACACAATCTATACTTTAAAAAAATGTGCCTTAAAAAGATTATGAGTAATGGAAATATTTTTATAATTCTACAGCTAAAGTTAATCATCCCACTAACATGCTGTTCAGACACCAGACTTAAAATCATCAATTTTAATAGAATATACACCTTAGTACATCATTTTCTCATTAGGAGTGGGGTTTTTATGAGTATTTACCTACAAATCTACTATTTAAAGGTGCTCCTAATTTGATACATTTGCTAAACTATGAAATTCCAAATGGATAGTACTCTTCATGTTTCCTGTATGTTCAAAATTCAATTTGTGTTATTAATGTTTATTTGACCTAATAGTGACTATTATTAGCAAGATATTTCACATCCCTAGTTTTATAATAAAAAATATAATGTCTTCCTTGAATATCTTGATCATAATCTAACTTGGATATCCTAATCAGATTCTAACCTCATTATTACATATTAACAACTGCTACTGAAAGAGTTTTACAAGGTTAAGTAATTGTCATGAAGAACAGTGGTGTTTTTATAATGGAATCTGACATAGATAGCAGATGGAAGATCGAGAGATTCATGATGATGAATGTCTTCTACAAAGTGCAGCCCCTACTTTGGATCCATGTCAAATTTTTGAGTTAATGTGTGTGTTTCTTCTCTCTTCAGATGAAGCACTTTGATAAGTTTTCATAATTGCTAAAATTTTCAGTGGAGCTTTTTTCCTTCTACTGTATTTAAATATTTCCACCTTAGTTTTCTTGCTTGTNTTTTTCTGTTAGAAGTTAAAATCTGTAGCCCAGTAAATATTTTTGTTGGCATTGCTTGTTACAGCTTACCAGATTAGTGATAAATTCACAACAGAGACCTTGGGATGTGTCAGGACTTCTCTGGACTTATTTTAGCCTGCTTGTTTTGACTCATTACAGCTTGTCTAATTATTGGGTAATTGTTTTTCTGATTTATTTTAAATTTGGCCAAGCACAACACAATTGTGTATCAATTGTAACTTTTGTATGTATTTTTGCAACTGTTAGACAGCAATGAATCAACTATGACCCAAGAATAAAATGCATCAGGGAATAACCTTCACTCAGAAGGTACATTCACCATGAGACTGAGCATAGCAGGAGAGCAGAGGTCCTGGCTTGGAACTGTGCCAGGGCTGTAACTCACTCACCCGTTAGTTGTGTTGAAGGGTTGCACCTTTGAGAGAATGCAAACCATTTTAGGGCTAATAAAGGGAACAAAATGACTACACAAGATGTTTTCTCTTTACAGTAAATTCAGATGTAATATGAAAATTCTAGCCAGTGAAGAAAGGTGTGAAAATATGTTGGGGAAATATGACCTCCAAGTTAATCTTAGAATGAGGAGGAAAAAAGTAATATTAACATCAGGCCTCTCACGGCAAAGAGGAAAATACCCACCTATGGTCAACATCTTTCTTCTATTGAAGAAACTGGCAACATCAACATCTTGCTGCAATACACTCTGTGGCATAAATCCTCAACTTCAGGACCTGAAAGATCAAGTATAATAGCAGAAAAAGGGGTAAATATGGGGAGTGTGTATAGTAATTTCAACATTATTATTACTAAGATTTGTTCTATGCTATTTATTTTCTTCCATTTCCTATCCTCTTCAGTAATAGATTTGAGCTAACAGTAATTCTTTAATTGGACTATTATAATTTTGATTACACTGCCTTTATATGCAAATCAAATTGCCTTTTTTTGCCCATAACAAGATTTTTGAGTATAATAACTGGGGGGAAAAAGAAAAAAAAGGCTATAGCAAACAGTCATAAAAAGCTGTATTAAAGAGTGATAAAACAAAAATTCTCCCTAATGTCAGCGATGTTTTCTACAAGATGGAATCTGGATGCCTTGTGCCTCACCCAGACTCCAAACTTCCGTGAGGCTCTCTGGCAATGGAAGTGGACATAGATGTACACTTGCACTGACACAAGACTAAATATTTTGGTTTAGTTCCACGAGTTCAATACTTCAATCTAGATTGATTTTAGCCAAAGGTAATGTTCCTATTGTAAATTTAAAGGGGGTTTGTTTGTTTCACTGTGGAGTTTTGTGAGTTTTGTTTTGTTTTCTTTCATTTCGGATCATAAACACTTGCAAGGTTTTAGATTAAGAAGATCATATTTCAATGCAAAATTACATTTCAGGGGAATCGTTTCAGTATATTTTTTCTATTAAAAAAAAGGTAGAAAATATCCCAGTCACAACTTCTAACAATATAACATTCTTAAATAGAATTAAACCATACATAACAAACATATAGCGTTTTAGCATTAAACCGTACATAACAAAGTCCATATCAAGCAAGCTGAAATAGTTTTTAAAGATGTGTCTGAAGAGAAATTAAGTAGTTATCCTGATAATTAGCTCAATCTTGCTTTGTAGGGAAAGCATGCCACAGCATTTTAAATATACAGTATCAAATCAGATTATTTTTTAATTATTATTTCTCTGTGCACAATAAGCTGATATTTATTTTCATGCTTCCTATATCATACCTTTTATCTCAGGAAAAACTGCAAACATATGGTAAGAAATAAAAAAATCGACATCATGGGAGTTTAAAATGAAATTTTAATGATACCTGTTTGGTATTATGAAATAAGTGCGCACCACTCTTGTGCCATTTGTTGTACAGGTGAGGTGCTTATTTAGCTGAGTTCAGATTTCACCTGTAAGAAGGGAGAGTTTTCAAAAGTTAATTTACCTCTTTCTGAAAGAGGTGTTTAAGATGTAGGGAGAATTAATTTTCCGCAATAGCTCTTTTTATAACTCAGTTTTGGAGGGAGACTTGATAACTAGCTTACAGTTGCTGGCTAATTTTATATGCATTATATTAGGTAAGATGAATTTTCATGTATATTGCTTGCATATTCAGTATATAGTTGGAAGTAATTTAAGTTAATAACAGCTGGTTTTTTTTTTATTTGTTTCCTAAAGTTATTTCATGTTCATACAATAGCCTAAACAATAGCTTTAAAATCTGCTCACCTTGTTTCTCTGGCCAACTGCTGTGAATCAGTACACCATTAATTATATGATTAATTTTGTTACATATTTAGCAATGCATTTTTTTATTGGAGTTGCAATACAATATTCTATATAAGCAGTAGTTAAATGTTACAATATTTCAAAGGGATGCTATTTACATAGAGATGTCATATATCCTCGTCCTTATAATGTGAAAAAATGTGTAGGCTGCCTTTTTTAAACCTAGTAAGATGAAAGATTGCAACATTTCTTTTTCAAAATAGTGCATATTAATTATTTATTATTTATACACTATATCTTATTTTTTTAAAAAATAGTTGAGCAATATTTCCTTCAACCTCTCTCCACTCAAATCACAAGTTTCAAACACTGGTCAGTACTTTTCAAGGAAGCTGTTAATCACAGTAGTAGGTAAGAATGATTTCTAAATCTATTTTCAGAATCTCAGATTTCTATTCGGCTTTTAAGTTAAAGCATTCTAGTCTTCCCTTGGTATCTGAACCTGTTATTTAAAGTGGGAAGTAATACTGGAAATTGCAGCATTGCAGAAATTGTAGCTTCACAGCTGAAATTGAAGAACTGACCCAGAGAACTGTGCCTGGCTGGTTTTCTGACCTCTGTTTGAGCTCACATCAGGTCCTGCAAAGCCTGGGTGTGATCTCACAACATGGAAACATGAAGACTCCTTCCAAAATGGAAAGCTTTCTCCTGCTGGTATGTCTGCCAAGCCCTCAGCCACAGCCATCTCCTGTGTGGAGGCTCTGGCAAGTTCCCAGCTAAAGGGGAAAATCTTTCCTGGGAATTGCACTCCCAGCTTGGAGAGTCCCAGTAGCCTAGACCCAGGTTTATCCTTGTTATCAAATACTTGCTGTATTTTAAAAATGTAGATGTCATGCTCAACTCTGTTTAACTCCAACTTGTCTATTTTCAGGTCTGCATTCAGTTATAATTGCATCTGTTTTACATACAGGTTGATTTTCCACTTGACATAGAGAGGGGTGTCCCTTACAATGTATCTTAACATGCTACTGATACTGCCAAAGTACTAGAAAAAAAAAAAATCTTCTTCCTATCACTACAGAGAGCTTTTGAGCATTCATGGCTCTACAATGTCCCTCAGTGAGAGAGGGAGCTCAGATGTCACCTGAAATTCATCTTATAGTAAATTCAGGACTCTGCTTGAGCTGAATACTTAATGTACCTGTCATATTCTCAAAATTGTATTTTGCACAGGGAAAAGATTGTATGTGTGTGACTTCATTACTCCAGGAAGACTAACACATCAGTGAGAATTGGGCAGTCCCTTTCAGAAGCAGGGATAAGGCAGGCAGAGGCAAGCTACATTCTCACAGCATCCCAAAGTGCATGTTGTTCAGTCTGTTTTGGTAACCACAGGTTAGCATTCTTTAATCACTGAGCGTAAAGGCTTGTTCTAGTCTGCTTCTGTGACTTCTTCCACCAGCATATTTAGGCTCCCCCTTTTTGGAACCCTTGACTATTAAGGCTTGTTATTTACAGAAGAACTTCAGAAGTCTCATTTCCTCTGTAAGGAGCTTAATGGAACCCCCAAACCCATTATACTGTATAAAATATATTTATCCATAGATAAAACCTCACTATTAGTAGTCTTTAGTCTAATATGAAATAATATTATTGTATCTACTACACATAACTATTTATTTTGTAACTGTAAAAATAAAACCAAAGACAACTCTTTCCCCTCAACTCCACTGAGGATACAAAATATGTAATGCATCATTATTTTTTTCCTCTAAGTGTTTTGCTGCAGATCTCAGGGTCTTATGCAGAATCTACTTTGGGATCTAGTGTTCACAGAATCGCAGAATGTTAGGAGTTGGAAGGGACCTCGAAAGATCATCTAGTCCAACTCCCCCAACCTGAGAATGATCACCTAGATTAAATCACACAGGAGCACATCCAGATTAGTCTTGAATGTCTCCAGAGAAGGACACTCCATAACCTCTCTGGGCAATGTTAGGATAGTACCCGTGGAGAGGGAAAAATGTCTCCATTCTTTCATTGCTGATGCTGGGCATAAAAATTTAACACTACCCATAACTTTACTACCATACCAAAATAAACTAAAATTATTCTCTGACATAAAACAAAGCAGCAAATCCTGGGCAGCTTATTTTCATGACCCATGTCAGAAAAGACATGAGCAGAAAAGACAGGCTTTTATAGCAGTCTTAAGGGCTGTTTGTGTTTACTTGTTTTTCATGAAGATCATGGTACATCTAAATTGCTATAAAAATGGGGACTGGTAGATGGTGTTTCTTGTTCTTGCTGCCAAAACAGCATCCCTGTTTACTTGCTTTTTTCAGCCCTTGATGGTCCACTTATGGCAGGTTTAGAAACAGCCTCCTTTTCTTCTTAGGAAGAGACTCTTTGTCTTTAAAGTGTCATTCAGAAACGTAATGTCGTGCAGCATATGAAGGCGTGATGTGTCCATACCCACCCCGCCTCTATAGTCCCACTTCATATTGCATACTGGGCAATTCTTAGAAGACAGGTATATTTTCTTTCCTGTTACCAAAGCAATATATCTTGACTGCTCTCTTATGGTGCTGTTTACGTTAAAGTTAGTACCAAATATAAATTACGGCCCAGCATCAATTTAGCTGTAAAGACTATGGGAGAGGGTGGGGAAGGAAAAGAAATTCTTTCGTTTTCTTACTTTTCAGGCCTATGGATAGTGACATGACATTAGTCAAATTTTCTGTGTATAAAACTAAATTAAATTGATGCTTGAAGCTTTTCTTGAATATGCCTCAAATTCAGTTCATCTACCATTATTGAAAACTATCACATTTAAGTCTTAATAATTCTTTACACTAGAGTGCTATTAATGTCATCATTATTATTATACTTCCCTATCTTCAATATATTATAGCTGTTAGAATTCAAGTACAAAAATCAATGGGAAAATTGCATCTGATATAAAATATTCTAATCTATCACAATTAATTTCCTTTCCTGAATTATGTTAATTATCTTGTTCCCCACCTGGGAAGAAACCTCTATTACATTCTTGACTAGATTTAGATCTAAAGCTGGTTCCCTGAAGTGTAAATCTTTGATAAAAATTCCATACTTACTCTCTCTTTCTTGTCTTTTGTACACACAGCGTAGAAATATTAGATGAAAGGTTTGGTTTGACCAACCATTTTTTAATACAGAAGACATCTGGTCTTCCTTTAAATAAGAAAAAAAATGCTCCCTCAGTTCTTGCCTATGGGCAATTAATCTGCACATATCCAATTTCAAGATTAAAAGCAACACTGAACATTCGCTAGTGATTGACTGCCCAACAGTTGATATATATATGAAGAATTATCTTTGATATGAAGTTTTCTTTCAGTTGTTATTTCCGCTTTTCTCAGCATGAGGATTTCTCATCCCTGAAAGTCCTAGAAACTCTTCCTTACTGAGAAATTATTTTAGATAAATGTTCATTACTCTTTGAGGATTGACAGTCCTGTCAGTGAAAAACTGAATATTTGTTTGATCATAAGGATAACTCCTTTAATATGTTACAATCAACATCATACTAATCACTACTGGCTTTTTCCTCCAAATGTTAGAGGAACAGAGTTTGCATCCATTATCACCATTTGCACTGTTTTATCTAAGTTTTAGTTATCTTTATTTTTTAGTCTCTTCTGTGAATTTTGCTTAAGGAGTTTATCTTTCCATCCTGTTCCTCACATATGACTAACACTGTAGGCATTTCGTAGGCATTTCATAGGCATTTAATTTTAAAACATTCTTCAAAATTCACTGAAATCTTAATGGCCAATGCTTTTTCTTTCTCATAGCACATGGCCATGAACCCTGGCCAGTCCTTGAAGGAGGTATATGTACCAAAGCAAAGGGAGCCAGTTCTGTAATAACAAGGCTTTAGCCTGAACATTTAGGCTGATTTAATATTTGCTTCTTTGCCCATTTTTAACAGCCAACAGAAAAGACTCATTATTGCTGACATCTCCTCAAAGGCTGTTTCTTCTGAAATGATGGCCAGGAAATGTACATTATTTAATAATTTTTTTACTGATGGCTTGCAATTAGTATATGAAAACTTTCAAGTGTAATTTTTTATTTCCCCTTTATACACTGGATCTGGAAAATTTTCTAAAAGATTGGCAAAGTGTTATGACATTTCTCACTTTAGAATTTGATTTGCAATTTGACTGATGTTGCGAGGGGACAATGCAGGACAATGTGACTCTCCTGACTGCAGCCAAAATAAATGAGGAAAAATCTAGTTCTTTAAACATAGAATTTTACTGGAATGTGTTTTGTTCAGATTTTTGCTTTTGTAACTGTGGCAGTCACAGGTTCAGAGATGTTACCTAACACGGGAACTGTTTTGGTAATCAAGATTCTGTTAGATTCAAAGTGTCCCTTTGTTATAGTACTTAAATATTTTGATCATTGATTAGAGTGATTATGTAGGGTTTTTTTTTTTACTCCTCTGATCTCATTTAGTATTTTTTTTCCTTAGGAAATAACAGATAACTACAGAATGATTAATCTGCAATTCCTAGCAATTACATTTTTGAACTAGGGAAATGTCTGCTGAAAATATGCAGGGAATAAACAGAAATTCCTGTGTGTTTAACCTATACTTTTGTACTTAAAAGGCAATATATTAGATAAATAACAAAAATATATGGCTTTCTTTTAAGCGGTTTTCTGTGAGTATTCTTGCATGTATCTGAAGTTAATTAAAATAAAAGCCTTCTAGTGGCTGCTTGTTATTGTTCATACAGACACTGCTGGGATGGGTAAATGATATAAAGGCTTGAGATTTCATCTTTGTTTGAATACATTTACATAGAATGAATAGAGGTTTTGGGGCTCTGCTCTTTCTTGAGCAGAAGAGCCTCACTTATAAATGGCGTTTGCCCAGAGCTCCACGTACTTGTTTGCAGTATGCCTGACATGCTCAGGGTTTTCCTTTGTGTGTTCAAATGGCAATATTCACACAGTATTCAGGAAAGAGCATAAGAAATGTGTAAGGAAAACTGTGAAATATGAAAGTCGTGGTGCGTTTCCAACTGTTTTGATAAAGACTTCAAATAAAGGGCTGTCAACAAGTGAAAAGGAACTCCAAGCCACAGCACACTAGCAGCACTGGTCCTACCTTGTTCTTGTGCAATTTTGAACCATTAAAAAATATCTTTCTATCTGAAGCAGACTTCATAGACATGAAACTTGTTTGATAGTTTAGAAGTAGGTTTATTGCATCTGGCCATATGGTTGTGGTAGCTCAGAACTGGCTTTGTGATCATGCCCAGAGTAGCAGATCTGGTGAGGAAGATGTTCATTAAAGTTTGATTTCAGTTGACTTCCTCACTTTGAAATATATTCACTAGGTGTATGACTGGAAAATTGCAGCAGTTAGAGGTTTTACATTAAAGAACCTGAGACTTCAATTATATTTGCAATTCATGTTTCAAAGCATACCACTGCTAACAGATGAGATGTAGGTTATTTTTATGTTCGTGCTTTCTATCATCTTTACTTTTATACTTGTGATTCTTTATTCTCAGGAGCATCAGAGTAGTTGTGAGACAATGTGGTGGCACTGGGGAAGGTGACCAAAGAGGTATTTTAATTCAAAAATAGGACCACAAGTCTGGAGAGAGTAAGGAACCACATTTTAATTTGTGATGGTAAAGTAGTTCTGGAGATACCATATTCTGTCCCTGTTCTTCTGTTGATGCATAGCATGGGTGCCAAGGGCAATGCAGTTACATTGGTGCTGCTATATCACAGCATACCAGTAATTTCTTAAGCAGGTGTGATGCACATATTAATCAGAAAGATGATGGGGAAGATGTTACTCTCTTCTAATATCAGTATTAATGGTCCCTCATTTATGGCATTAAGTTTATTTACAGTCAGTTTCTATATGTATATAATATATTTATCATAAAAGATTTGGAAAATGTATCTCTGCTGTTCAAATGTTTAAAAAAGGGCTAACCAAGACCTCTGCACAGTAAAAGTTTGGGTTTTATTGAATAGGTTTTGAAAATTGTTGAAGTTCCAGAGAGCTAGAAGTTTTCAGGGTGAATGCTAGAAAGTGGTCTAATTCAGTCAAAAATTAGTTTAGTAAAGTCCCAGAGAAGGGTCTGCAGTCAAAGCGGGAATTAGGTAACATCATCAGTATCCAAAATATGTAAGGATGTAAGGAAGTGGAAACTTGGAATATGCACTGGAACAGTTTGGATTTGCTGTTGTGCTCACCTAAACCAAATTGGTTGTGCTTTGGAACATTTCTTCCCTTCTCACAACCTCAGCATCCTACATTACTTCAATAGCTGATAAATTGTTTGGTGAGTTTTACACTAGATTTTTTCTTGTGTAGAACACATCCATATAAAATAATCTCAGATACGTAGGCAGCAAAAGTTTGAAGTGTATCTCTGTTCCCGTACTACATACATGTGAACCAAAGTCTGCGTAATAGATCAAGCTCAAAGTCTGTGTTTGGTCGTCCAAGCAGCTGCTGGTTTTGAATTGCCAATCTTATCTTGCAGAAACATGTCTTGTTCAGTTCGGAACCAGGTAGCTTATCTCACCTCTGAGACTGCACATCAACCTAGGGTCTGAAGTGAAATGATTTCAGCGCTATCAGATCAATTTGCTGTGAGCAGCCCACATCACAATACCAGCACACATAATTCAGTTGGCTTTGGCAGTTTGTTCAGGAGAGAGCTAGGCCTACATTTGCAGGAGCACTGAATTATTTCTTCTCTCTGGAGATGGAGAGTCAGAAAAGATCCCTCCAGGTCAGGGTTGAGGACACAAAAGGAAGCCAGCAATGAAGCAGCTAAATTTTACTTCAGTATGCTGGGCATTCAACAGTTTTCAAGGCCAAACCAGTGAAGGTCAAAAGGCTAATCTCAAGAACATATGAACATAGAAACTAATGTGACACATCCAATGGTGGCCTGTGGTTTCTTGATTATCCTATCTAATAATTGCTTTCTCTTTAATCAGAATCCTTTCCTTTCTTGGCAAATAGAAGCAAGTATCTAGAGATGTGGTTGATCAGATCAAAAGTGTTTTGTTTTGGTTATCCTTTCTGGACAGAAATGTATTGTCTTTCACACACTTATTTCTGATAAATGCATACTTGACTACTTTTGACATTTAGCATGCGTGTATCAGTGCAGGTAATATATTGTTTCTCTTTATTACTGATAATCAAGTTTTTCTTTCTGTAGCAATAAAAAGTAGCTTTAGCAGTACATCTGTCAAAATATTTACCTCCTAGGCCACAAAATTTGATGGTAGTACCTGCTTAGTATTTTAATTTCTATGTTATCAATACCAGAGGAAAGCAGGTGATGGTAAGACCGTGAGTTAAGTTTCTTCAAGATAAACGCTGGTGTTAGTGTAGCACTTTTCTATGACTGCTTTTAATTTGAATCAGTTTGGTAAATACTGGTAGTCGTCAACTGGATTATTTTTAATCCAGGTGCCCTGAGTTGTTCTTTGACCATAAATAGGAACCTAAAATGGCCTTCAAAATTGTTAACAACTATCATTCTTTTAGTCAAGGTCTGCAGAGAGATTACTGCCTGAACAGATTCAGAGGAGCTTTTTTCTGACTCCCTCTTTTTTTCCAGGCAAGCCTGAAAAAGTTGGTGAAGTAGAACTTATTTGGTAAGTTAGCTAAAACTCATTTTCAAACACTATCCTCTTGCTCCCCTGCTGTGAACAAGAAAAGAACTGTTGTTTTCATTGGGGCATGCTTAGTATTTTTCAGCAGTTTTAAGTGTAATTAAAGTATGGGGTATATCTATGCAGGATAGGGACGAAGGATTAAAAAAAAAACCAAACACAGATTTTCAAATGCCGGAGATGTTGTATGAAGGAAGCATTACGGATGAGAGATGGGTAGAATTATTTGCTAAGACTCCACTCCCCCCTCATGCCTGTGCTCTTGTTATCAGCTCTGAGGCAGGGAATATCTATTCTCCTTTCACTTACCCACATTCTCTCTGACACCTTTCACTTACCCACATACATTGTGTTCCCCGTGGAGTTTTTCATCTTGTTGTAAAAATGACACTTTCAGGGCTATGACTGTAGAGGCTGAAATGCTGATTACCTAGCATTAATCATTTCTAGAAATACCAGTCTCTCCTCTGGTGTGCATATAATATGTGTGGAGAGGGACAGACCGATAAGGTGTGTGGGAGTGCATGGGACAGGGGAGGAAGAAACTACATATTTACTCTTGGCTACTTTGGCATTGATTTATCCTTTTGTGGTCACACTTAAAAAATATTGTTGACTTCCCACTCCAGTTAATTAATTAAAGAAGTCTTCCTCATTTGGTGGTGCTCCCCGCTGGTTTCATTAATATGTAATTAAATTTCCCTTTGTGCCTTTATTGTCAATGTTTGAAAGCACATCTGCAGGGATGGCTTTATACCATCAGTCCAGAATCCCACTTCCCTCTCAGCTGCTTCTCTCCATATTGATGGCATACAGAATAAACAGAACAAGTTAATTTGTAATCTTAGATAGAAAATGATAGCTGCACTGTTTCTGTCATTGAGCACTCTGCCAGTTTAAACAGCTGATTAGTCAGCTTCTGTGGAATCGATCTGAATCAGTTCCACCTGCGTGCACCCACCAGGAGCACTTTATTGTAAATCAATCATTCTGAAAACATCTCACAAAGGGGCCAGTCCTCACTAACAAGCCATCAATTTAAACTGTCTGTCTGGAGCACTCTAGAAATTAGAAGTGCAACAAACATTTATTCAAAAATTATGGAGAAGTTACATTTTTTTATTTTTTTTAAACCACAACCTCTAAGTATTTTGTGCTGATGGTGATTCTTTTTTTCACTTTAAAAAATTATTATTATTAATATACATTAGGTCATTTTTCACACATCCTAGAAGTGCAGGTCTTTCTCATAGGAAAAAACAATAGGTTGAGAATTTTAACAACAGTGTATGGAATGGATGGCCTTTATTACTAGAAGGCAACATTAACAGTAACTCAGAGACTTTATATCCTGCCCTTGTGCCCCTTGGGTGTTAAGATCGATCCCCAGAGTCAGAGAAGTTCTCCTTATTCTTTGACATGATGAATTGCTAAATTTTACCTGTGCAGAGAGTGGGTCTTCCAGCTGGCAGTGGTTGGAGAAGCTGCCCCAGGGGGGAGATACAGATATATGGCTTGGTCTCCAAACTCTTCCTTTAAGATGCTTCATACTACCCTAAATAAAAAAGAGTGAAGAAGGAAAATCTACCCTTTTTTTTTTTTTTTTTTTTTTTTTTTTTTTTTATTGGCCTGTCTGGGCATTTCACTTATGTCAACAAAAAGCTGTGAGAATCATGTTTTCAAGTTGAGTGCATTGTTTAGAATCCCAGGAGTCTTATTGAGCTTGAGAAAAAAATATGGCAGTACTTAGTTTGCAAGGTGTAGAGCAAAATACTGTGTACAATGTTATGCTGTGTAATTACACGTTGCCACATGATTGCATTGTCAACATTGTGTCTGATTACAAAATAATTGCTTAGTTACTAGTTTGGATGTGAAGCCTCTCAGAGACCTGCATATTAACAAGTGTCCCACTCCTGGAAATATAGTCAAAATAATAGTTGAGACCTCATGTGATTGTGTGGAAACTAATTTTACACTCAGATGATGTTAGGCCTGATCTATTGTGGTTGGACTCAATGATCCTTATGGGTCCTTTCCAACTTGGTATATTCTATGATTCTATGTCTGAAATTCTTTCACTTATCTTCTTATTTATTGTAGGGTGCTCTCATCAAATAGCACATTCACTGCAAGTTTGAAGCATCAGCTTCTCCTTCTTGCAGGGTTTGAATGTGAGGGGTTTTCACACATTTGTTATGGCTGTACGTCTTGCTCTCTTCCAGCCCACATGTGTGACTTCTGCGGTTACTCGCTCTAACCAGCCTTACTAAAATGTGATAAAAATGAACAAGGCAACATCAGCTGTGAATCCACATTACCTTTTGACTTTTTGACTAAATGGATATCTCCATATATATCTATATTTCTTAAAATATACTATGTTGCTATTAAAATGTCGGGTTCCAGGAATTTGGGTGCCATGTCTCTTACATGTACTTTGCTAACTCCCATTTACCCGTCAATCATCTGTCACTGAGTGGGTAGTATGTACAGAATGTCAATGCTGCCTACCCATTCGAAAGCACAAATCCTACACTTGCTGGCCCACTGGTCTTAAGGAGATTGGGAAGCTTCTTCCTTTTCTGTTGCAAAAATTCCCTTTGGTAGCCTGTTAGGAAAAGACACAAGTAAAAAGCTATGCAGGTGCTCCAGCTTTGTCTTCCTCTGGCTTTTAGGCCCCAGAGGGAAAAATGCAGTAATCATGTCCTTAGGTATATGTTGGGGCCTGAGCAGCTTTGTCTGAGATGTACTTGGTGTGGTCAGTCAGGCACGAGTAACCAAGGTCGGTGAAAGAGGGAAGTTGCTGATGTGGCAATTAAGTTAGGGAAATTCCAAGAAAGGAGGATACCTGTCTGAATAGGGGTGTAGCTATAGAAGGTAAGGTAGCCAATCAGCTTAGCTCGTGATGCTTGTGCGGCGTGTGTACAGAAATGATTTCCTATATAATGTCACAGAGCTTGCTAATAAAGTAGAATAATTCTGCATCATATTGATGTGTCTGGTCATTCTCGGCTCGCATGGAACTAAAAGACCCCGGCAGGTACTGCAGTCAGGATGTTCTCAAATTGTGGCAGGAATGATATTACTTAAATCTGGAATCTGTGCCAGAGCTCATTGATTTCTAATTCAAGCCATCAAGCAAGAGAAACTACTTTGGCAGGTGAGCTGTTCCTCGACTGACAGAGGACAAGATGTGTGTGGGATCCTCCTTCTTGTATTGAAAGTTCCCATGCAACTTTTGCATTACTAGGACTTTCTCACCTTTCCTCAAAGGAACTTCATCTGTCTCTCTGGGCAGGTTTCTTATAAATGAGACTCCTGCTCCTCAGGTGACTTCTAGTGCTATTTTCAGATAGAGCTGGTCCAGCTGAGTACTGTGTGCAGTTTTGGGTGCCACAGTACAAGAGGAACACAAAAATATTGGAGAGTATCCTGAAGAGGGCAATGAGAATGGTGAAGAGTCTTACGACGAGAGGATGAAGTCCCTTGGTTTGTTCAGCCCAGAGAAAAGAAGGCTGATGGAGAACTCATTGCAGTCTATGGCTTCCTGATGAGGGGGAGTGGAAGGGGCAAGCACTGATCTCCTCCTTTTGGTGACCAGAGATAGAACCTGGGGGAACGGTATGAAGCTGAGACAAAAGGTTTAGGCTGGATATTAGGAAGAGGTTCTTTACTGGGAGGGTGGTGGGCCACTAGCACAGGGTCCACCAGGGAGTGGTNACTGTGTGCAGTTTTGGGTGCCACAGTACAAGAGGAACACAAAAATATTGGAGAGTATCCTGAAGAGGGCAATGAGAATGGTGAAGAGTCTTACGACGAGAGGATGAAGTCCCTTGGTTTGTTCAGCCCAGAGAAAAGAAGGCTGAGGGAGAACTCATTGCGGTCTATGGCTTCCTGATGAGGGGGAGTGGAAGTGGCAAGCACTGATCTCCTCTCTTTGGTGACCAGAGATAGAACCTGGGGGAACGGTATGAAGCTGAGACAAAAGGTTTAGGCTGGATATTAGGAAGAGGTTCTTTACTGGGAGGGTGGTGGGCCACTAGCACAGGGTCCACCAGGGAGTGGTCACAGCACTGAGCTTGACTGAATTCAAGTCTCTGGATGATGCACTCAGTCCCATGCTCTGACAGTGACATGTCCCACTCCTGTGTGGAGCCAGGAGTTAGATTTGATGATCCTTATGGGTCCCTTCCTACTCAGGATATTCTATGATTCTGTAATGTTGCTCTGCATATA
Organism: Heliornis fulica; assembly: GCA_013399135.1. Lineage (NCBI taxonomy): Eukaryota > Metazoa > Chordata > Aves > Gruiformes > Heliornithidae > Heliornis > Heliornis fulica. Next base: position 8,689 of record VXBZ01012839.1, on the reverse strand, counting down.
TTACTTCCTCTAGTACAACAGGCTTATGCTACACAAAGCAAGATGACCACTGTTTGGTCTTATCAGTCAACTCACATTTTCACAAAAGTAATATTTTGTCAGTGACAGTCATGATTTATATTTAATTATCTATTATCTGATCACCAACAAACTCCCAGAGTTCATTTGTCATCATGATATTTATGAAGACAGGCTTTCAGCAGAGCATGAGTAGCATATAGAAGCTGTGTGAGAATGGTTATGGTTTCCCAGAAGCAGAATGGGTTCAATCCAAAGTTGAAAAAATAAGGGAGTGGGGGTGGGGGGGAATCTCTTGTATTTAGTTAGGAAAATAATTGATTTATGTATGTGTAGTATTTACTGTCTGCTCACTCCCTACACAGAATTGTGCTGTATATCCTTACCTCAGTTCTATGGGGTGTATATCCTTACCCCAGTTCTATCATCAGGGTGTGGATTTTTACTTCTAACAAGTCCTCCCATGGCTGCTGAAACTTGTAAAAAACATCATTAGAAGCAAGTTTGCCATGAACCAGCAAATATAGATGCAGTCAACACAGGAGCGTATTTTACTACCTCAGAATCATGAAAACTTGGATATTCCATCGATAGTCTGGTTTAACAAGTGAAGCAAAGATACGAAAGTGTAAGTTAAATCGCATATGCCACACACCTATTTTAAATTAAAAAGAAAAAAGCAAACTTACAAATAATAGAACTTCTAATTACTAGAAGGATGATGGGGTTTTTTTTAATCCCTGATTATACTAGCCTGATTCTTTGTGAAAATGTCTTCAGAAGAAAAGTCTGATAATTAAAGTTAATCATTCTGCTGGATACTAAAAATCATAACATAACTATAGATCACAGATGTTCTTGCTCCTGAGATGTCATCATGCTATAGACACCTGGCCCCTCACTAGGGCTCCCAGGACCTACAACAATAGAAACAATAACACATTGCTACCTATGACTAAATTTGCTTTTTCAGCTCACAAAAAGTGATACTGCCAATGCTCTTCCCAAATGCTGTGCTCTCTGACATGGTTGTCTACTATCTACTGCTGAGTTCTGTGTCCCATCTGTGCAGGATGATATGGCTTTAATTACCAAGTCAGTTTTTACTGCTGTTTTAATATGACAATCCTGATGATTTTACAGTGTGTACTTACTTGATCCTGCATATGAAATGCCTCACCATAGATACTTGAAGACCATCATGAAAGCTGTCTCTGGGTGAAGCACAGAGGCGGCGATGTTATGAGCAAGGACTTGTCTGCTTGTAGCCAGGGCAAAGAAACTAGGAAAAAAGGTAGACTGCAATGGTTGCTCAGCTCAGACTCAGTGCAGCAGAAACATTCACGAAGTAATTTTAAGAAGTGCAATTCTGATTCCAAAAGTACGTTAACGGTTACAGAAATTTAAGATATGAACAGAAGCACAGGCATAATCAGGTGGTAACAGAAGGGAGCAGAACCACTGATACATTCATAAAATACTGGCATGGACTAGTTGTTCCAGCTCTGCTATCCTACTGGTTGTCGTATGAGATGAGAATGTACTAATGGGCTGTTATTGGTAGTTCTGCAAATTATCTTTGACAATGTGGCGTGAGTTATGCAGTGACTGCTGGGTGGTTATAAAGATTTGCTTTCTCTTTGTGCACTTTCTAAGGCAAGTGCTTAAATGAACAATGCATTTCAGTATCTCTTTTCTCAGTTATTTTTTGCTACTTAGGACTTGTTTCCTTTTCATTTTTTATTTGTTGGTGTTGAGAGCTTTATGCTACTTTGTAATTGTTAGTGTAATCTTTTATTACTGTCTTGCTACTAGTAAGTAAGAATGTTATGCATTGATAATAGATAAATAGACAGTAGATAAAATTTGCAAGGGGGGTGATTATTAATTTTTAGTTAATTAAAGCAAATTCTAGAAGGTTTAGCTGGAAGATGAAGATGTGGAAAATCGCAAACAGGGTTACTTTCAGGTTATTTAATTTTGTTATCACAGGACTCAGTTACNCAATCCAAAGTTGAAAAAATAAGGGAGTGGGGGGGGGGGGGAATCTCTTGTATTTAGTTAGGAAAATAATTGATTTATGTATGTGTAGTATTTACTGTCTGCTCACTCCCTACACAGAATTGTGCTGTATATCCTTACCTCAGTTCTATGGGGTGTATATCCTTACCCCAGTTCTATCATCAGGGTGTGGATTTTTACTTCTAACAAGTCCTCCCATGGCTGCTGAAACTTGTAAAAAACATCATTAGAAGCAAGTTTGCCATGAACCAGCAAATATAGATGCAGTCAACACAGGAGCGTATTTTACTACCTCAGAATCATGAAAACTTGGATATTCCATCGATAGTCTGGTTTAACAAGTGAAGCAAAGATACGAAAGTGTAAGTTAAATCGCATATGCCACACACCTATTTTAAATTAAAAAGAAAAAAGCAAACTTACAAATAATAGAACTTCTAATTACTAGAAGGATGATGGGGTTTTTTTTAATCCCTGATTATACTAGCCTGATTCTTTGTGAAAATGTCTTCAGAAGAAAAGTCTGATAATTAAAGTTAATCATTCTGCTGGATACTAAAAATCATAACATAACTATAGATCACAGATGTTCTTGCTCCTGAGATGTCGTCATGCTATAGACACCTGGCCCCTCACTAGGGCTCCCAGGACCTACAACAATAGAAACAATAACACATTGCTACCTATGACTAAATTTGCTTTTTCAGCTCACAAAAAGTGATACTGCCAATGCTCTTCCCAAATGCTGTGCTCTCTGACATGGTTGTCTACTATCTACTGCTGAGTTCTGTGTCCCATCTGTGCAGGATGATATGGCTTTAATTACCAAGTCAGTTTTTACTGCTGTTTTAATATGACAATCCTGATGATTTTACAGTGTGTACTTACTTGATCCTGCATATGAAATGCCTCACCATAGATACTTGAAGACCATCATGAAAGCTGTCTCTGGGTGAAGCACAGAGGCGGCGATGTTATGAGCAAGGACTTGTCTGCTTGTAGCCAGGGCAAAGAAACTAGGAAAAAAGGTAGACTGCAATGGTTGCTCAGCTCAGACTCAGTGCAGCAGAAACATTCACGAAGTAATTTTAAGAAGTGCAATTCTGATTCCAAAAGTACGTTAACGGTTACAGAAATTTAAGATATGAACAGAAGCACAGGCATAATCAGGTGGTAACAGAAGGGAGCAGAACCACTGATACATTCATAAAATACTGGCATGGACTAGTTGTTCCAGCTCTGCTATCCTACTGGTTGTCGTATGAGATGAGAATGTACTAATGGGCTGTTATTGGTAGTTCTGCAAATTATCTTTGACAATGTGGCGTGAGTTATGCAGTGACTGCTGGGTGGTTATAAAGATTTGCTTTCTCTTTGTGCACTTTCTAAGGCAAGTGCTTAAATGAACAATGCATTTCAGTATCTCTTTTCTCAGTTATTTTTTGCTACTTAGGACTTGTTTCCTTTTCATTTTTTATTTGTTGGTGTTGAGAGCTTTATGCTACTTTGTAATTGTTAGTGTAATCTTTTATTACTGTCTTGCTACTAGTAAGTAAGAATGTTATGCATTGATAATAGATAAATAGACAGTAGATAAAATTTGCAAGGGGGGTGATTATTAATTTTTAGTTAATTAAAGCAAATTCTAGAAGGTTTAGCTGGAAGATGAAGATGTGGAAAATCGCAAACAGGGTTACTTTCAGGTTATTTAATTTTGTTATCACAGGACTCAGTTACCATAAACTGTAACCTAATTAAACTAGTAAATTGTAATTTGCAACAGTCAAAAAATATAATGAAAATTGCAACTACTATGTGGTTAAAAATATTTAATTATAAGGTGTCATGATTAACTTATTCAAGAAAATTGTTGATATCTGTAGGTATGTAGCTCATAGATTTACGAGATTTGATTTGTGAAATCTCTCTAGAGACCCTAGTGTGACCCAAGTGACTGTCTTACTGGCTGTGTTTCCGTGAATTTCAGAATGAATGGGGCTTCTGAACACAGCGTAATATGCAGAGCCATCTATCTTCCCTTTCCCATCAAATAGTTGATGCATTAGGGATTATATGTTTTTATGCTTTTGATCAGGAAACAAGTAAGAAGGTGACTAGCAAGGGCAGAATAATGTGTGTGATGTGGCAATGTGGTTTTATTAGGCATAAAAAGTTGCATACTTTGGGTAACCCTGGTATGCAAGATCACACTGCAGGATGTGCATGTTGTCAGGCTGCAAGACTGCACATATCTTGTTAGATGTCAGAATTCCCTGGCATGAGGTGTTGACTTTCCTAATGTAAAGCAAAGCCCTGGGCATATTTTCCATTCCAACAGCTGCTGGAGTCTGAAAGAACTGCATTAACTGAAATAAAAAAAGCTCAGAAGTGCAAGGAGTTGCATTGCAGGTACAGTGAAAGTTATTAGCATGATGATAGCTTGTGCACAAGGGATAAAAACTCTGAAAAATAAAAACAGCTCCATCTGTTCTTGCCAAGAGGAAACAAAGTAGAAAAATTACAAATTTCATACTGTATTTAGTGTACAAGGTGTATATTCTCTTGGTTGGCTTGCTTAGATTTTCAATATAAAAAAGACACTTTAGTAAAGCAGTGAAAAAACGGCCTTCTTATTAATCCATACTTATCCATATTTTTCCTAGTCCATTAGAACCCTTTCTGTTGTAGCTCACTCACACTCTAACTGCATATGTAGTGTAGCTTTGAAAGTGGCTACATTATAAGACATTTGGGGCTTCATATTTATTATCTTGCTGCATCAATTGTGTTCAGTTTGCAAGCAAAATGAACTATATTTACTTTAAATGCCAATTCTGCAAATTTGACTTGGGAACTGGGAATAACAGTTCATTTTTGGAACCGTTTTTTGACCCTTGCAATAAAAGTTGAGAATTGGCAGAATATTCTGTGGCTCAGTTGAAGCAATTCTCTTGCCTAAAGTCTAAATAGAGAACATATTTCAATGTTGTATGGATTATGTGTGAACTGAAAAGGATTGTGCTCCAGTCACTATGGTATTTCAGAGCCACAATAATAAAAAATACTATAATTTATTTGTATCAGTCAAGTAATTAGCAAATTCTGTTCTGTTACTTTGGTTTAAATCTTCCATTATTACTTTGATTTAATTCTGTGGACTTAGGCTGGGGTAACTGTGATCACACTCAGACCGAAGTAAAACTCATCATTGATATGACTGATGATCATGATCGTTTTGATCAATCAACATTTGAGGAACTTCCTCTTGATGCTATTCATGTCCTGGCACATTTTTACCCAGAACACTGTCTATCACATGTAGCCAGGCTCTATTTAACCCAACTGGATTTCAAGTGGGCCATTTCTACATACTTTTAGCAATGTACTCTAATAGTGTTGTGTGGGTTAACAGAATTTGGACGGAAGGTTGAAGGAAAGTAAGAATTAAAGAAAATAGGATAAAGATGATAGGATAGGAAATAAGACAATTGTGAAGTCTGTTTAATTTTAGAAAGGCACCAAATGGTGTATTTAGGAGCTCTTCTGTTGTATTCTTTGCTTATATTAGAAATACAAATGTAATATTTATCTCCGATGGAGACTGTCATTGAAGCACTTTGATTTGGTTCTTTGTGAAGAGTGTTTTTTCTGAGGTCTTAGCTGGTAGTTTTTTGGATGAGTTACACTGCTCACTGAATTAAAAAGCAAAAGAACAGAGCTGCTCTTGGGAAGCTTTGTGTTTCTGTTATTTAGTGATATGATATTATTATTGGACTAAATGCAGAGCTTTTTGAAGAAGAATAACTCTCTGCTTAGGCATCCAGTCCAAAATAGCACTTTACAAAAAACTACTCTATTAATTAGAAAATATATTGGGCTCACTAGCAACAGCAACAAGGCTGATCAATCCTCCTCAACAATGAAAAATCAGACAGTCTAAAATGGTAGTATGACAACAATGTATAGTTTTGGACCTAAGAAGTGCAATGACTATAACAATAAAAATCCCCATTTATGGGGCACTTATGGGGCATTTATGTGTATCAAACACATCTCAAGGCACCACACAATAAAAACATAAGAAAATGAAATCAGAGCTATGAGCTTGATTGAAGGGAAATCATTGATCCTTATTCGTAAAAGCATAATGGAAAAAAAATTGTTCATCTCCTGAGGTCTAGCATAAAAGTTAGAAATCTGTTTCAAAGGCCTGGTACTAATGTACCGGAGATAATTTCTCTTCTTGCTGATTCTAGATTTGTCTTGGCATGGCACAGAATAAGATGCCTGAAACAGTGGATTGAAATTGATTTAGAGAGTATGCTTCTTGCCTCCTAGTCCAAGAGGTTACTCATAATCTTAGGAATAATGCCTTAAATTTGATGAATAGAGCAAGAGTTTAGGTCACGTAATTTCCTTAACTATTTTCTCTCCTTTTTTGCTGTACCACCTTCTTTTGTTGCTCCAGATACCTGTGGAGGGCTCTACTATATGACGACACCAAGTCACAAAACAGTTCTATTTCTTGCTCTCCCATTCCCAAGTTTCCTTTTGTTGATACTGAATTCCTGTCAACACAAGTACAAACCTTTTTCTCTGTTCTTCAGATGCAAGAGTAGCCACACCAGAGACTGTGTCAGTTTTCCTTTTGACAGGTCTGCTAGGTGAAGACACTCAAATACAGAAAATGTCATTGCAAATAACTCATTCCAATGCCCACCAGCATATGAGTTAAGAGAGAAAAAGCTCTATTAGTCATTCATGTAAATTTCTTATAATATAGACCAAAGCACATATTGGTTCAGCAGGGTTTTCAAATGTAAATATAAGATTATTATATGGGAACCTGGGTTTTGTTGATGCTTTATTTTTCACTATCATAAGTAAATTCAATTAGCTAAAAATGTATTGCAAAAATATATACAAAGTTTATATGCAGTCATTTTCTGAATAGAAAGGGACACAATATGTAGTTACAAGACTGCTTAAACTTCTTCAGCCAGGTATGAACTAGAAAAACTTTATATACAATGCAGTTTTCCCCTTTCTGTCATTTGACAGAGACACATATTCACTATAAAATCTATCAGAGGTTATTTTAATTTTACTGTGGGTGTTTTCCCATGTATGTCAAAAGATTCTTTCTAGAATACTTAAAAGAACACTAGGAGGTTATGAACTTTGAGAAAACAAAAGCTGCTATCAGAAGGATTTTTTTTTTGCTTGGGTTTCTTTGGTTCAGAGTTTGGGATAGTGGGGGCATTTAGAGGATATTTGGTGCTGGGGATGATGTTTGGGGCTTTTTTTTTTCTTTTTCTTTTTTTTTCCTTCTGTTGCTGTTCCTTAAAAGCCTTTAAGGTTTTATTTTAATATTTAATCAAGTAGGATTTTTTAAATAATTTTTTTCCCTGACAAAATCTTGAATTTGAAGGCACAGCTACTCACTAGCTGGTTACTTTTTTAAATTTATGCGTGCATCCTCATAAATCCAATGTGTTGATAATATTTGTGACATAGTAAGGATAATAATGACAAGGTTGTTTGTTCCTAATTTTTGTAAGTTGTGATTTTTATAGTTGAACATTTATGTGAGTAAGCTAATAGGTAGTAGTCTACCACCAGTGGTGTTATGAGATATTATTGTTATTAGAGGACTCCTACAGGTACCCTACTGTAATTCCTAGAAAGTATACATCTGTTGAGAGAGTGCTGAATGGAGTTAATTGATAGTTATTTGGAGTGTGAACATGAACAGTGAGTCTTCACTGAATACAGAATATGATTATGATTTTTTCACATATCTAAATGTGTAATTATTTGTACTTTTCATTGATGATGAAATACTTTAAAAGATTGTGAGAACCAATAGTTGATATTTCTTCTGAGTGTAAGTTATTTATCTTGCTGCCACTGGTGCCTGATGTCTAGTAGGAGCATTCTATATTTAGGCAGAAAACAAATACAATTTCTGGACACCTAAGTCAATCTCATTCATGCATTTAGATAGCATGGGCACTGCCTCAGAACATGGAGTAGTGGGTATTCCAACCATATTCTCTATCCATGGTTCACAACTCAGAAATAGATATGCTGTTAGGAAAAATGTTAGAAGGAAGTTTTGATGAGTAGTATCTCCAGAATGGTAGTAGGAACAGTTACAGGGCTTCCTGCAATAGCAGTTTGAGACCAGTGATAAAATAGACACAGACAGCTTTCAATTTTTTTTTAATTTTAAAAGAAAAGTATATCAAGCGCCTTGGCAATGACCCCAGAGAATGCCCATCTTCAAGCAACAAGAGCATGTTTCCTGACAAGTAGCAACCGGTGAAATAGAAATCAAAGCTTTCTTGTCTCAAAGCCTGTGCTTCATGTACTTCAGCACCATGAAACACAAAGAATGGGCCAGAAAAATGTAACAGGACATTGAGTCCCAAGACTGCCACAGACTTTGTGCTAGATTTTTATGGCTCTTGTTCATATAAAATCAGCCAAACCAAAACTGAATCAAGTGCTTTATGAGGCTGAAGGTCAGCAGATAGGGCTTAACATCTCACTGTAGTAACAGTGCAGATGGAGAAGCCTGTATAGCTAACCAGCTGCTACAAGCTTTCTCTCTGCCTGTTCCTCAGATAGAATCATAGAACCATAG
>VXBZ01012838.1:28484-54281 GCA_013399135.1 Heliornis fulica | reverse complement strand
CTGTGATTCTGTGATTTTCTTCTATCTTGCACTTACAAATCATTTCACATTTTACAATATGCACTACTGAGGCGCTGCCTTGAGCTGGGCCTGGTGCTGAAGTAGGTCTGTCAAAGAACTTGGTTCATAATGAACCAAGGTCTCACCAAAGTCCACTATATGAAGGCTGCACACTGTGACCATGGTAGGGCTACTCAGTGCATTAAAAAACCTCCTGCCTCTGAATTTGCAATGAAAAAGCTGTCTGAGACCGGATCCTTTCTCTGTCCTGGCAGGTAGAAATCTTAACACTGATAGTATTGGTACTACCTGTGAGCCAAATCTTTACCGTCGATTTACCCTTGAAAGATTAGGGACCATATTTCTTTAGGGAAGCCCAGAAATATGCAGATTTACACTCCATTCGAAATTCACTATATTTGCTTTCAGCTGACCAAAGTTGCTAAAAAAAACCAGTAACTTTAAACATAGTAAGAGTAAATAATGAGCTAAAAATGGTTTATGCCAAATCTTTCCCTTTTTGGAACTTTTTCTTTTGTCTGGATGACTCTATGAAATAGCATACCAGAATAAGGTCCAAAGCAATATGCTCTAACAAAGAGTGCTTCAGGATCCATGAATTTTACTAATGCACATGTCGACAGTAACCTCAATATATTTCAGCATGAATTATTTTTCCATCTAATACAATACATTTTCCCTTCTTCCTTTCCAGGAGTATCCCATCATGATCACACACTTTATATTTACTTTACTTCAATACTTTAGAGTTGGAAGAATTTCACAGATGTGAGCTGCCATGGGACTTCTAGAGTAGAAAACTGTGGCTACCAATATCTGACAGTAGAAAAAAAAAGAAATGTCTCTGAAGATTATCAAGGAAAAACTGAATCACACAGTTCAAGAAATGACCTGCCCACTCCAGGGTTTGGGAGTCAGGCCATCCATTTCAGTGCATTCCTTTCAAAATAGCTACATACTTATCCCCAGTTTATATTTCAAAGAGTTTGAGAACAGCTTACATATAGCGATTAGCTTTGTTTATGGTTCTATCAGTCAGTAGGATAGGAAACATCTTTCACTGGATAACATGGAAAGGAAGCTACATAAATGACTATTACCTCCTCTGGGACAGAAGAAGCAAAGGGGTTAGAATGATGCAATTTCAAATGCCAAGTAAGTGAAGAAAAGGTGGGCATCCAAAGACTGAACTCAAACCGCATCCTGGGCTACATCAAAAGAAGCGTGGCCAGCAGGTCGAGGGAGGTGATTCTCCCCCTCTACTCTGCCCTCGTGAGACCTCACCTGGAGTACTGTGTCCAGTTCTGGAACCCCCAACACAAGAAGGACATGGACCAGTTGGAGAGAGTCCAGAGGAGGGCCACAAAGATGATAAAGGGGCTGGAGCACCTTTCCTATGAGGACAGGCTGAGAGAGTTGGGGCTGTTCAGCCTGGAGAACAGGAGGCTCTGGGGAGACCTTATAGCGGTCTTCCAGTACCTCAAGGGAGCCTACAAGAAAGACGGGGAGAGACTGTTCAGTAGGGCCTGTTGTGACAGGACAAGGGGTAATAGTTTCAAAATAGAGGGAGGGAGATTTAGACTGGATATTAGAAAAAAAGTTCTTTACTGTAAGAGTGGTGGAGCACTGGAACAGGTTGCCCAGGGAGGTGGTGGATGCCCCATCCCTGGAGAAGTTCAAGGCCAGGTTGGATGAGGCCCTGAGCAACCTGATCTAGTTGGGGGGTGTCCCTGCTTCTTGCAGAGGGGTTGGACTAGATGACCTCTGGGAGTTGCTTCTAACCCTAATCATTGTATGATTCTATGATGAAAGAGTACACCATCACTATGATTCTATGATTCTTTATTTGATGTAGCTGTTGTTATATCTGAGAATTTAAAATCTAGTAAAACAGAAAATAGTTCAAGTGCATACATTTGTGGAGAGCTCTGATAACCTATTCGGAATTCTGAAGAAGTGCAAACTCAATTCACCTGGGAAATTTATAAGTGCAGTTGTGAATCAAAGTTCATATTATCATTCAACCAGCACTAACAAGGATATGTAAGTATGATATTACTATGGCTTAATGTAGCTATGTATCAGCTGAATGTCAGCTGCACTAAAACAGGCAGGAGGTATATTTTCTAACAATGACATTGATTTTTTTTGTAGTAATACCAGTGGCACTAGATGTAAAAGGACAGAACATCACAGTTTTGATAAGGGTCAGGCTATGTCAGACATAAAACAACATAGAGAAGTAAAATTCTCTCCTGATTCTTTTTTTTTTGTTGTTGTTTAATTAAAGAAGAAAAAGACAGAGCAAGCTAGGTAACAACTGAATGAGTGTGAGTTCACTTTGCAGCAAGGCAGAAGCAGGAGGTGACAAGGACCAGTCAAAATTTGCTGGCACAATGGGAGCTCTACACCCGCTAACCTGTATCAGCCACTAGCCACTGCCCACATGTTAGTACACAACCGTTCCTCTGTGAGATATACAGGGACAAACAACACATGGCATGCTTCTAGCAAGAGTTACTGAAGTGCTGTGGACTCTATAGGGTCTCAAATAAAACCCTGTCTAAGAAAAACAGAGAGCCTTTCATTTCTGTGAACAGCAATGTCAGCAAGATGGAAAAAATGCTATTTCACTTTTTCCACAGAAGAGGAAAGGATTGTAACTTTTATAACTCTAATGATTTTTATATTAAAAATTAAATGATACAAGAAGCAGGAAATATTAAAAATCCACGTGTAGACCATCTAGTTGGAGAGCAGGTAGACATGCAAACTCCATGGAGTTTCAGTGATAAAGTTTACATCCTACAGGTAAAATTGATCTAGCTGTCACTATGTTATTAAAGAGTTGTAATGCAGTAATGACAGCAGCTAGGAGGCAAAGTGTCATCTTCTGTGTATAAGGAGTTTCTGAATATATTTGATCATATAGTCAGATCACTATTATATTCTTAGTGCCTCAGTCTTGATCTTATTATTTAAATTTTGGGGAAATATGTGGATTTGCTTGGTCAGGTGTGAGTAAAGTCTGATCTGGTAACCTTCACTGTGCATCTAGGATAGATGATATAGCAAAACAAATGTGAAAGAAAGAAAGCCACAATGTCTACTGCAAGAATCGAACTTGGGTATTGTTTAGGTATGTGAAATGAAATGCCATTTCTCCTTTAGCTTGACACCATGGGGCTGTGTGATTCCTCTTTTCTCTGCAAGAAGTGTCATGCCTCTTCTATCTGTCATGCCAAGGCCTCCTAGCTGCAAAAGGTTGACAACTAAGAAATCATAGAATAAGAGATTGGTTAGGGTTGGAAAGGATCTCAAAGCCCATCTAGTTCCAATCCCCTGCCATGGGCACCCTCCACTAGACCAGGTTACCCAACCTGGCCTTGAAATCTGCCAGGGAGGGGGCAGCCACAACTTATCTGGGCAACCTGTGCCAGGGCTTCACCACTCTTAAAAGGAGGAGTTTCTTCCTTATATCTAATCTAAACCTTCTCTCCTGCTTAAAGCTATTACCCCTTGTCCTATCACAACATGCCCTGGTAAAATGTCTCACTTCATCTTTCCTATAAGTCCTCTTTAAGTAGTGAAAGTCTGCAGCAAAGTCTTCCTAGAGCCTTCTCTTCTCCAGGCTGAACAAGCCCAGCTCTCAAACTGGCTTTATAACACAGGTGCTCCAATTATGAACTATCCTGCTCAAGTAGTGTTCCCTGAGAAACATCTTCTGGATTATATTAGAACACATCCACTAAGCATGCGGTTGGCATCATCACAGATCAACAACATCACAGGAGTTAAACTACTGCTAGTCCTTCCCATAAGGAGTTTCGGATACCAGATAGAGAACACTCAATACAAAATAGTCTAGGTTGACTCCAGTGAGTCCTGCACCCTTCTGCTCCTTCTACCCATCCTGGGGACCATGTCACCTCTGCAATGTGCTTCCCATCATGAACAGCTCTTACTGCCCACATCAGAATGACATATATTTAGCCTTGGATAACTTTCTCCATCTCACAGAAGCTCTCCAAATTCACAAAGGAAGCAAGAAAAAGTATTAGAAGGTAGCACAGTACACCATGGTTTGTTTTAGCAAAGTCAGGGGTTGGAAATGACCTCTGAAGATCATCTAGTCCAACCTCCCTGTGAGGGCAGAATCACCTAGAGCAGGTTGTCCAGGACAGCATCCAGGTGGGTTTTTAATCTCTCCAGAGGACACTCCACAACCTCTCTGGGCAGCCTGTCCCAGGGGTCTGCCACTATCCAAGTAACAAAGTTTTTCCTTATATTGAGATGAAACAGAGTCTGGCCCCACACTCTTGACATCTGCTCTTTAGATATTTATTAGCGTTGATAAGATCCCCTCTCAGTCTTCTCTCCTCCAAGCTAAACAGCCCCAGGTCTCTCAGCCTTTCCCCATGCAAGAGATGCTCCAGTCCCCTCATCATCTCTGTGTCACTCCACTGGTCTCTCTCCAGTAGTTCCCTGTCTTTCCTGAACTGGGGAGCCCAGACCTAGACACAGTTACCCTAGTTTGTAATGCAAGGACAGACTGTATTTATCTGCAGACTAATATAAGAGCCTCTCTATATTGGGACACAGCTGGCCAATCACAAGGAAACATGTTTTTCTACACATTCAGTCAGTACACACTAACATACAGCTCACACATGTATGATGTGGTAAAAGACAGTTATCATACAGAAGAAAGTAGATTCTATATTTTAGTCTTACTCTTTCAGTACCCCAGTTATCACCACCATCTTAGTAAGCCAAAATCCTCTAGTAATCACATTGTTGAAATTTAGGTATGTTCTTGCATCAAAATCTCATACATATCAGTCTGAAGGTGCCAGCCTCCCTTCTGGGTTGGCTGATTAAAGACTTCTACTGCTGTGGATTGAGTGATGATTATATTTTAAGTGTCATTAAGTACTTCTTCTAACAATGGTAGATGACAATATTTACTAGCCACAAGGGGAGAGGAAAAAAAAACAAAAACAAAAACAAAACTCAACCAAACACCTGATTTGATCCCAAGTAATTAAAGTATAGAGTTTGCATGTTCATCACAACACATTTCTGGGGGGATTCAGAGTTGAGCCATAGCCATATGTCTTGCAGTGCTTCTAGAGCTGACTTTGCCTCAGAGTTACATGGTATCCTACACATAAAAACCATTATTTTTTTCATCCACTTTCCAGTTACCACATATATAATTACAGTATCTGCTCATAGTGACACACACCTTTTCAAAAATATTTCTTTATAACCCTAGTGTTTCATTCATTGAAGATGCTACCAAATGATTTTATTAGTTTATTCTTACATTTGTGCATCCATTCATTTCTTAGCTGTTCATGTGTACTATATCATGTGTGAGTGTTTCTCCCTCTGAGACTGAATTGTTCCTCTCATTCATACTGAAGTTATTGGCTTCTCCCTGGTGGAGGTCAGGGAACAAGTTGAAGTGTGCTCTGTGAAAAAAAGAGATTATTGATTAAAATAATTAATGTGTTGGGGGCTGGTTTTTAATTGTTTTGGGTTTTTTTTATGTCAGAATATGTATCTAGCATACTATGAGCAATATAAAAGGTGCATTAGGACAGTGTGGGGACAATTTACCCACCCAAGAGGTTGCTCAAAAGGTACCATGCCCCATCCAATTTTGCAACCTCCTACATGTTGTTAACTTACCCTCAAACTCCACTCATGTCTCAAAGTGTGAATACTATTATGTTGAAAGCTTAAAAAAAATAGTTACTGTTCCATGTCTGTCAGAACTAGAATTACTAGAGAACTATTTCACTTTCCTCAGACCAGGCTTTTTCAGATTACAGAAATAATCTATGCAGTTCTACAAGGCATTAAGGGGCTGAACTTTATTCCACTGAGACAAAGTTAAGTGTCAAGATCTAAAGAGAGGTTTTTAGGACCATTCATTCCTTCTAGGGGCTGTCAACTAAACTTAGAATCTGTATTGGTACATCTACAATAAATGTCTCCCTGAAGAATGCAGAATAATTACAAGCAAAACACAAAAACAATAGAAAGAAAGTTGAACATCTATATTTAAATAGAATTCTCATATCCACCAAGCAAGAAAATAGTTCTTGCAAGGTCATATGAGAACCCTGGGGAAAAAGGAAAATTACTTTCCAAGTCTAAGTTGAGACATAGTTAGCAGGGTATATGTGTTTTGTTGTCCAGCTGAAAAGCGATGCCAACGGGTGACTTCTATCAAATTTAATTTTAAAAAATCTCTTGTTCAGTAATTAGCTTACAGTAAGCATTAACTTGACCTTTCAGCAAGAACAAATCCTTAATACTTAATATATCCCATCCTGATGTTGAAGGTCAATGAGAATTTTGCCATTAACTTCAAACAGGAAGACAGCTCAGTCCCCTCCACTACTTTGCTTAAACCAACTTGCCCTTCACTCCTCTCACTTGATCTGAGTCAAACTCCTGCCTGTCCACTTTTGCTGCCCCTCGGGCCACAAGCCCTCCTGATCTGGTGGTATACATTACTATCTCTTGCAACCCTCTTTTTCTGCCACCTGCCTGATTCACAGAAGGACATCACCATGTTTTATCAGTCCTTTCTGCACTCTGAGCTGCCAGCATGATGCTTTGCTGAGAAAAGCAGCAAATTCACATGACGTTGTGGAATGACTCAGCTAGCACATTTTCTTCAACTACCTGTAACAGCTGGATGTTAAAAGGGGCACAACAAACATGCTGAAAATGCAGACCTGCAAGTTGTATTAGATGTGGGATGTAATGGAGCATGGTGGCTTAGGGACTCATAAATAACCCCTATACCACCTTCACCACTACATTTTGGTTCCACAACCCAGAAACCTATTAAAGATAAGTAATTATCACCACACCTCCCCAGGAAGCATTCTCCACAAAATGGCCCTCAGACAGATTAATGCTTCCTTTTTCTGCAATAAAGTCTTGATTTTCAATTTTTGGTACAATTAAGGAGCACTGTAAAACATTTTTATTATCTTTTTGTTCAGATCGAGAGACAATTATTGCACTGTTTGTATATGCAGCAACCTACTCAAGTATTAGTCATTTTCCTTGTTATTAGCTTCTGTTTTAAATTATGTGATAAAGAATTATGGCCACATTTGTGATCCCACAGTGTTTGTTTTCCTTTTTTATGGCATAGCAACACAAATGAAAGGAGACAGCTAATGGCCTGGGGACGAGGACATGTGGTCTCAATGGGAAGGCTGCAATGACTGGTTTGGACACTCATTAAAGAGTTAGGGTGAGAGGACATTGATTTTCCAAAGAAAAATCCTTTTTTTTTTTATTCTTCTAAAGATATCTTCCTGTAATTATCTGGTGCCGTGTTCATTCTATATGTGTTAATTGGAACAAGTCTTCATTTGCACAGGTGGCAGTTGAGGATATTCTCTCGTGATGCAACAGGACCAAGTTACACAAAGAGAATATGCAGCCCAGCATCTACCCTTCACAGGACTGCAGCTTCATGTACCAACAGTCAGAGGTGGTCAAGCAGCAGGCAAGACTATCACTAGGGTCCCAATTTGCTAAGGACAGATTTATGAACACAACGACCCGGACTATGTCTATTCCTGTAAATGAAATGGGCCAGGGACCATTCTCCAGCCTGGAGGCCAACTGGCATTGCACAACTTCTATCCTTTTGGCTAAACACTTATCTTCAAACCCAGAGTGGCTGCAGTCAGTCTGTTTACTGGGCACTGCCCCTGGTTTTGTGCTCTCTCCACGACCTTGCCTGAGCATTTTCTTGTAAAGCACCAGTCGCATCAAGCCAGAGCTCTGCTAGGACTGGGATTACAATTTAGGAGTGAAGCTGAGCACAGCCCCCTGCCCATGCCCGTGGCCTGATGCTGTTTACAGGTGTAAGCATAACCATGGAAACTACTCTTAATATTTGTGCACAAGAGGCTCATGGATAAAGAATAAATCCAGCATTGTAGATTCACAATATGAAGTGCACTTGCAGAGCTTTGTAAGTGCTTGATAGATTGTAGCTGTAAAGTGCTGCTTAACTGTGAAAATGAGTTATTTCTGTGCTATCTTATCATCAACACAGCTTTTAGAAATTATGTGTCCTTTTATGGACTGGGTAAAGGGACATAATTGCTTAATGGTGACTTTAAAAAATTCAGATGTCTCTGAAGTAATAGTAAACAGTAGCCTTGCTTTTACCCCCACCCTCAGTGATAAAGACTGAACAGCCTCATAGGTATGAGTCATCATGTTGTAATTGCCATATTTCTCCTCAACCACCATAAGCTCTTCCAAAACACTGTGTCCACAATGTTCCTCACAGACACACCAGCTATGACTTCTCCTCCATCCAGTGGCCCTGCCAGCATGACCAAAGCTTCAAAGGTTCACAGTGGCAGACTACACTGTATTTGTACACGCCAGGAGTCATAGACTTCCCTTCCTCAAAACTTGAAGTCAGAGATCAACTAGAGAAAATCCTTCATAACCAGCAGCTTTTACTGCACGTTTCTAGTGATGGAAAGTAGCTACACACTCAGGTGTCAGCCTTGATACACTGCATGTATCACTGTATGTAAAAACTACTTAGATATGTCTGCAGCTACTCGTAACTTTGACATGCTATGCCCAAGTATGCAATCTTTCTTCACAATGCTCGTGAAAATGAAAATCTAACCATATCAATTAGACTAAAGGTTTATTTCCTGATTTCTGTTGTTCTTTCATACCATTATTAGCTTTGTCAGTATCCTCAGTATTTAACTTCACACAAGACCTACGCAGTTAGATGCAAAATTTTAAGGATATATATAGATTGGTATGCTTACACACTAACAGATGTGTAAGCATACCAATCTATATATATCCTTAAGATATCCTTAAGTATATCCTTAAGATATAATGGCAAAAGATATCTATATCTTTTGCCATTATACTTTTATTTTTTTGCTTGAACAGTATCACAGAATACAGAATCACAGAGTTTAGGAGTTGCAAGGGACCTTGAAAGATAATCTAGTCCAAACCTCCTGCCTGAACAGGATCACCTAGTTTAGATCACAGAGCAATGTGCCCAGATTGGTCTTGAATGTCTCCAGAGAAGGAGACTCCACAACATCTCTGGGCAGCCGGTTCCAGTGATCCATCACCCTCACCATGAAAAAGTTCTTCCTTACATTCACATGGAAATTCCTATGCTCCAGCTTGGACCCATTGCCCCTTGTCCTATCACTGGCCATCACTGAGAAGAGCCTGGATCCATCCTCCTGACACTCACCCTTAACATATTTATTATAAACATTAATGAGGTCACCCCTCAGTCTCCTCTTCTCCAAGCTAAAGAGACCCAGCTCCCTCAGCCTTTCCTCATAAGGAAGGTGTTCCACTCCTTTATCTTGGTGGCCCTGCGCTGGACTCTTTCAAGGAGTTCTATGTCCTTCTGGAACCGAGGGGCCTAGACTGGACACAATATTCCAGATACAGTCTCACCAGCGCAGGACCAGGGCAGTAACACCACAACTACATTAATTCCAGAAGCAAGGTTGGCAGCTGACATCACAGTGCCATAGAATAATTCAGGGTAGGAAGGGGCTCTAGATTAGACTAAAGTTAGAGTCTGCACTGAATTCAGATCAGACTGCTCAGGAATTTATCCTGCTGGGTCTTGGATACCTCCAAGTGTATCCTATAATGTCTGGACAGTTACCGTGGTGAAAAAAAATGGCCTTCTGTCAGTATCTCCCCATTTCAAATTTTGCCCATTCTCTTTTGTCGCCATAACAAAAATAGCATAGGCCAAGACAGGACAGGATGGAATAGTTCAGTTGAAAGGAACCTACATCAGTCATCTAGTTCAACTGTCTGGCCAGTTCAGGGCTGTCCAAGTTAAAGCAAAGGCTATTGTCCAAATGCCTCTTAAACACTGACAGGCTTGAGGCTCCAACTGCCTCTCCAGAAAGCCTGTTCCAGTTTTTGAGCACCCTCTCTCTAAAGAAATGCTTCCTAATGTCCAGTCTAAACCTCCCCTGTTTATCCATTCACACTTGTCCGTAGCTTAAACCTGTGTTTGTTTGACCCAGGTTGGAGGCTAAATGCCCTCCAAAGCTACTCTATTACTCTCCTTTTCATCTGGACAGGGGAGAAAACACATATTGAGAGGCTTTGGAGTCGAGATAAGGACAGGGAGAGATCATTCTGCAATTAGTGTCATGGACAAAAGAGACAGACCGACAGACAGACACATACACACACACACAATGAGAAGTAAAACCAAATCTTAAAACACCACCCCACCCCTCCCTTTGCAGCCTCAACTTTACTGATGATTTCTCTCCCTTCTTCCCCTTTGGGTGCAACAGGGGGAGACAAGGATGGGAGTTTTGGTCAGTTCCTCATGAGTTGTTTACCTTCTTAGCGGGAAGGGGTATTCCTCAGACTTTTCCCCTGTACAAGTGCGGGGTCCCATCCATGTGTGACAGTCCTCCATGAACTTCTGCAACATGAGTCTTTTATCACAGGGCTTCAGCTCTTCACCAACTGCCCCAGTGTGGGTCCTTCCATGGGGTGCAGTGTCTCAGGTCTAAACTTCTCCAGTCTGGTCCCTCATGGAGTCACAAATTCTCCCAGAAAACCTGCTCTGACGTGGGCCCTCTCTCCACTGACTGCAGGGGAGGAGGGAAAGAAATGAGGAGTGAAGTTGAGCCTGGGAAGAACGGAGGGGTTGGGGGAGGTGTTTCAGAGATTTAGGTTTTCTTTCTCATTACCCTACTTTCATTTTCTTGGTGATGAATTAAATTAACTTTTCCTCTGAGACTGTTTTTCCTATGAGGATAACAGGTGAGTGATCTCTCCCTGTCCTTATCTCAACCCAGGAGCCTTTGATTGCATCATCTCTCCCAACTCTATAGCCACTCTACTACTGCCCCATGAGGGCAGTAGTAGACTGGCTATATCAGACTGCAAATCCCATATAGACTATATACGACAAATACTGCTTGGCTGTATGGTAGATAGTCCAGCCAGGGTCAAAAAAAACCCAATATAATTAACAGGATAGGTTACAGTACAGACCTCCAAGGAAGTCCACATGTTACTGGTCAACAGATTGAGTATAACACATTAATTACCAAGCCAAATGACCCAGTTAATTTCCCCAATCTCATAGCTCAGCCAGCCAGCCCATAATATCCCAACTTGGATACCAGAGAGTTGTTAGAGAAAATGTCAAAAGCCTTGCTAAACTCCAGGTAGATGATATCATATGTCTCTCTCATCAGAAATTCTGGCCTTTTATCCTTTTAAGAATCAAAATTTTCCCTTCAGCCACACCACATTTAGCAGCCCATAGTCTCTTCAGAGTTCTTGCTCTGAGACTAGATTTCCCTCTCAGCTTGTAGCCATGTCACTATTTGATCCTCAGTATAACCTTAGTAACTTGTTATTCTTTATCTTTTTTATTTGCTTTTTTATGGTATTGCTATCATCTGCTGTGGATAAGGCACCCTTTAGAAGAATCACCAGGAGCTATAATTTAATGAAGTTTTGCTTTAGTTTATCCAGAGGCACATCAGTAGCATCACTGAATCTGAAGAGAAGGAATTGTGACTTTCTACTAAATATGTAGTTAATTCTTTCTGTTAACATTCTTTCTACTGGGAGTAGTACCTCTTCATGTCTTTTTATTCTTGTGCTCTACCTAAAAGTTGTGATCTGTATAAACCTGCTTCTCTCCTACTCAACAGTTATGTTTGGTTTGCTCTGCTTGGTGTGAAAGCAGAAGAAGACACTCTTCCCTTGACTGCAAGAGCAGCAGAAAGAGATTATGCCTTAAGGAAAGGTTTATAGGCAGGATGATAAAGAAGAAGAAAAAAAAAACCAAACCAAAAACCAAACAAACCCTTTCTTGGGTTCCATGCCTTATTTCCAAGTTAACTGTATGATTTTTTCTTTTTTTTTTCTAATATAGTTGACACTGACTAATGATACAAGTTTTTCATTCCAAGCAAAATTCCCAGTGAAATATGCAAGCTGCAAAGACAGAATTCCTGAGCCTCTAGACTTGGTTGTATGGTCAAGAAGTTTTACTTAATAATTTCTTACATCAAATCTAATGAGAAATTAAAGAATAAGTCTTTAGGAAAAGCGTGATTTAAAAAGAACATGTGCTTGTTCATGTGAATCATTTATAATAAACAAGAAAAAAAACCTCATCTGTTTCCCATTAATGTCTTTACCTTTGCCTTTATGAGATTTCTTTTTTGTACTGATTCTGGCTGGGACAGAGTTAATCTTCTTCAGACTAGCTGGTACAGGGCTGTGTTTTGAATTTGTGCTGAAAACAGTGTTTATGACACGATGATGTCTTAGCTATTGCTGAGCAGCGCTTACACAGAAACAAGGCCTTTTCTACTCCTCACTCCACCTCACCAACGAGTAGGCTGGAGTGTACAAGGACACAGCTGGCACAGCTGATCCCAAATGACCAAAGGGATGTCCCATATGTGATGAGATCATGCTCAGTGATAAAACCTGGGCAAGAGGGAGAAAGAGGGGACATTGGGAGTGATGGCATTTGTCTTCCCAAGTAACCATTACATGTGATGTGGCCCTGCTTTCCTGGAGATGGCTGAACACCTGCCTGCCCATGGGAAACAGTGATTAAGTTCCTTGTTCTGCTTTGCTTGTACATACAGCTTTTGCTTTACCTATTAAACTGTCCTTATCTGAACTTGTGTCTCCCCTCATGAACCCACACATTTTTTCACTTTTGCCCTTCCCATCATCTTCACTGGTTCACCAGGAAAAGGAGCAAGCACTGGGTGAGCTTCCTCCTGGGATTAAGCTACAAACACTTTTCAGTGATTTCCTACATTCCAGTGTAGTGTTTTCTCAAAATCCCACTAATTTGTGGGATTTGCGCCTGGAACAAAACAATGAATCTTTACTTTCCTGATATGGTACCAATGGGGCAGAGGAAGTTCTTTTGTTATCACCAAAGTTATCACCAAAATAAAATAAAAAAATAAAAATAAAAATATTAGCACAGAACTGTTTCCACTACAAAGGTATGCCTAAACTTTCCCCATTTTCACATAAGATGACTGAGTGAACAGCTTCACTAATTAAATTCCATTTGCTTTGTGGTAATATACCCTTTGTAAAGGTTGGAAGTCCATTGGCTTATTCTTCCATCAGAGTCTCTGCACAGTTCCATCTGCAGATGTGGCAGCTCCAGTGCAAAATGAACTCATTTCCAACCCAAATGTGAAAGTTGTTTTTTTTTTTTCTTTTGAAGCAATATATATGTATCTATATATATCTCCCATACCAGTATTTGGGTAACAGTTCCACAAATAAAACACTAAACAGGACAGGCTTGTCAGAAGTAGGTCAGAAATGTGATTCTGAAGCCTTGATAGGAAGATCTCCTGCTCTCAGTGACTCCCAAAATCACATTTCTTCCCTTCTCATTCCAGACAAATTTTGAGGAATACAAAACAAAGACTAATCCCACTACTGACCCCAGTAGTGGGATTAGTAGGGTCTGTTTTTAGCCATATTTTGCAGCATGAGAGACCAACTTTCACAATTTCCATTTCCTATCATGGAGAGGGGTAACTGTACTGAAATCAGGTCATAAAGAGACCATTTCAGTGAATGATGATGTCATCCACAGGACTTTAATGCATGTACATGCTCAATCTCCTTCTGCAATCCAGCGCTTGGATTTTGTTTCAAGTTGTGCTTTGCAAACCACTGATGCTCCTGGAAGGAACCAGCACCTGTGCAAGGTGCTGAGCACAGCTCTGATCTCCCTGAAGCTTAGTTCCCATTTCAGTGGAACTCCCCCAACATTTAGCCTCTTCCTCTGCCACACAGGATGCCATGAAGATGCAGCTGATGTCTCATGTTTGAGCTGCATAGGCTAGGTGCTGATCTCCTAAAAGATGATGTGAATCGAGCAATAACTTTTGTAACCAGTAAAGCTTCCCTGTTATGAAACTGAAGTCACTAGGACCCCAGAGTACATAGACAAGACTCTTTTCAGCTATAATCACAACTATAAAGCCACTAGACCCATTGCACTTGCCTTCTGTGGCAAGACAGGATTGCTTGTACCTTCCATGTCTGTCCCATCTCTGCCAAGAAAGCAGCACAGATGCAAAAGCCTATTAGAGTGAATGTAAGGCCGTGTCTGCAGAAATCACAGCACAGGGCAGCAGAATAGGAACTAAATAAAGTGCTTGAGGGGAACTAGAAATCAGTTTCACCTGGGCATTCTGGAGTCCTTGTGATGGCCCGTTGTGACAAGCCTTCCTGGAAAGGAAATCCATTTCACCTGAACATAGACCTTTCCCTCCATGCAGTATTCACAGTCTTCACTTCATTTGTGTTGTGTGCATGGATCCTGATCTCCAACTATTATTCCCCTCTATGAACATCTGCCTACCTCCAAAGCTCCACTTTTAGCTCTTCTTTAGACTAGCAACTAAAGCTTCTTCTTGGCCTGTACCTCAGAAAAGAAAATTAGTAAAAAGGTATTTTCCCATAACAGTTAAGACATGTCTGGTCTTCCATATCTTCCTCTAACTCTTCATCTTTTATTAAACTGGAAAGCATCAACCCCACTGCTTACCATCCAGAGGTTTGGTGACATTCCTAAGGTCAGTCCTGGAGAACCATTCCTTACACACAGCTTGCTAAGAAATCCCCACATGTCCTTTTCTATTCAAACTAGGGTACTTAAAAGTAAAACCCTTCTCCTCTTAAAAGTACTTCTTCTTCTGAACAGTACGTCATTCTATATGGAAGCCATTCATTTCCATGGCAGGAACTGACCCAAACGTTCCCCTGGCAAAGGCTATCAGGGACTTCAGCTCCATGAACTGGCTTTATTGGCTACTGAGGGTTTTATTGGCCACTGAGGGTTTTATATACCTTCAACACAGTATATTTTTAATCCTTTTATAGCCTGTTATAAATGAGACAATGGTCACTTTCTATTGTTTCTAGAATGGCTTCTTGTCTTGGTAAAGGTCAAAGAACAAATGGCTTGCACAACTTGTAGCTCCTCAAGCAGTACTGGTATGGTAAGACAGGAATACTTCACCAGAAACTGACTGAGTTCTACTTGAATAGAAAAAACACTTTTATTCTGGCAGCATAAACAAATAAACATCACTTTTCAAACATAAAAAATCCTCCCAGTACATACTGAGAACTGGGCAAGGGTCACCAGCAGTATTAAATGGAAAACTGGACTTGGTTCTCCTCTCAAAGAAGAGTTGACTTGGAAGAAGTGTAGCATAGTCCTGATAAATCTTCCTTAGTTCTAGAGGTGCAATATGTCAGCAGCATGAGCAGGAGAAACAGACACTAAAATATTGTAGATGCTAAAATATTACAGACACTGGGATATTGTGGTCAGGTTCATGCAACTGAAGATCATTCAATATGGAAATGGGAATAGTGAAGAAAAGCAAGGGGGTGCAGCAAGGGGCGGTGGGCTGTTAGAGATAATAGAAAAAAGTCTTTTGACATAGCAGAGGGACTTCTACAAACTATATTAATCTATAGTTATAATAGTCATATAGCCTACCTTGCTGCACTGTAGACACGAGGAAGGTTAACCTGATGTATGTTCCTCCTGTAATAGACACGAGCACAACAGACAGACTGGATGTCAGGAAGAGTTCAACTGGGCAGCAACATTAAATTTAATCGCTTTCCTTGCTGAAATGTTGCGGGGAAAGGACACTGTCAATATATCCATGCAGAAATAAAATATATTTTCATATCAGCTGCATTAATGATGTTTCTACTTGAAGAAAATCCTTACCTGCAAAGAAATAAGCAGTTAACAAAAACAATGGGGAAAATAGATGCTCTGGTCATATACTGGACACATGACAAAATTAGAAGACAAGAGAGAAAAGATACATGAGCTGAAAGAGAACATCAAATGTGTTCTGAGCCTTTTCTAGGATACAAACTGAAGAAGAAATAGATGTTAACATAGAAAATAATATAGAAAACAAATGAGCCTTTTCAGAGGTAAAGGTGGGAGACTGAAAGTAACCTGGTGGAGAAGTCTAAGACTAGCTTTGCTGCTGAAGTCTTCCCCCAGAACAGACCAGAGGTCTAGCTGAACCTTATGCACATGTATAATATCAAGAATATCATGTAATGAAGCAGATGCGTAGCATCCACCTCAACAGTGTGAAGAAACAATCTCCAGGCACACACTCCTCTCACATCAGGCTTCCTTAAAGATTACGTTTCATTTTAAAAAACAAAAAAAACCAAACCTACATGTCACCAAAGCACAAGAGGAAGGAAGAAAAAGCAGAAGGACCCAATAGGTCCTGGGTTTGCAGACATGCAAGTCCTTCCAATGAATCCTAAGTCTGCATCTTCTATCCTTTGGCTGTCATTCCACTATTTCATCATCACTTTTCCCTCAATATTCTCTTACAGTGCTATTTTGAAAGACATACAGACTGGAAATGTACCCTTTCTGTAAGCTGGGGTTTTTTTCCTATGTTTCCTTATAAGTTCATACAATAGTATCATTCCCTTCTCTACTTTCTTCTTTCCTTCAGAAGTTTCCAGGACAGTCCTAAGAGATACTGTTAGTGATCTCTCTTTCCCAACTGCTGAAGGGAAACAAATGTCATCTTCAGTATACTCACGTACACTGTAAAGTAGAAAAGGTCAATAAACCTCATTTAGGAAAGTAGGAGATGGAGACCACATACCTCTCCTTAGAACTTCAACATCCCTCAGGATTTTAAGACCAACTAAAAACAAACACCTTTAGTTAGATATGAGCCTGATGGTCTTTCTCTGCTCATCTCAGGGTAGTCTGTGTCAGAATGAGTTTGAGCCCTTCTCTACCTGAGACCCATATCTCCATGAACCACCTCCCTTCAGTGACTTACCCTGCTCAGCACAAGCAAGAGATTTTACATGTCCCTTTTTTTTTTTTGCTATAAATTTTACCAATCTCATATGTATTTTTAACAACTAGAAATTGTCCTTTTTTTTAGCAAATATGTCAACAACATGAGTTCGCTTTGTTTTAACCAAAGACCCCACACAGATTACTAGATTATATATCACATTTCAGATAAATCTGATTTAAACTAGCCAAGCTTAAAAAAACCCTCCTAACACAACCAGAGATGTTAATAGCAATTTAAACCTGCATTATCCGATATATAATTCAATAAAAACTGTGTAAAGCAAAAATATGATACCTAGGGTGATATAACAGTTTTGTATGACCTAAGCATACACTACAGAATCATAGAATCCAAGAATCCAGGTTGGTTGGAAGAAACCTCAAGGATCATCTAGTCCATCTTAAACACAAACAATTTTCTGTGGGATAATTTAATTTTTTAGAGCAGTTTTAAGTCTCCAAGCTTTCATTCAGAATGAGCGTTGGGGACCATATCACAGTAAGCATCAATAAATAAGCCCAACCGGCACTGAAATATGAATATTATTCAGACAAATTTCCTTTGATTTTGACATAACCAATTTTGAAAGTCACAAAGTAGACCACAGTGGTATGTCACCTGATTGCATCTAATATAAATCTAGATTAAATGTTGTATCATTTTTAATATATCAACTTACTTAGAATGCTTTTTAGCTGCTGACACATCAGCTAGATTGCAGTGATCAATAAAAGCAAAGGAAGTGCTGAGATATTGGAATCTTTATAATTCTCCTAGTCAATTTTTCACATCATACTTACTACTTAATACTTTATGTCTAAACTTGCCAAGCTAAAAATGTAATTCATATGATAATGAAATGTCAAATAAGTCTAGAGCTAGAGATCTAGATATTTAAAGTATCTGACTTTGTTAGGAAGCCACTTCTTAAAAGATATAAGGAATGATCAGATGCTCTATTCATCTTCTGTCAGCATTCAAATATAAGTTTATTAGTCTTACTGGAATTTAGCTTCCTCCTAATAAGTCACACTTCAAGGGCACTAACATCCAATTACTGATTTACACTTAAACAGTATATTACCCCATAATGAAGATGAAGCCTATTAAAACAGACAGTTCACTGCGAGTTCAGATGCTGAAGAACAGCAACGTTGGGATGTCCAGAAGGAGGAAATCCTGTTTTGCAGATGTTAAGCATGTTGATTTGGTGACCTGCAAGAACTGGACCAATTTGTATCAGACAATTTCTCTGTTTTTAGCCTCAATCCTGCACTGAATGCCAACTATGTTGTATCTGTCACATATTGCCAGAAGGAAAACTGTGAAGATCAGAGTGGCAAATCAAATTAAAAAGAGACAGAATTTTATTCCAACTTAAGCAATTTACTTATAATTATTATGGACAATGGGGGGGTGGGAGGATGAGGCAGTTTTGTTCAAAATGAAAAGGCGCTAGTACAGCATGCAATCCCATGATGCTTTGGCTTCCAGCAGAGAATGCATAAAAAATTTCACTAAATTGTGGAGCAACAACAAGAAATTGTGACAAATACTGCACAAATGCAAGGTCACCATTGGCACATCCAGGGAACTGTAAACAGACACCTGCAGCTAACACGCACTTCAGTCTTTCATAGTGAGCGCAATAACATAAACTGAGCTATAGTTTCAATCTAAAGAAGTTGAAGGTGTAAGAAAAAGAAAGATTATATGTGAGTATGCCAGTGGGGGAACCTGCGTAGACTTCCACCTTATCTCTGAGCTGAGTTTGCATTGACACCTGAGGCTGCAGCCAGGGTGGGACGGATGGGTCCTAAATAGAAATACACTCAGATGATTCCTGGCAATTAAATAGACATCATGTAGCATCACATCCAGTTGTTGCTCTTCTTCGAATCCCTGCAATTGGACATTATTCTGGAAATCACGGAGTTGTTTGGTGGTGAAGTCCCAAAACATTTGGAGAAACTTGAGGAGCAATTATGATGTCTGAGCTCTGGGGCTCTACTGCAGTGATATGTGCTGGTGTCATGTTTGTGATAATATATATCTTCTTTTTCTTATTTTTATAGACACATCTAAGCAAGCATGAGGCCATTTGATTCATTACCCACATTCTTCCATCATGACGAATATTCAAAGTAGAACCCCAAATTTTAACCAGTCATCTTCTGGTATGTTGGTCAGACTCTGGTGCCTTCATGTGTGTCCTACACGATGCTTGAGAAAACACATATCTTATAAATCTAACTGAAAAATACACAAATCCTTTTATGTCCAAAAGTCAAATGAATTATTCATAGCATGATGTCTTTTCTTAGGCTACTATATTTTCATTGCAAATACATTTATTATGATTGTAATGTTGACCACATAAAATGACATCTAATTTTAGCATCAAAAATTGGATGTTATAAAATTAACTGACCACTCTTCTACTTGATTTATTAATTGATTTTGCTAACAGCCATCACAGAGAAAGAAGTTTTTTTGCCTTCCATCTAAAAACATAGTTTACACTGCTGTTAGTGAGAAAAGTCATTCTTTTACATGGAGGTAGTTTGACCAGACAACCATTAAACCACTAAGAAAAGCAGAAAGTTCTGAACGGCTTAAAACTGCTAGAGCAATTCGGGTTCTCTCCTTTAGAGCACTCCTTGTTTGTCTCTAGCTAACAGAGGCAATTACTGATCTTTCATTCACTCTTCAGGTAATTAGATATCATTGCTCAGCTTCTTACTAATATAATGCTCTTTCTTCTGGATTCATTGTATGCCCACCCTAATTAGCACTGACACAAAAAAAACTAGCAACAATCAACACTCCCACTAAGAAATGTTCAACCCAATATGGTGGAAGCTAAGCATCTCCTTGGCATATCCTGATTATGGAGTAACTTGCTGCTGCAAAGATATTGCCATTACATAACTGGCTCATGGTCCATATCCTGTCATCTGCTCCCATCAGGCTTAATACCACAGAGACAGGAAAGAGAAACAAAAGAAACAAAACAAACAAACAAGAAAAAAATTAGGCAAGTCTTGGTTACTGCACCTTGTTCCAATTGTGTATGGATCAAAGGGGATAAACATGCAGATTGTGACACCATTTGTTCATAAGCAATATAAACACTACTGATACGGCACTGCCTGATCTGCAGCGTTCCATCTGCCAGCTGCAAGAACGAAAAAGGGAAAGCAATTAACAATATTAATCAGGACTTGAAGTGCTGCATGATTCATGATTCATGTGAAGAAAGACCAAGATATATCAAAAGATAATGTGTTTACTTAAAATAAAATACAAGCATGATTTCTTTAGTCCTGCAGATTTAATGCAGTACATTTTTTCCCTGACTGCATTGAACTTTCACCAAATCTCTTGCAGTCACTTTGAATAGTCAAGTATTTATCTCAATCTATCTCAGTCTAATTCAAGCTTCTGATTACTGATTATTTAGAAGCAGTGAATTAACATTCTAGTATCATTAGAGTATCAGCAGTTAGATTATTTCCCTGGTGATCTTCATTCTGGTATTTAATACTGTCATTTCATTCATTCCAATTAGACTTTTCTGCTCACAAAAAAAAAAAAAAAACCAAAAAACCCGCAAAATACCCCACAAAATAAACCACCTTATTTTAGATTTCTGACTAAACTTACAGAGTACAACAGATCATTTGGTCCTTGCTATGCAATTTTCTGGAAGTAGCAAAATCACTCTGCAAGTTTTGTGGGAAAAGTATCTTTTCTGTATGGATGAGGTATTTCTTTGGAGAACTTTAGCTTCTGCCAAGGAGCTATCTCCCCATGGATCAGAGAAAGACAACATTGTAAAAATACTTCAGTGCCTAAAGATGCAGATTGATGCCTACTGGGATTTCATAACTCTGTAAGAGATATATACACAGGCAGAAAACACAATTTCAAATCTAATGAAATAAAACGTATTCAGAAATCCCCCCAAGAAACCCAGCCTTGCTTTGTGTATAAAAGCCACAGATGCAATCTACCTTGAGTACTGTGTTCAGTTCTGGACCCCTCACTATCAGGATATCAAGGTCCTGGAGCAGGTCCAGAGGAGGACAGCCAGACTGGTGAAGGGTCTGAAGAACAAATCTTCTGAGGAGTGTCTGAAGTAGCTGGGATTGTTTAGTCTGGAGATGAGAAGGCTGAGTGGAGACCTCTCACAGCACTTGGAAGACAACAGGTTGTTCCAAGCATAGTTTCTCTGCACACATGCACCAGAACTCTAAGCTGAGGAAAAGAAAAGTTCAGCACAATCTGTCCTGGATGGTAGTTCGTCTCTGGGCCAGCACAATCCAGTACCTGAAGGGACCTACAGGAAATCTGGGGAGGGACTGTTTATCACATGTAGTGAATGGATGAGGGACATAAACCAGTGCAGAGTAGATGTAGATGAGACACCAGGAAGAAATTTCTTCACTCTGAGGATGGTAAGACAATGAAACAGGATTCCCAGAGAGGTGGTGGAGGCCCCATCCCTGGAGATATTCAAGATCAGGCTTTATGGGGCTCTGAGCAACCTGATCTAGTGGAGGTGTCCCTGCTCACTGCAGAGGAGTTGGACTAGATGACCTTTAAAGGTCCCTTCCAACCTAATGCATTCTGTGATTCTATGAATCCCTCATGCACATCACAAAATCAGAGAAACCATCACTGTGTAGACTGGCTCCAGGATGCTCAGAGAGGTTATTTGCCAAGCCTCAGAACGTTTTCCTACATAAAATAATTGCTTTATCCAAAGATGGAGAAGAAAAAGGCAGCCCAAACTTACCGGCGCATTTATCATAGCTATTCCAGCAGCTGCAAACCTTTCAAAATTAAGATCAGACTCCCAAGCTGACGGTCTACAGTATCTTGATTCACAGAATTTCACAGAATTGTAGGGGTTGGAAGGGACCACAAGAGATCAAGTCCAAAGCCCCTGCCAAAGCAGGTTCCCTAGAGTAGGTCACACAGTCTCTTCTCCTGAAATAAGCAAGGCTAAAGATTTTAAAGGATAAGGTATTAAAGGATATCTCAGTCTGGAGAATAAAAATTACACAAATTACTTTATGCATTTATAAAGTAGGGGTTTGTTCAGGGTTTTTTTTTTCTTCTGAATTTTAGATCACACAACAGCTTGCACCTGTCAAGTCAAATTAAGACAATATTGTATGCAATTTACACATTAAAAAAATTACTTCCTGTCTTTGAAGTAGGCAAAAAGGAGCATTTATGAAGTTAAAGAACCTCAGACCTTTTAAAAAGATTAACTTGTTATATGACCATGATATGCTATCAAGCTCTGCGGTAGAAGCTTGATAACCTCAGTCTGCCGTTGAAACCATCCAAAGAGGAGCTTTAGATGATTTTAAATCATTTAATGAAGGTCTGTGTATCTTCTTTTGCAACAAAACAAGGACCTTGGTACTTGATGTCCTCTGTCATTAAAGGCTGAAGTATAACGTTAAGCAGGTTGAAACCAGATGGCACACTAAAATTGAATGCATAGGTGAAAGAAAAAAAAGTGAATTTAGACAGTCAGTTCTCCAGTTCAGAATGTCCCACATAATATACAGTACATCCCACAGTGAAATCTCTGTTTCTACACACATATTTGCCCACACAGTAACTCTGGGATAACGCAAAATACACCTTAATTGTTGAGACCAGAGTAATGCAAAAAAATTACCAATTGGGAATTTAATCTTAGTGGATCTTTATACTTTTAATGCCTTTATTTTCTTTTATTGACCCTACAATTTTGAAGGGATATCAGGGTTTATCCCAGCAGGCAGCTAAAACAACCACATTCTATTTGCTCCCCATCTCTCAGTGGAAGGGGGGAGAGAATCGAAATAAAATGAGACAAAACTAAAAAGTTGAGATAAAGACAGATTAATAGGACAGAAAATGATGATAATGATGATGATGATGATGATGATGATGATGATGATGATGATAGAATATAGAATATACAAAATAAGTGATGCACACAATTGCTCATGCCCTGCAAACAGAAGCCCAGATAGTGCCTGAGCCTTGCCTCCAGCCAGATTCTTTCAGGTTATATACCAAGGATGATGTCATATGATATGGAATATCCCTTAGGCCAGTTGGAGTTAGTTGTCCTGATTGTATCCCCTCTCAGCTTCTCATGCACTCCCAGCCTCCTTGCTGACAGGGCAGTATGAGAAGCTGAAAACTCCTGGACTTGGTGTAAACAACCAAAACATCAGTGTGTTACCAAAAATATTTTTTTTCCTAAATCCAAACCACAGCACTGTATTGGCTACTAGGAAGAAAATTAACTCTACCCAGCTGAAACCAGGACACAGGTTGCAGAACTACAAGAGGACACAGAGCTAACAAACTTCGATTAGAGGAGAATGTCCCGACGTCCCTGCTGCAGATGGGCACCTTAATGGTAGGTTGAGATAGAAAGGATTTCTTATGCCATTATCAAGATCTTTTCTGGCAGCAGCTTTCATTGCACTGTCAGATTAGAGTCCCCCTCATTAACTGTCAGACACTATCTGGTTTTGGTGGGAGAGAGGAGAAGGAGGAAATAATAATCCTCATAGATACTGGATGGCCTCTAGGAGAGAAATGTCACTTAATGACATTTGTACAGCAGATAATACTGGGCAGAATAAAGGGCAAGAGGGATTCTATTTATTTATTTGTTTGCCTCCAGAACTCGTAGAAGAGATGTTTGTTACTCTTCTCTCTCAAAATGTCTTTGCAAGTGACTTGCATGTTTTATGTCAGAAATATTCATAGATCACGGGAGGGATAACACAGACCCTTTTGCAATCCCAAGCACACTAGAATATCTTCCTTTGCACTTCGTGACTGACAGCAGCTTCCTTTCATCCTCAGGCAATGGACAAATTAAAAGACAGTCCTGCTCCCTGTGTTTTCCCTCTGATTACTGTGCACAGGCTTGCTCTCAGCAGTGTCAGACAGCTATTACTGCACCTCAGCTACTTTTCTCTAGATGAAGGAGGGAAAAGGAGAATTGTCTAAAGGTTTGGTTTTTTTCCAGAAGACATGTTTCTTTCCCTTAAAAAAGTTCTTTTGAGCCCTAGCTGGCAATACTTTGAGCTTAGTGCATCCTTTGTACCCTGGCAGAAGCACAAGCTACTCCTCAATCATCCAGGAAGAGAGTTGATTTGGTGTGTCCTCCTTCCAGGTTTTATTTTCACCATAGAATTCTTGTGATACTGTGCTTCAGAAAATATCTAGAAATACCAAACGAAAACTTAAAGATAATTATAAAAGATGAAGGGAAAAATTAATAGGTACAACATTTATATAAAACAGTATACAGACATCTTTGGCTATGTCAATGATATTATCTCTTATGGTAACTGAAAAGACTTAAGAGATTTCCACCTTCACTCCCCACTCAGCACATGGACAGCACAATTATTCACAAAAGAGGAATGCAAAGGCCACTGCCATGATCATGGCTTTCTAAAATCACCTCTCCTGATTTTACCCAGCCTTGCAGTACAGACCAAGCAGACAGGTGGGAGGCATCACAGCAGCAGTCAGTCTCAAGAGAAGTCACGCCCTTCCTAAATCAGTGCTTAAGGAGGTTACAGCAAAAGATTCAAGGAATAAAGTTAGACAAAAGAAAGATTCTGTGCTGAATCTTTCTTCATAGTTCTTGCCAGTAAAGTAACTGGTAATATGTCACATATAGCCTGAAAAATCCTTATTTCATACACGGAGTCCCATTGTCATACAGGTAGGGGCTTTTTGCTTTGTCTGTATTCAAAAACTTATAGTATGCTGTACAAAATCAGATTTTGCTATATTTTTTGACAAGTCAGGCATTAAATGAAAGCTTTTTTAGTCATAAGTTGCAAGTTGATAGGTAATACATTATTTTTCCTTTTTCTTATCATAACTTGGATAGTGTTTGTCCTTTATCCTCAGCAGTGCCATTTGAAGAATCTTGTTCAGTCCTTGTTCTGATCTCCATTGAAATCTCTTCCCACAACAGACAAAGTCCCAAATCATAGCAGAAATTGTCTGTGTCCTTGCCAGAGCATAGAGAATATAAACCACGTCGCTGGCATTTCTCACAATCAATGTCACACACTTGCATGGCTCCCCTTATAGATACATGCAGGTCTAGGCTAAGCCATAGGAAGCCTAGCCATGACTACCTAAGTATAAGTCTGCCATGAAAATTTCTAAGTTTGGAGACAATTTCTCATATTACTAGGAAACACAGTAAGGGAAGGAAGAAGAAAAAATAAAAAGAATAAAAAACAAATAACAACAGTATCTTCAATATTGGATTACATGAGAAAATAGCCTAATGGACTTCTAAGCTGTGGAAGGAACAAGCAGGGACTGTGAGGATGAACCACCGCCCACTGTACTTGAAGAGCAGGTTCGAGAACATCTGAGGAACTTGAAGGTGCACAAGTCCGTGGGACCTGATGAAATCCACCCGCGGGTCCTGAAGGAACTGGTGGATGTAGTTGCCAAGCCACTTGCCATTGTATTCGAAAAGTCGTGGCGATCTGGTGAGGTCTCCGATGACTGGAAGAAAGGGAACATAACCCCCATTTTTAAAAAGGGGAACAAGAAGGACCCGGGCAAGTACAGGCCGGTCAGCCTCACCTCTGTGCCTGGCAAGGTCATGGAGCAGATTCTCCTGGGGACCATGCTAAGGCACATGGAGAACAAGGAGGTTGTTGGTGACAGCCAACATGGCTTCACCAAGGGCAGATCGTGCCTGACCAACCTGGTGGCCTTTTATGAT
>VXBZ01012838.1:16720-28218 GCA_013399135.1 Heliornis fulica | reverse complement strand
TACATTCAAGTCATTTTCCAAGCCTGAATGCTACATAAACCAGAAATAAGTGTGTGCCCTTTGCTAGGCCTTTCGTTTTCGGTGCACTTCTTTATTTTCTCCCAATGTATTTCCTTAATTCTAGGTTTAACCAAGGAAAATTATTAATTTAGCAACTGCAACTTCTAAAAGCTTTTCAGACGTATGGATGGAATGCACACGAGGAAATTACAAGTAAGAAAATTGGACTGGGAGACCTGGGAGTGCTGGTGGACAACATGGGCTGACCATGACAACTCTTTCCTGTGAGAGTGGTGGAGCACTGGAACAGGTTGCCCAGGGAGGTGGTGGATGCCCCATCCCTGGAGACATTCAAGGCCAGGCTGGATGAGGCCCTGAGCAACCTGATCTAGTTGGGGGGTGTCCCGGCTTCTTGTAGGGGGGTTGGACTGTATGACCTCTGTGAGTCCCTTCCAACTCTTAATCATTCTATGATTCTATGATTCTATGACTTTGAGCTACAGAAAGTATAGACCAAGTCACATGAAATGTTTACCTTGTAGCTCACCAGCTTGCAAATTATGCACATTCAGTGTACTCAAAGAAAGGGAGAAAAACAACAGGAAATCCAGCAGGCAACTAAGAACCCTGGTTACAAAAAGCCAAAATTATTACTGGAAGTTCTTGGTGATACTTTCCAAAGCTGCTGGTTATCATTCCTGCTGTTGGACCGGCCTAGTCATCTCGGAGACATGGCTGTGAATACAGGGATGAAAGACAGCCATGGAGATGGTTTACCCACAAAGGACCAAGCAACCCCACCATGGTGGTTGGTCCCAGACAGTAAAGTCAATACATGACCTGAGGATTTTAGAAAAGACTGGTACTGCACTCCAAGTGCATGTGAGCAGTCTGGCAGTTTGTCAGCTGAAACAGAGACAACTGACCTTGGCGTTAATCCAATATAGAAATAGGGGTTTTCAGTTTGTTCCATGTATCTGTTTCTAAACCTAATAACCCTACTGTTGGTGCTGTTGTAATACACTTCTGTCATGCTTGTACTTCCATATTTCTCTTTTGTTGAAAGGAATTGCCCATTAACCAGCAAACAGCAAGGAACTACCTTCCTTCTCTTAGCAGGCTTTGAAAAGAGCCTTTTTCTAAAACTTTATGTAGAAGTTTCTTGAGTACCCCAAGGGAAGGGAATTTCTTTCTCCCTGAACAGCATGAGCCAGGGTAGGTAACACCAGATGTTAGTTAGAAAGACATGTTTTCCTTGTGAAAAGTATTAGCCAGTGATGGGCAAACAGAAAACCAGAGCTTTGTGGAAGCCGAAGGGCCTCCTGTGAGTTTATAACAGTTATCTGGATCATCATTTTTCTTCCCTTCAGCTGAAGGGAGAATGTGATCTATTAATATTATACCCTTGATGGTGGCAAGACCAGTCCTTGGTAATGCACACAGGCAGGAAGAGGCACTCACTCGGACAGCATTTATATACTACAGTGTGGGAAATGATGCTCTGGGCCATAAATAGACTCTTAATTGCCATAAGTGCACAGCCTGAAAGGATGTGAGAGAAAATTCCTTGAACTCCCTCCAATCAAGGTACTATAGTCGGTTCATTACAGAAAGAACAAAATTCAGTCTTCGTGCCTTGAGAAAATAGAAACTTAGCACCTTTGACCACTGACTGCCTTCCAGAAAAACCTGGAGACCCTGAGGAACCTAAAATACATCAAACTT
Source organism: Heliornis fulica (assembly GCA_013399135.1). NCBI lineage: Eukaryota > Metazoa > Chordata > Aves > Gruiformes > Heliornithidae > Heliornis > Heliornis fulica. The sequence goes on along the minus strand of VXBZ01012838.1, from coordinate 26,493 downwards.
TGGAGCAATTCTGAGCAAACCGAAAGACAGATTTATTTGTCAGAGTAAGTTTTAGCACCTTTAAAATTTAAACTGCAGTTTTTCCAACAGTAGTTGTAAGATGAAAACCAAAGGCATCGAGGCTCAAGAAGAAACAGTATCTGGAAAAGAAGCTGTATTCTTATTAATAGTCAGCAACTGTGACTATCAGGTTATCCAAATTTAAAAATACGATTGTAAATATGTGTTACTTTAGCCACTAAGAAAAGAAATGGAGGGTTATTGGAGAAATGTTAACAGGCCACAGCACCCACAAAAAAAAAAAAAAAAAAGAAGTGCTGTAAATCAAGTGACATATCATAAATCTAAGCAGACAATTTATGAAAGCCTTGCTGAAAATCAGTGTGTCGTTCCCTATATTCCAATGTCACCATTACCCTGCAAATATAGAACAGTTAGAGCTAATTTTTCCAGCAGGAAAAAAATAAATAAATTGTGGCTTCAGAACATTACTAAAAAAATATGACAGATAGATAGAATTAGGTTAAGGGGAAAAATAAACTCTGGAGGGCAAAGCCTATGCAGACTTGCAAAAGAAAAACACACAACCTCAAAAACTGCACAGGGGTTGGACCCTCACTTCAGAATCTCAGTTCTGTTGCCACTGTTTTTGCATTAGCCCAAAGAAGTGATTTCTCTCATGTCATGCTATGAATTGACTCCAGCAAAAAGAAAATAGCACAGGCCGTGACTGAACCCGCTTCGGGAGCGTGGATTGCAGAGAAACCCAGACTCCATGCCACGGGAGTGTTGATTCTTCAAAGTATGTGTGCCTCCACACTGGCCCCTCCAGGCCCAGCATCCCTTTCAGATCTAAACTTCCATAGCTGTTTACTTATGTTGGAAGAGCCGTGGTTCTCTGATTGCTCATTCCCTCCAAACAAGCATATAATGAGCTTTTTTTTCATTTTCACGAAACTTGCTTCAACTCCTATGACCATCTGAAAACTGATTTACAATATCACAGATTGGGCAACATAATCATGGTAGCTAAAGATAATAAATAATTATTGTTGCCATCTGGACGCTCTGAGAAGCATCCGTCTGAAGTTTCTTCTCGAGATTCTACTGGAGTAGAGCTGGTACAAAAGCAAAGAACAACAACAACAAGAAGTTAGATTTACGTTAACAGAAGAATAGCTGCTAATTTGGAATCTACAAGGGGAAGCACTGACATTAATTTAAATGCAATTTACACATTCATGAAAATTTGTAGCTATTTTTTAGCTTGTCAAGTATATTGATGTCGTAGAATAGTTTCCTGATTATCAGTACTTCTTGCAACAGTATACACCATATCATCTGAGCCAAGGGTTTGTTTTGATACCTTTTCCTTACCTCTATCCAGTTATCCTTAACTGAGATGCACTGTGTGTTGGGTCCATTTCCCTGCATTCTGGTGTCCACTGCAGTTTGCAAGATAGACTGATAGTGTTTGATGGAGAAAGTGCTTGTACCACCTTTAGCACCACGTTGCTCATAGGCATAGTAGGGGAGAATTCAGCCCTGCCGCCTGTCGAGCATCAGCCCACTGCTATCAGTCACACATGGGCATCGACCAGTGCTAATGCATGACAGCTTTTGAAGCAGGGAGAGGTGGCCTTTCTTTTGCTGTTCTGTGGCTACCCCTGCAGGCAAGGAAGATGCAATCTTCAGCTTCCAAAGTAGAGGTGTTTGGGGAGCACATGGAATTCACAGTTGTGAGCAGAGCGCTCCACAGACCCAGTGCTCCTCAGAGGCATAGCAGATGCTTCTGGGGCATCAAGCAAGGAAAAGAGTGAACTTACTCCCATGGGAAGCTGGTGGTCAAGAGATGAGCCATAGCTATGGGAAGGGAACACATTACAGGTCTATTTTGAGGGAGGCATTGGGGGTGAATACTATTTCTTTAACCCTGTCAACAGGTTTAAAATAGTCATGGGAGAGACATAAAATGTGCATTGCACCCACAGGGTATGATCTTGTTCCAGTAAAACAGCAACCCGATTTCTGTCCCTGTACATTGATTTGCCATAGGAGAACTGATCAAAGACCACAACTTCAGAACATATTTTCATGAAACAGGCTAATTCCTTGTTATGGCTGTTTATTCAGTGAGGGTTCACCAAAACAGTGAGTCATCATTAGCCCTCCAATTTATTTCAATTACTCGATCAAATGCAGCATAAATAATCCGATTTGTATATTCCGATTCCAGCTGGGCCCACATAATGTTCTTAAAAAAATAAAGAAGGAGAGAGGAAGATTCTGCCTAGAAGTAGCACACTTTGAGTGAAGCACTCTTCAGCTTTGATTTTGCAGGGATGACATTTGGGTTGTTTTGAGCTTTCACAAGTAGGGCATTGCAAAGTTTAACTTCTGTTAAGCCAAAGTAATGCCTTGATAACTCTCTCAACTGAGACCACGGCTCCTCCTGTGCCCCCTTGTAGATTCCTTGGTCTTGTACAGCATGTTAATTTTGCAATCAATACCTGTAGTAGAAGACTCTGTCCCTGGAACAAGCAGAGAGTGGGCAGTGTAATGGTTTAATCAGTTTGGGCATAATCAGCTGCCTTTGTAAAAAGAAACAGGTTCTTACTTCAGTAATTTAATTTCCACACTGATCATAGAAAAAAATCTATCTGCAAGCTATGCCTGAGAAGCAGCTTTCCAATTGGAATTGCAGGGTGACAAAATGCAGCTTGGGAAAACCCAACTGGTTTTCAGGCCCGGCATTGTCTTATGCCTGGGCAGAACTGAAGTTCATGAGCAGTAGGGCCAGGGAAAGGAGATTAAACTCCTTGCACTGCTTCAGGCTCAACCCCGGGAGCAGGAGGCTTTGTTTTGGATGAGGGACAGGAACAGACCCTCCTGCATCAGCTGGGAGAGGCTACCCTACAGAACCCTTGATCATGACTGCTGCTGCTTGTCTAACAGGATTCAGATCCACAAGGTCACCGAGCCACCTCCCTGCGGCCTCTGGATTGTCTTGGAAGGAAGGGACAAGAAAGAAACCTGTCTCAGGATAGGCCATAAAGATACTAAGCCAGGGAAAGGCTGACCATTGCACCCCATGGAGAGATGAGTGATGAGGGGTCTCCTGCACCTGCATCTCCCAAGGCAGGGGTGTGCAGCTCTGGGAGCAGTGGCACCTGGAAGCATTGGCGATCACATTTTCACACGCAGTAGAAGTGGGTTTCCAGGGCTGCAAGGCACAGCAGTGGGGTGATTGCACAGCAATGGTAAAATGAGCTGCTTACCCATGCCAGGTAAGCTACCTTTCCTCTTCTGGCCAGTAACAAGAGCCAATAACACTAGGCAGGCTACTGTCCAATGCTCACTTTTTAGACAGCTGTTAAATTTACAGTTTTTCAGACAAGTTTTTCTGCTTCTCACTGCTCACTTGAAGTCAGGATTTTATTCTGTTTAAGTCAATCAGAGTATTTCTGCTCATATCAGAGGGCAGAGTTTCAGTCAGGCAAGTCTACCTCTAAGGACTATCAGATAATTTATGATAAAAACCCATACTGCATTTATTGGAGGAAGAGAAGGCTGGAAGCCCACAGAGCTATTGGACAGGGTTCCCCTTAATGTCCTTGACGCTGAGGGTAGATCTACCATTGCAATGCAATACCACATGGAGCTGCCTGAAATAACTGCACATCAGAACAAATATACTTACTGCCATGGAGATCTCTGCTTTGCCTAATTAGCACTGCTGAGAAGCAGGGCTTATTAACCTGGGCAGAGCGCCACAAAAACACGGCTATCCTGCTTCCAGCACTTCAGCAAACTCATTAGTGCTGTCTTGGGCATCATTGCACAGAAGCAAATTTGTGAATGAAGACCTGAAGAAGGGAAGCCATCTGACAAATTCTGCAGCTCTCTGTGGCCCAGATTATAAACTGCTAAAAAACTGGGAGGTGGGGGAGCACATCCATCATGAATCTGAGCCATACTCCATATCAAGTTTTGCAAAATGGAGGGCTTACTCCCTCTACCTCCCTTGGCGTGAGCACATGAGTAGCACACTCCTGAAAACTATTTGCAATGACATTTGGATGTAGGTCCAAGCTCCTTGGGCTTTCACGTGAAGGCACAAAAGATCATTTGAGGTTTTCTGTATCACCAGAGGAAAAAGCTTCTCTCTAATGGCCCATTTTGCCTTTCTAATGATGAATATTATCTAATAGCAATAGCTGACCTAAAAACAGAAACAAAGAAATATGACGTGTGCTCTCACTGTAGCCACTGAAGTAGTTATGGTCCCATTTCATGGAAGGAATATGTAGGTGATAATAACCTTACCAAAATGAAATGAAATGATGCTGTCACTAATTCCATTTAATGCTCTAACAGCATCCAAATTAGATGTGCTTATTAGTTCACAACATTGCTGGTTATAATTTTTAACCTCAGATAAATCTCTCCACAATGAGGGTTTAATATAACAAGCTGGTAAGAAAACAACACACTTAGTAAATAAATATTCTTAATGGCAATTATGTGTGCCATGGAGGCATACTGCCTGATACTTTTGCCCTTCTGTGACTTCCTCCTAGTTACTTGTGGCATGTTTTAATAATTCCCTATAAATACCATGCTGTAGAACTTTTACTGTATTTTAAAGTAACACTAGGAGAAATTGGATTCTTTTGACATATTGCGCTATCTTTTAAAGATTATTGAGATGTCCTGAAATTTCAGCATGCTGTTATTCCAGAGTAGCTCATCTGGACATCATTCAGAGATGAATAAGTGAGTGAAAAAAATCAGTCAAATATGAAGATTAATCTTTGCAGTAAAGCAATGCTGTCAACAAAATTAACAGCTTTCTGTCACACTTTCATTTGTCTGAGTTCACTGAATTTTGCAGAAAAAAAAAAGAAGTTATCCATGATTACACATAAAATACGTTTTGTTTTTACCCACGTTTTTGTCTAAGAGAAAAGGGTGTACTTAGAGAAAGGAACAGTGCATTGTGTATAAAGGCAATAAATTAGTAGGAAGGTTAATCTATTGACAAATAGCAATAGCGTTACATCAAAATAACTTCATCAAGAGGCCTTTAGTACTCCCACACCAACAAAAAGATACAGAATAAAAAAAAAAACCACAAGCTTTTACAGCAATGCTACATGACTAGAATTCTTCAGAGTCACAAAAGCATATAAAACCTTAAAAATACACACAAAACAAAAAGTATTTCCAAGGCAAACAGCTCAAACACTTCATTTCACTACTGAAAACAATGCCTAGGTGATCGGAGTGTAAAAAAAATATTTCAGCAGCAAACTTGCTGAGGGTAGACTCTTTTCCCCTTGTCCAGGGCATTGATGAATATGTTGAATAAGACCAGACCAAGTACTGGTCCCTGGGGCACACCACTGGCTACAGGCCTCCAATTAGACTCCCTCTGCCACACAGCTAGTTCTCAATCCACCTCACTGTCCATCTAACCCACACTTCCTAAGCTGCCTATGAGGCTATCATGGGAAAAAGCAGATCACAAAGCTAAAAACAAGGTGTGAAACAACTGGGAACAGAGTGTTTTTTTATTGTGGATCTCCTGAAACCTACTAACTTCCTAAGTTTCCAAAAGACAGCAGATAAGGTAAGGGAAGAAAAATTCACAAGGACTATTAAAGACAATCATGTCACTTATGTTTCTGAACCAGAGGTGGGTTTATAGCTGCAGGCTTCTTATCCTCACCTATCATTGGTACTGACCATTGTCAAATACAGGATGAGCAGCCAGATTCACCTCTGATCTGACACAGCACTGTGTCCTGTAAGTTTCAACTGCAAGAGAAAATAGCACAAATCCAGAATGCGATTACTTGATGGAAAGCTGCAAAGCTTCTCCCTTCCTTGACATCTTTCCAAGTAAAAGTGACATCAACAGCTCCATCCACTTCCACAGTCATCTCCAGCCCCGTGTGCTTTGTAACCATGCTGCTTACTTTCACTTCAGAGGCTTTCCAAAAACCTGCATGAACTGCAAAGCAAATCAACTACAAACTAGGCTTTAACTATAGCTATAATTTCTAATAATTAAAAAAAAAAAGAATCCTGTCATTAGTATTACCTAAAAAGGGAGAAAAAAGATAAAGTGTCTGTGAAATTCATATTCTGTGAGTCTCTGAAATCCCCCAGAATCTTCAGTTCAGCTCAGACTTGATGTTGATGTACACCAGAGTAATATCCCTGAGTAGGTTCTGAACTGGCCATGAACAAGGTACCTTTCTGCCAGTTGGTACTGATTCTTGTCACTTCTCCTGTCTCCCTGTTCCCTCCATGCAACAAATGACACCAGTCACTCCTCTGTCTTTCACAAGAGTTTCACTATCTTCTTTCAGACCATGCAAAGAGGTTCCTAAACAGCCTTCTGAATACTTTTTGCATAGTTTCCTGTAACTTGAGGACAAGACTTTAGGGACCAAGGAACTGTTTTACTTCTTGTGTACCTGTTTGTCAGGTCACAGATAATCTTCTGTCATGCCAATCATAGAACAAGGGGCAATGGTTCCAAGGTGGAGCATGGGAATTTCCGTGTGAATGTAAGGAAAAACGTTTTTACTGTGAGGGTGTCAGAGATCTGGGACACACTGCCCAGAGAGGCTCTGTAGTTTCCTTCTCTGGAGACATTCAAAACCTGCCTGCATGCATTTCTGTGTGTCCTAATCTAGGAAGACCTGCTCTAGCAGGGGAGTTCAACTAGATTTTTCGAGGTCCCTTCCAACCCCTAATCTTCTGTGATTCTGTGATTTTATTATAACCTTTGTCATCAAACATATGGGGTTTTTTCCTTGTATTTCAACTTGTATTTTTCTGTCTCTGTAAGTCATAAGCAATTCAGTGAATACTGAACTGTCCCTATCTATTTGAAGAGCACCTAGTTTAGTGAGCCATTACCTCTGGCTGTGGCTCCTGTGGCTTCATAACACACTTTCCCACTGAAGATCTGATTATGTAAAAAGATACAGTTTTGTCAACATCTACAGCAATATTGAACTCCAAATATTCTAACCCAGTGTTATCCACTTAAATTATTTTTTAAAATCCCCTGTATTTTAGTCTGGTTTTCCTGTGGAAATTAAGATAATCTGTGTCTGTCCATCTTTCTTGACATCTTTTGAATCTACAGGCTGATTTTAATACAATTTGAATGAAAAACAATTTCTAAAAATTTCACAAAAACAAATGGATGTCTAAAATCAGAGAAAGGAAATTCATGCCCCTGCCAAAGGGCAGTCCAGCAGCTTATAGGCCTGAGGGTACATATCTTGAACAGAGTTCAAATAAAGTTCTTTTCTGCCTTATCACATCTCCCTTCCCTTGATCAGTGAAAATCCAAAAGATATGAGGCCTCAATAATTCCAATGCTTATGAAAATACTCTTGTCTTCTACTTCAGTTAGAATTTTAGAGCACAGCATTCAGTACTCAGCAACAGGAGAAAGAGATGGCAAATATTTTTTGTTTTGCTTCCCCATATATACATATAGATATATATGTATATGTCTGTGTATCTATATAACATTAAAGCCTAAGGATGATCTATGAATGGATATTAACGTAGACAGAGCAGCACAGTTACTTATATTACTCACTTGTCTGCTGTTTATGGAAGTGAATCTCAGCTGCTCCCAAACTCCTGGCTGCCCTGTAAAATGAGCAGTAAATTGATGGTGATTACAATTATACTTGAAGTTTCAGCATGCTGTTTATAGACTAAGCTGCTGCTATCGACAAATCGCCTTCTAGTAAAGACGTGAACGTGGTAGGAGTTACAGACACTGCCCTTTAGCGAGCTCCAACTGAAGATTCCCACTTTGATTTACTGTGGTATTAAAGCTTTAGGTTTACATATATGAAAGCTAACAAGGAAAACACTTCAAGCCACTGCTCGTATGAACATTACTTTTCTTTTTTTCTTTATCTGGATGTCTTGTGGGCAATTAGTAATCTGCAACAGAACAAGAATTTCTATATGGCCAGATTGTGCATTATTAATTTATGCAGATTACCGTTTACTTGCATAACTAGTGCTGATTACAGGAAGGCTGCTCACAGGAATAAAAGCTACTCTGCTTATGGAGTTCCAAATTTCTGTCCCAAGAGTATCATGTTTCTGGAAGAAGCAGTTAGTTGTCTTTTTTGTTGTTGTTGTTTTCTTGCTTTAGGCATAAAACTGAACTGAGAGTGTAAGCTATCTTAATTAAATCTGATCTGAAGCTTTGCTTTTCTAGTTAGCTCATGCATTCTGATATGCAAGTTATATCCTAATCACTGCTCAACATAGTCTTCTGCATGATGGTATCTAAATATAATAATTAGTATGAAGGAGAAAAATAGTTCAAACTAGACAATATAAGAGAAAGATAAACTCTAGGTGGCATGGTTATTTTCTTTTAAGTAAAAAATCAAATTCCTTACTGTGAGGGAGCTCTAATAAGTTAGAATTCTGTTTATAATGTGTATGTGACGTTTTAATATCTATTTATTTTAATCCCTACCAGTATTCAAAAATTAGTTGAGGTTGTGTGGCTATTACAAAGGTTAAATGAAGAGATTATGAGTTGCACAGATGTTTATGGTTTGGGTTGATAACTCTGGGATATCCCATTCTGGAGGCATTGTGTTCCAGTTCATTTTAACAGTAATTAGAAGTACCCCCATAACGAGGTGCTTGCTGCTGAAAACAACTTCATTAGATTGGGTGATTTTATTGGTTTCCTTTAGGGTGAGAAACGAGTGTTAATAGTTGTAATTTAATAGCAAAATTACTGAAGCAAGGAAGATTCCACTGAATCTTAAATGAGGCATTAGACAGACGTTCCTTTTCCCAATAATGAAATATAAGGGAAGAGCAGCAACCTTAAGAATTATCATATTAATGTATTTACCCTAGGACAGATGAGCTGTTTTGTTTAAATATTTTAAATATCACGTGAAGTTGTTAGGATCCTATAGAGAAAATGTCTATTAGCTTAACACATTCCAAGGACATTTGAGCATTCGCACACATTACGACTCTGACGTGAAAGCCTGCCGGTCAGAAAGGTTGTGTCCTCTTTCAGAGAGCGAGAAGGATTTTCCTCCCCTGGCAATGTGATATTGCTCAGCATGGAACATCTTCTTTAAGGTACCACCAGCTCCCACGAGGCAGATCTGCCTCAGTTATGCTGCAGCCCATCCCTTTAGGGAGATGGTGGATGGGTGACAATCTTGCTAGGGTGTCTGTGCTAAAGTCACAACCCTGACAGAAACTTCCTTTCTTTGGAATTGGAGGTGTTGTCTACTGTTGGCCTAAGAAATATCTTCATCCTTGGGTTGACATGTATTATAAATCACAGCTAATCTAATCTCTGCTCTGGTTCCTGCTGAAAATCAATGTACACTCCAGTAGCTTGTCTAGAGGACTTCTCTTGGCTCTCCTTTATGCCTCCACTCCCTCCTCTCAAATTTCACTTCTACAACTCCTCAGAAATTCCTAAAGACCTCCTGTCACGATCCACAACCAAATGAGACCAGTTTGGCAGAGGTTAAGCCCCCTTGCTTTCCAACCAACCTCAGATTGCTCTCGGTGGTTTGGGGGGAGCTGAGCTTAACCCCTGTGTGATGTCATATTAGGTGTTCTATTGTGACCAGGTCTTCACAATTGTCAGGAACAGAATTAAGACTCAAAACAGAGTTAAGTGTCAAGTCACTTTATCTGGTCCTCTGGTCCATAACAAGTGTGCAAGGGGGTGG
>VXBZ01012838.1:0-15693 GCA_013399135.1 Heliornis fulica | reverse complement strand
GGAGAGGAGAGGAGAGGAGAGGAGAGGAGAGGAGAGGATTCGGTTTATTTCTGACAAAAGATGTTTCTGAAGCACTTTATGCTTTTAAGAGCTTTCCAGGAACAGCAGATGTACCTCACTGAAATTGTATTAGAGGTGCACTGCATATAAAATTACATATAAAAAAATCATTTCAGAAAACAGTAATTGTAAAATAAAATTTTGAATAGAGAAGAAACTTAGATGTAAAATAGTCCCTAGGAAGAGACTATGAACAGAAAATCATGCAAAACATTTAGACACCTGTAAAAATTACCAAAAAATGTGTGAAGAATGTGAAAAGTGATGCTACATACCAGGTCACGTGAATGGACAAGAGCATCCTGAGACTACAGACACTGGAAATAGTTCAAACACAAGTGAAAAAGACACAAGAGAGAAAGTCATAGAGCTCAACCCAGAGCTTGGCCTGCTGTAAGACAGTCAAAGTCCAGCTCTGGAGAAGGAAGACATGTTACAGTGGTTGTAACACTTTGCCAGACTTAATGAATGCCAGAAGATCTCCACACCATGAACAAAGAGGATGGGAACCAGCAAAACAGAATTTATACCTTTTTTTTTCTCTTCTGATAGAGTTAAATTGTTTAAAAGCATTAAAGGTAAGACAAAGCCAAGAACTACTACATCTTCGTCATGAACCAGCTAAATGGGGCAGAAAAAAGCAGTTACCTCGATGGATATAATTCAGAGTCAATTGAGAAGACAGCTAAACTATATTGGCAAAATTTTCACCCAGTCTTTGCTTGTATTTCTTCTCAATACCAGATACAAATCAAGTTGCATAAAGCCAGAATCAGAGACTCACAGAATTGTAGGGGTTGGAAGGGACCTCCAGAGATCATAGACTCCAACCCCCCTGACAAAGCAGGTTCCCTAGAGCAGGTCACACAGGTCGGTGTTCAGACGGATCTGGAATATCTCCAGAGAAGGAGACTCCACAACCCCCCTGGGCAGCCTGTTCCAGTGCTCCATCACCCTCACTGTGAAGAAGTTCTTTTGCATAAAAAACAAATGAATATTTCTACTGCTAACACTTACCATTCTTCAATGATCGTAAGAAAGCCCTCTTCAACTATAGTCATTAACTATTCTGTTTATTCCAAAGAAAAGCCATCTAGTAAATATTTTTATGGTCTGAGAATGATCCAGCTGTATATAATCACATTTGAAATGAAAGTCTCTTGTTGCAATGATTGTACTCCAATGCTGTTGCACATTTTGACAATATTATTAAATATTACTGTAGTTATTACCTCCTGACTACTAATTCTTTAAACTAAGAATTGAAGAGACTTTGTCTGTGAAGAAAAAAAAAAAAAAGCAAAAACCTCAAATTTCAACACTGAGATGAAGATAAACTCAAGAACTAGTGTCAAAATAGGCTTAAATAAAGATTCCATAAAGGGGTGGTGGGGTGGGGGGAGGAGGATTGCCATTTATGAATAACACAGGAAGAGGTATGTAACAGTTATCTTTGGACTTTGCTTAATTCAAGAAAGCAAAACCAAGTGTGTGCAGTACTTTCCATGGAAAATACTTCTTGCCAAGGCAGGTACAAGATAAATTCAGTAATTCATGGCTAACATAAGAAAGGGGGAAACAATTAGTCTTCTAATACTGAAATGCACAGCAGTTTGATAAGCAGAAAACAAGAATATACTGGATATACTCCTATCCATCCAGTGCAAGTGACTGTTGGAAATCCTAAAGTGTCTGAAGAGACCAGAGAAAAAAGCTGAAGGTAAAGCTCTAAGAATAAAATAGCCACTACTATGTGTAAATAAAAGCATTCGTTGCTATGTTGCTCCTTTGTGGAAAGGAATAATCTCTCACCATCTTTTCTTTCCACCTTTCCCCTGACTGAAGGATCTGAGCTCAACTGAAGGGCTCTTGGATTTACACAGAACCAACTCAAATTGGGACCAGGAGAAGGGGGGTGCCATGTGGTCCCCCCCTCAGCACAAAACCCTGTGAACCCACTTTACACCATGTTTCTTTTCACACAGGGAACAAGGTTGTAATCTTTGGAATTCTGGAGATTTGACAAAGAAAAAGGATAGGATCCCACCAAATCCCCAGCACTGCCCAGAAAAAGCTGTCTGACTGCATGACTTCTTAATCTCCTATCGCCAGCCACCTCAGCGTCCACACCAAACACACCGAGAAATACTATTCTTACCAGCTCCTGATTTCTGAAACAATGAAGCTGGGGATTTCCCATCTTCAACAGTTTATAGAGCTTTCCAAAAGCCCCCTGAAAACTGCCTTCTATAAATTCTTTGAATCTACTATGTAAAGTGGAATAGATTTCAGATAGGTGGCTTATTTAAATGATAAAATACAAAACAGAGGCAGCAAGAAAAAAAATCTCATTTTTTGTTAGAGATAAAAGAAAGAAAAGACAGAGAAAATAGGTTGTAAAAGTAGAAGTTGCAGGCTTCTCCCATCCATCAGATATAGTGGGGCTTTTATACTAGGTAATAGGAGATGACTCCATTACTGTTTGCAAGTGCCATCCTATTAGCCCACTGTAGTCAATGAAAAACAATAGGAGCATCTTCAGCATATGATTCATCTGATCTAATTTCGAGAGCTACTTCAGACTGAGATACACTGAGACTTAAAAGCAACTAACTATCTCTGCTGATTATAAAGGAAGAAGATACAAGTTCATCCGCAGGCATTTACATTTGACCAGCTTTGAGTGGCTTACCTCAAGGCAACTCTCAGCAGGCACAACACTGTGCCAGCCTGTAGGCCATGGGCAAGTAAACTTATCATCTGGTGCCTCTTCCAAACTCCACAACCTGTCACCCTCCATCCACATTTCATGGAGAAACAGGCAACTGGGATTTCAGGTACTCTCCAGACATCCTCCTTGTGCTTATTGACTACATATGGGTCAGCAGGTATAGAACTGCATATTTTACTCACACTAGATTTTTCTGCATCAAGTATCTTCAACGGGCTTACCAGTAGAAGCCAAAATTCTCTTCTCCAAGGGAAGTACTGATAATTTCCACAAGGACTCTGCTTTCAGTCACTATTCTTGACCAAACAGGGAGTTTACTAGACTTTTTACTGAGCAAGTTTATTTGACTTCTTACACATAATTACCTGCGTGGGTAAATGGCTAATGGTTATGCAGAAAGATGTACAGTATCCATTCTTGAAGGCTGTGAAGACTCAGCTGGATAAAGACCTGAGAAATCTGGTCTGATCTCACAGCTGAAACAGCTCTGAGTAGGAGGTCAGACTAGAGATGTCCTAAAATGTCTTATAAACTAAATTTTGCTATCATCCCATTCCCAAACTAAACAAACAATAACAAAAAAATCTATTAAGACCTTTGAATTAAAAATTCTGATACCCAAGTTCCAAAATGCTGAAAGTTTGGGTTTATACCAGTATTGATAAAATCTTGCCCTGTTCTAACACTTTTCCTTAGTCATTTGTCATTTGCTGTGGCTCAAGACAAGATGCTGGACAAACAGACCTTTGGTCTGACATAGTAAGTTTTTTCTGATGACTGACATAAGGGAAAATGAAGTATTGTGTATGTGTCAAGCCCAACAGTAATACGTTGTCAGAGGTTTCCATGGAAGCAGCACAGCATAGTCCAATGTCAAGGGTGCTGCATAAATAATGCATTTGGAATATACAAGATACAGATTATTAGAAAGACAGAAGGGAGTTCACACCACAAATCATACTGCTTGGCAGGGAGGTCACCTAAACTGCTGTATCATGCCCCAAAAAACCGACAAGGTTTTCACAGTGTTAAATGTAAGTTTACAGCTTCAACTATGTTTTTCTCCTGAGTGCAGGAGTACACAAGTAGAAGCTATGCTCAAAAAACCCTGTTGTGTACAAATTTAACTGCAAAGGTTGCATCCATTGAGTGTTTTAGTCTGGACCAGAAGTGCATGTTTGAAGCAATTTCCTTTTCCTCCAGGCTTCAGCTTGGATGGCAGAGTAGCCACAGGGAGCAACTGGATTCCTTCCCAATGACACCAAGCAGGGGGCTTCACTTTCTGCAGACTAACCATGAGTGAGCTTTGGACTCACAGGATGCTCCATTGTAACACCTCCAAAATGCATACAGCATGGACATCAGGGCCTCTGCAGGAGGTGGGGCTGTAGAGAACAGTTTCACAGCTCCACCTTTATTTCTGATATATAGATAACCAGAGATGCTGAACAGCTAAGAACAAAGCTAGTTAAGAAAGAGGTCCCTAAGTTTAGATACAGATATTAGTCCCTCTGGAGTAAATAGCTGAACCACCAAAATTTGGGGCAATTAGAGAATACTCTTTCAGGATGCTTGCTGCTTACTGGCAGTTTAGGAGTTACTCCACTGATGTGTGTGATCCTCACTCTGTGTGATGACCAGTGACACCAGCCCCCACAAGCAGAAGCCATCTCTGCTGCAGCCTGCAAGTCACATCCTCTTTGCAAGGAGGGTGGTCATGATTCAGAGAGTATCTCTGAAGGCACCTTCAATTGTGCTTTGTTTGCTTCCTCATATATGTATATATATATATCTATATCAAAAAAACACTATTTGAGGGAATGAAGTAAGAGAAAAGAATTGTGGGTAATATTAATACAATCACTATGAGTTTCAGTCAAATCAGATGGTGAATGTTTGGGAACTTCCTCACCTTTGAATCTCCAATCATTTCTTTGTATGTATGACTGTGCATTTATAAGGTTCCACAAAATAAAGCACAATGGATTCTGTAAACTCTGATGCCACAGGGATTGGAAAGAGGAAAGCAGAGAGAGAATAGGAACAGAGAAGTCAAATCCATTCATGTATTTCTGGGAGCACTCAGAAGTTGTGCTGAGGGACACCTTGGAGTAAGCAAAGCAGAGCCCAGGCCACTGGCCTGGGAGAGCCACAGAAAGTCCCTTCAACCTCTGCCCAAGACTGCCAATGAAACTGGAGCAAATCTAATCAACAGAGGATTAAATTATCTGTTTAAATCAACTGAATGTAACATTAAGAATCAACACACAGGTCCTCCTTCAATGTTTATGAAGCCAAAGCAAGTTGTGGTTGTTTACCACATCAGTATTTCAGCAGCTTCCTTTGTAAGGGAAGGTCTAATCTGCAAAATGTTAATGCTTCAAGGAAATACTTAGAGGTCAACCATTTCGCTCCACATGGATTTTACCATTGAGATTATAGTTCACTTGTAATAACATCACAGGGAAAGTTAACCTGCCTAATGTGGAGCAAAATAACAGCAATATACAATATAGCATTATTTTTTTCAGGAGTAAAAGTAAATTACAAAAACAACAATTTTCAGTAAACTTAATTTCTGTTTCTTTCTTATCTGCTATAGGACTATGACAACAACCTTATAAAATAGAATAGCAAAATAGCCTGGAAAAAATACTAGCCAAACCTGAATCTGGGCTGTTCTATACTTATAGGGGCAATACAAACTACAATAGTATGTTTCCACAAGTACCAGTGTGAATCACAGAACCACAGACTAGTTTGGGTTGGAAGAGACCACAAAGTCCACCTAGTTCTACACACACACACACCCCACCCCCCCCAACATGGGCAGGAACACTCTTCACAAGCCCAGGTTTCTCAAATGGTGACATCTGTTTGTCACAGATCTCAGCATGACTGAACAAAAGGTGGTTGGAAAACAAAACACCTTGCTAGAATTATCATTATTGACAAAAATATAATGGCTATGGTTTCAGATCAAGCAGATGTAATCCCATCAGGAAAGATAGTGCTTCTCCCTGAAATGCAAATGAGAGAACTGCAAATTCCTGAACCAAATCACAACAGGGACTTGAGCCTGAATCTGCCCATCCGTGACTGAGTTCTCAAATGATCAGGCTAGTAAGTGCCCTCAGCTGATGTTCTCTAATGTGCTTGGGTTTTCAGGGATAATTGCAAAGCATCTTCATTTCATTTTGCAATGGAAGAACTGCTCCAAGTTCCTTATTAGTTCTAGAGAACTGGAAATGTTGTCTAACAGTTTCCTTTTCCCCAAATACATATTGGTGAAAGCTTGCTTGTACAAGAGCTCTGCAGCATTAGGGATTCAGCTGGAGAAGTTTAAGAGAAATATCATTGGTAGTGCAGAACTTTTTTATGCTGTCATAAAGCCAGGAGAAGTCAATTAGGTCTAGTACTTCATTAATGATGTTCACAAATCACATTTATGGCAAGTCTCATATCTATTGCTCTGTTAGAATATGCCATTTGGAAAGACTAGATTTGACACCCTTATATGATGGCACTGCAGCTACTGCTGGGGTAATTAATTTTTACTTGTGCTCTGGAGAAACCAAGCAAAACTTTCTAAGACATTTGGCCAATTACACACTCTTTAGGGCAATGAAGCCTTTGCAGATAGCTTGGCTTTATATTACCACTATGATCAAAGCTTTAATGAAATTGCTTCATGACAGAAACCACTGGACTATTGAGAAAAAGCTACAAAAATAAATTAATGCACAATTGTGAATCTGCAAAAAGACATATCTTTCAGGTTTCTGACTTTTTATTAATGTGCTCTACCAAGCAGCCTCCCCCGTGTACAGTTCTAGCAGATATTACAACACCTTTTCCTTTTGATAAATGATAAAGGCCATCCATGGGATCTTCATAATGGGAGTGCTGTATTCCCTTTGTTTTATTACAGTGTTTCCAGAGGAAAGGTGTTACTTTGTTCTCATGGGACAAACTTGTAAGGACTGAAGTTCCTTTATGGATGCACCGGCATTAAAAACTACAGAGGAACCTGGGGAATTGCAGGCTGTTTTGCAGCTCTGATACAGCACATCCCCACTAATATATGTGTCAGGGTATTGTAAAAAAAATAGCAGTGAAGTTTAAACAGAGCAATGAAAACTGTAGTTTAGGAAGAGACAAAACTTTGAAGATCCTTCCTGACTATAGCTCCACCGTACACAGAGCCCTGTACCACCGTGATATCCTCACGCCCGCACACAGATCAGGTTCTGATCAGCAGTAGGGTGCTGAGCTTGCACAATTTCTGGGCTGCAGGCTAATCTACAAAGTGTTTCTGAGTCACAGAGGATGTTAATGACTTTCTTTGAAATACAAGTAGTAAGAGTAAGGCACCTGCAGCAGACAGGCACCTGCTGCTCAGCCGAGCATCCTTCAACTCCACAGAGATCCGTGGGCGAGCTCAAGCGCCTGCCAGGTGAACGACTACCCTGGGACAGTATGATGTTAATCAGCAATTTGCATGTCCTGATCAAGCCAACACAGGAGTCCAGATGATGGTTACCCCAAGCCATCTACTGCAGCTCAGCTCCTCGGGCAGTACAAACCAGCAGCATCAGAGGCTGACAGACACCATAATGGTGTGAAAAGGGAGAGTGGGGGGGATGAAGCCAGGCTGAGAGGACAAAAAGAAATTCCTTAACAGAAAGCACTGATTTTCTCTTGTTTTTAACCCTGCCTTTTCTAAATTAACTCAGTAAAGGGTTTTTTGAGATCCTCAATGATAAAATGCTGGTGAAAACGTTTATGGAAACCTTTTCTTGATCTTTCTCCAGTGCAAAGCCTTCATCCAGACCACATCTCTTGAGTGGGCCCTGTGCTGCATGTAAAAGCATTCAGGTAAACACGCCAGTAGCCACAGAAGAAGCTCAGAGGCACTGTCCCCTCGTCTGAGTCTCCTGAGGTGCACTCCCAGTGACACGGGGCAAAACGCTGGTTCAGGAGAGATGCTGGTCTGGATCTTGGTGCAGATCTGCACTTCTGTGATAACAAAACCCAGCCAATCTGGTGGTCAGCACTGGTTACAAGTGGAAGAATCAATCATTTTACTGTCTGTGACCCCATGGTATTTACATACAAATGCAAGAATAAATCACAGCTCTTGGTCAATGCTCTCTAACATACAGTAGAAACTTCAATTTTTTTGTGTTCCACACAGGATACAAAATACCTACATTCCCTTTCAGGACTGTTTTTTCCTTATACTTGATAGGTTTGCCTTTCCCAAGCAGTGTCCAGAAAGGTATGCGTGAAAATTCTGAAATACAAATGCCTTCCGTGATTTATGTTTCTTTTAATGCAACTTTCCTAAAGAATCAATAACATGTAAACTCATATTTACTTATTTCTCTTATGCTTTTCATTTTCAGGCCAGGACAGTACTGCAAGGCAGCAAGGGGGATACAGGATGGTGTAGGAGTGGTCAGTGGTGGCAGCTCCTGAGCATCTAGTAAAAGCATCTCATCAGGATTGCAACCATTGTTGCAGGAGGGAAATTGGGAATTAGAAATGCAGTCCTCAAGAAATGTGTTAAAAGATAAAAGGGTTGGTTCCTGCACAGCTCAGACACACAGTGGCCCAGGGATCAGAGAAGAGCTTTTGAAGTCTAGACAGGAGCTCTCATCCCTGCTCAGCCACTCCTGTGTGACCCCAGTGAAGTGTCAGTTTGCTAATCTTCAGTCAGGAGAGTCTACTGCTGTATTTACTGCTAAAAACCTGCAGGCAAGCTACAGCCAAACAACACAACACACAATAAGTGGCAAATCAAACCCTGCAGGGTTCACGGGGTTCATCCTTCAGCTTTGCACTGATTTTCAGAGATGAGTCCATCCCACACCAGAGGAGACATGGATGATGGAGCAACACGCAGCAACACATAGCACAGCCTGAGGGTTTTCCATTCTATTAGCCAAGAGCTTTAGCCAATGAGCTGTCTGCTGGAAGAGCACAAGCTGCTGTGATAACAGAGCAGGTTCAAGCTCTGTGTTGCAGGGAAGCTACTGCAGGATCTGAGCTTCCTGGAAGGCTCATAAAAACCACCAGCCAGATACAGAAAATAATAATGTTTAATGTAGCAAAAGGTTATTAGTGGTCCTCGGTGTGTCGTTGATAAGGAGTGTAGCTTGTTGCAGCCCAGAGAGATGCCCCTGAGCGTGGACCTCCAAGACTTGGTGCAGAAGGGCTGCTCCAAGCCCCTTTCCAGCAATTCTCCACCACGTAGGTCACTTCAGGCTTGCCAGCCCCATGGCACCTGCTGCTACAATAAGGGTAAGGAAACCCTTACCTTTCTGCAGCTGAATCCTCTCCTAATGGTAATGAAGTACTCAGGAAAAAAAGCATTTACTTAGACAAGCATCATCATCTGTCAAAGCCATGGCAATAATAAAACCTCCATTGCCAGAATTCACTTACAATGAGTGATGGGAAGGTGGATTCAACAGCCATGAACTCTTAACTAAATGCATTTATCCTAAAATTCCCCAGGTACATTAACTTTCACTGATAGCAAATAGCTCCCCCACCTCTAAGGATACCCGTATTAATCTTACAAACCTGCAGGACAGAAGAAAAGAGGCAAATACTGCTGACTCAGATACATACCATGGCCCAGCTTCTCCAGACCTTTGCAGTTCCTGTATACATTACCACAAAATGCCCCCAGATTCACAGAATCATGGAACTGTAGGGATTGGAAGAGACTTCAAGAGATCATCGAGTCCAACCTCCCTGCCAAAGCAGGTTCCCTAGAGCAGGTCACACAGGTAGGTGTCCAGACGGGTCTTGAATATCTCCAGAGGAGACTCCACAACTCCCTGAGCAGCCTGTTCCAGTGCTCTGTCACCCTCACTGTAAAGACATTCTTTCGCATATTGGTGCAAAACCTCCTGCGGTCCAACTTGTGACCATTGACCCTTGTCCTGTCCCCACAGGCCACTGACAAGAGGTTGGACATTATCCCGTCTCTCACACTTCAGATATTTATAAACATTGGTGGATCCCCTCTCACTCTTCTCCAGGCTGAACAGCCCCAGCTCACTCAGCCTTTCCTCATAGGGGAGATGCTCCAGGCCTTTCATCATCTTCGTGGCCTCTGCTGGACTCTCTCCAAGAGATTCCTGTCTGTTTTGTACTGAAAAAACGCCACGAAGTACCACTTTTGTACCAGAGCAGGCAACAACCCACTTTGCTGCTCATCTAGACAAAACCCTGCAAGTACAAGCAAAGAAGCCATGACACAAACTCCAAGATGTGTGAAGCAGACTGTCAGCAGTTTAAATGACAGGCTCCTTGACTGGTTTCAATGAGTACTGGAACAACAACAAAAAAAAATCCCCCCCCCAAAAAAAAAAGAAAGAAATTTTGCCAATGATTTCTTGTTCTCATGAGAGAAGACATGAAGAAACAAGCCATGGCATGCCTGGTCAGGGTGGCTATGTGTGCTAGTTTCAGCGAATAGTTTCTTCAGAGTAGCTGGTAGGAAGCTGTGCTTTGGATTCTTGCTGAAAGCAATGAGGATAATACAGAGATGTTTCTGTTCCTGCTGAGCAGTGCTTACTCAGAGCCAGGGCTTACTCGGGGCTTTTCTCCTTCACATCCCATCCCACCAGTGAGGGCTGGGGTTCTGCAAGGAGTTAGGTGGGGACACAGCTGGAACAGATGACACCAACTGACCAAAGGGACATTCCACACCATATGATGTCATGCTCAGTATATAGAGCTGGGACATACGCACACACTTTTGGAGTTATGGCGTTTGTCTCCCCAAGTCCTTGTTACACGTGATGGAGCCCTGCATTCCTGGAGATGGCTGAACACCTGCCTGCCCATGGGAGGTGAGGAATGAATTCACTGCTTTGCTTTGCTTTGCTTGTGCACACGGCTTTTGCTTTACCTATTAAACTGTCTTTATCTCAACCCACGAGTTCTCTCACTTTCCGCCTTCCAATTCTCCCCATCTCACCTGGGAGGCCTGGTTCATTCTGTGGTGAAACCACAACAGCAGGAAGGTTGGGATGACCAAGTGGTGAAAGGCGGAACTACTTCTGGTCCTTGGCATCACAGATTGTGCAGTGGTTCCATGTCTGCAAAGAAGGGACCTGTTCAGTGGCTCTTCAGTGTGTCTGAACCAGCAGATAGGCACTGAGGTGCAGAATAATTATCCCCCAAACTCCATTCCCCACTCAGTAAAGGTCAGTGGGAAACCAGCAAGAAGCACAAAAGTCCTGGAGACAAACATATGTTTAAAAAGGCCCTCTTTGAAGCAAAGCTTTGAAGCAAAAAGGTCTGGAGGTTTTACCTTTACTTGAAAATTCATATTTTATCGTGATTCTAAGATGTTTCCTGGGGATAAAAAATGGTATTTTTTGGGACCAGCCCTACAGAATTAATGAAAACCTTCAACTTCGCAGGATCCTGTCGTCCCCTGGGGACAATTGTCCCAATTAACATTTTCTTGATTGCTTGTCATTAGGCTTTCAGAGTATGAAAAAGTGTTGCAGAGACATCACAGTCCAGCCACGCAGCTAATCCAGTGGAACATTTTTATTGATGCAGCTGAGTGAGGAAGCCATAAAACTGAGAATGAGGAACTGTGCTGAATCTTTCCAGCTCTTTGAGCAAGTACCCCCAAAGATTTAGCACAAATTCCCCTCTCCCAGCTGTAATTTAAATAGCCCAAAACCTACAGCTTGTGTAGAAGTTTGCTATATGCTTTATTCTCTCACAACTTACACTTGAGGCCTGGTGGTGCAGAAAGTGTTGGTGAATCTAAGGCTAAAGGGGCATCTGGGAAGCTCTTCCAATAATGACAGGGGGAATAAAGAGCTGATCAGAATTATTCATGGAGATAATAATTATGAAGATTATGAATTAAGAAGTCTCTCTGCCTGTATCTCCTCCACCTGCAAAGCCTACATTCACAGACTTTTGTTTCTGCCCAAGAACTGCCTTGCACGTTTGTTAGTGCAGATGTGACTATCCAACAGGCTCACAGGAATTCACAGCACAAAGGTCCCATTAAAATCAGTTGAATCTGTGTTATTAAAATACACAAGCCTTTTCTGAACTTCCTGTTAAGTGGGCACTGGCCCAGCCTCAGCTGTGACTATATCTCTCAGCTGTGGTAGACCATATGAGAAGGCACAATAGGAGTCACCTGAAGAATGGAGCTGAAGAGCACAAATGGGCATATTCCAAGTTACTGGGAAGGCCAAAACTAGTTGCAGTGCTCCAGGTGCCACTCATAAGTCACAAAAAAAGGGAAAGGATGATGTTCCTCAACCCACTGCCTATGTTCTCATTAATGCAACCCAGAATGTGACTCTGCAAGGGCAGAGCCCTTCTTCGCTACAACGTCACGCTGCTGACTCTTGTTCAACTTGTTGTCCGTAAGGACACCCATTCCTTGTAGAAACAAAGCTTTCCATACCATCTAGTCCACACCCAGCCCGTGTTGTTATTTAGGGTTTTGTTGACCCAGGTTGAGGACTTAATGGTCCCCGTTACCCTGCTAGATAACCTTGCAAAAGCAGCACTTTTTGATACATGCTGCTTTCCACCAAAACAGTACGGGCAGAGTGAAAATGTGCTCCAAGAGCGAGGCTAACCACGATGCTAGATGCCAAACACTGGAGGGAACACCAGCGGCTGAATGGACAAGGGACTTTTGACCATGCTCTATCAGCTGCATGTCCTTTCTGCCATTCCTAATGGTCAGAACTGGTCAAAAATAAAGCCTTCTAGATGTCACTGGGGCACTGTGAGCGGACTGTGCTGCTGCCCCCGCATCCCCCAAATGGAGCGTTCAGCGGGGTGTGGGAGCTGCAGGGGGTGTCCAAGCCCAGTCTCTGCCTCCCCTCAGGTGTAGAACTGCCCCCTATGCCAATCCCCCCCATCCCATGCTGCCCCTCCCCCCAACCCCAAGGCCATTGGCTACCATGCCGATGACTCAGAACCAGGGCCTCTGTGACATAGGCACCGTGGCTATGGCTACTGTGGGCAACAGGAGCAGTGCAAGCAGTCTGGCACCTGCTACACTGCTAATGACAGGCACTTGGCTCTTGCTGCTTCAGTGTTCTGCTGGTGCTGCTTGCAGCCATGTCTCCTCTGCTTCTTGTTCTTCTGCTGGCCATGGCCCAGACTGTGAGAAGCACATGGCACACCTGCGGGTAAGTGGCTCAAGGCTCTTGAAGGGAGCTTGGGCAAGCCTTCTGGCATTCACTGCAGGGAGGGTGCCCACTTGCACCCCGTGGCTAGGCCAGAGCTCCCGATCCCCACGTGGCAGCCTTGGGTCCTGGCCAGCACCCAGGCCGCTGGTGCCACTTGTCTGTGGCATTAAAGCTGAAACTGGGGCACGCCCCATGGGGTTCCCTGGCCCTGCTGTCCATAGGGTGCCTTGTGGGGAGACCTTCAGATGGATGACCTTCAGCCTGAAGGGCAGCAAGCCATCGAGTGGGACAGTAATGAGCTTCTGCGTACAGGGGGACCTGCGGGCTCCGGCACATGGCAGAGCACTACTCCATGTCTCGTGTTGTGGGTGGCACAGATGCCCTGCTAGGTTCGTCGCCTTGGATAGTGAGCATCCAGAACCCCTGGAGCACGGGCACAGGGCACATCTGCGGCGGCTCCCTCATCAGCCCGCAGTGGGTCCTGACGGCAGCCCACTGCTTTGTCAACGCCAGGTAAGGAGGAGCAGGGAACAGCCAGAGCCCCACAGCACTGCCAGCTGCCCTGGCCACGGCAACACGTGCTACTCCCCTCCCATTCACCTGCTATACGTATGTACGAATGCACAGAAGGACCCAGACCCAGAGGCAGGACTCTCCCGAGCCCAGCTGAGGGGCTGCTCGGGAGAAAGCTGGCCTCGCGCCACTGCCTCCCAGCAGCCTCCAGCTCCACTCCCCTTGTGTCCAAGGCGTGCTAGGGTGGCCGCACCCTCCAGAGTGCTGCTTTTCTCCCTCCATGCCACCCTGCCTCCTGCTTTTCTCCCTCCATGTCTCCCTGCCACCCTGCCTCCCTCCCTTGTCAAGCAGGAGACAGGCAACTACCGGGCTGTGGCAGCACGTGGCTCCATTGCCTCTGAGCGCGCTCTCCCTCTGCCTTCCAGCTATGTCTCCATGTGGCACGTGGTGATCGGTGCCACCTACTTGACCAACCTGGGTCCTGAGGCCCAGGTACGTGGAATCAGGCAGGTGATTTTCCATGAGCAGTACAACAATTTCACACAGAAGAATGACATTGCACTGCTGCAGTTGGACCAGCCCGTCGAGTGCAACAACTACGTCCAGCTGGCCTGCATGCCCGACACCTGGCTCAGAATGTCACAGCTGGGCACCTGCTACATCAGCAGTTGGGGTGCCACCATGGCAAGATGTGAGTTCCCAAGCACTGCTCGTGTCCCGAATGCAAGCCTGGCACACTGGGGAGGCAGGGTGGGCTTCCTGACAGCAGAGGCAAGGTGTCACCCCGTCTGGCTGTGGGGATGTTTGCCTATAGAGAGGAGGGGGGGTCTGACCCATGACTCAAAGGAAGGCAAAAGGCAAACACCACTACAATGCCTTTGAGAGGCTAAGCCAAGACCGAGGCAAGGCCTTTGCCAGACTGGGACGGAGAACCAGCAACAAGCTGCTGCATTCTTGTCTCTGCTCACAGCTGGAGGACCAACTGATGTGCTGCAGGAGGCCCAGGTCAACCTCATTGACCTACATCTATGTAACAGCAGCCGGTGGTACCGTGGGGCCATCCACAGCCACAACCTTTGTGCTGGCTATCCACAGGGTGGTATCGACACCTGCCAGGTAGGAGCCTGCGAGGACTCAGCACCCAGCATTGCAGGCAGCCCTGTCACCGCGGCCCAAACATCCCCCAGTCCGTGCTCTGCCTGGCAGACACCCTCCCACCACTGCTGGGAGTCACCTCCCCTTCCCCATGTGCCGGCAGGGCCTTGCCCAGTGCCCACCCAGGGCAAGCTCTGGGCGGCCCACAGCTGCACTGCCCACTGCTGGAAGATCCATCTTCCAGGATGGCTGTGCAGAGCTGAGGCAGAGCCAAGCTGACAGGCCAGCAGCCCCTTCTTGGGCAAGCTCCTATTGGCCTCAGCCCCCGAGCAGGCCTTTGCGCAGCAAAGACAGCTCTGGCAGTACCCTGCTGGGAGGGAAGGAGCCAGCCATCGGGCCGACCGGCACCCACGCAACAGCACTCTAATCCCCTCTCCTGCCCTGCAGGGTGACAGCGGCGGTCCTCTGGTGTGCAAGGACAAGCAAGCCGACTATTACTGGCTTGTTGGCGTAACCAGCTGGGGGAGTGGCTGCGCCAGAGCAAAGAAACCCGGCGTCTACACCTCCACCAAAGACTTTTATGAATGGATCCTCTTCCACATGGGCCTGTTCCCAGCAGTCAGGGGCACCCCATCAGCACAGGAATATACACACTTTGTGACCACTATGACCCCCTCACAGAAGGCCGAGCCAACGCAGAGGCAACCGGGCTGGTTTAGCTCCTACCCGTTCCCACCCCAAAAGCTGGTGGAAATCTCCAAGCAGATGCGGGAGCTGCTGCAGAGCCTGTGGAGCTTAGTCAATGGACGCTGATGCTCAGCATCTGTTCAGTCCTGTCCACGCTCCTTGGGACTTCCAACAACTGCTCAAGTGGACTCTTTTATTAAAGTTGCCTGTTTTTAGAGCTAACCACGTTTCAACTCAAGTCTCCTCTGGAAGGACAATACTTCCATGGCCTGCACATGCAAAACCAGGCCACAGTCGCATAAAGCACAAAGGAGAAGCATCATTTGAAAGGACAAGATGTCCAGGATGGAGATCTGTGACAAGGGAAAACTTACAGGGTACCAGGCCTGCTGCTGTCAGATG
>VXBZ01012837.1:174038-192129 GCA_013399135.1 Heliornis fulica | reverse complement strand
TTCTTCTTTTTTTTTAAATCGCTCTCACTGGCGCTCCGTTGCCGCCTTCTTCCCGGCGGGGGTGAGGGTCTAAGATTTGGCCGGTGCCCTCCGCAAAGCTGCAGCCACCGCTAAAGCATTGGATCCCTCAACGTACTGCGAGAGCCCGGTGTACAGCCCGGACCTGTGCCCCAACATGATCGCCGCGCAGGCCAAGCTGGTCTACCAGCTCAACAAATACTACACGGAGCGGTGCCAGGCCCGCAAAGCGGCCATCGCCAAGACCATCCGGGAGGTGTGCAAGGTCGTGTCGGACGTGCTGAAGGAGGTGGAGGTGCAGGAGCCGCGCTTCATCAGCTCCCTGAGCGAGATCGACGCCCGCTACGAGGGGCTGGAGGTGATCTCGCCCACCGAGTTTGAGGTGGTCCTCTACCTCAACCAGATGGGCGTCTTCAACTTCGTGGACGACGGCTCCCTGCCGGGCTGCGCCGTGCTCAAGCTGAGCGACGGCCGCAAGCGCAGCATGTCCCTCTGGGTGGAGTTCATCACCGCCTCGGGCTACCTGTCCGCCCGCAAGATCCGCTCCCGCTTCCAGACGCTGGTGGCCCAGGCGGTGGACAAGTGCAGCTACCGGGACGTGGTGAAGATGATCGCGGACACCAGCGAGGTGAAGCTCCGCATCCGGGAGCGGTACGTGGTGCAAATCACTCCCGCCTTCAAGTGCACCGGGATCTGGCCGCGCAGCGCGGCGCAGTGGCCCATGCCCCACATCCCCTGGCCCGGTCCCAACCGGGTGGCGGAGGTGAAGGCGGAGGGCTTCAACCTGCTCTCCAAGGAGTGCTACTCGCTGACGGGCAAGCAGAGCTCGGCCGAGAGCGACGCCTGGGTGCTGCAGTTCGGCGAGGCCGAGAACCGGCTGCTGATGGGAGGCTGCAGGAACAAGTGTCTCTCGGTGCTGAAGACGCTGCGCGACCGGCACCTGGAGCTACCCGGGCAGCCCCTCAACAACTACCACATGAAGACGCTGCTGCTGTACGAGTGCGAGAAGCACCCTCGGGAGACCGACTGGGATGAGGCGTGCCTGGGAGACCGGCTCAACGGCATCCTCCTGCAGCTCATCTCCTGCCTGCAGTGCCGGCGCTGCCCCCACTACTTCCTGCCCAACCTAGACCTCTTTCAGGGCAAACCCCACTCGGCCCTGGAAAGCGCTGCCAAACAGACCTGGAGGCTAGCCAGAGAAATCCTCACCAATCCCAAAAGCCTCGACAAGCTATAGGGTTAACACCCCCGCGCACAAAAAAAATAAAACAAACTCGTCCTCCGTAAACAACAACAGCGCCTAAAAAAAAACCAAAACCAACCAAACAAAAAAATTATAAAACCCTAAAAACTTTTTATTTAACGCAAACGAAGAGGGAGGAAAAAAAAAAAAAAAGAGGCGGCGAAAGAAACTCGCCCCCGCCACCCCCCACCCACCTGCAGCTCGGCGTTTAAAAACTTGCAGACGGTTTTCCCCGGCAGCATAAACTCTGACCGCCTTGCACGGAAGAAGGGAAGAGCCTCTCCTCCCGTCCTCCCATGTGAATTTTTAAAAAGTCACAAAAAGAGAAGCAATCGGACTTTTGCATCCTCAAAACGAAACCCGAAAGGTACTTTTTTTTTTTTCTCCCCAATCCGTGTATAGTCCTTTTCTTACTCTCTCTTGTTTGCCTGAATGTTGTCACCAAGTGAAAAAATTATTTAACTATATGTACAAATCCCCCACCCTTTAAAAAAAAAAAGTTTTACTGATGTTAAATGTATTTCGGTGCCAAGGTCAGATTATGTGCCCCACAACTGACTTGTTGCAAATAGTAATAAAAAAAAAAATATTACTTTAACTTTACGCTGAGTTTTTGTGAATGGTTCTTAAATTCAGGCAAGTCGATTTTTTTGTTTCTGTCCCTCAGAAGTCAAATTTGAAAGAAACGGGGATGTAAAGTCAGTCTGAACGCGACACCTAGCCGAAGCCTTAGCCTGGCGTAGTCACTGACGTAGCCTGAACTTCCCTTAGTTTCTATAAAAATAGCACACCTCAGGGGAAAAAAATAGTAGAAATCCCTTGCAGATTCTGTAGTTCAGTACGTGAGGAGGTCTGCTGTGTTTCTGTCTTTAAACTTCCCCTCTGAATCTTGGGAATACATGGAGGGTTGCACAGCAGCTAGCTGGAATTCAGACAGAATTTTTACCCTGTATCATCACCTTTATTTTCCCCCTTACACCTTTATTTCCTTTTGGTTTGTTTGTTGGTTGTTTTTTTTTCCTCTCCCGGTACATCTCAACCGCTTATATTGTGTATTTTTAAATACATCGCTATTTGCTTTCGCTTCCCGAGCGAACGCGCCATCATCCATTTGACTCCGACACGAAGTATGGATCTCCCCTGAATAATTAATGCGCTTTAGAGCAACCGCTCGATATTTTTTTTAAACAAACATTTGTTTTTCCCCGGATTTTTAAGTACAGCAGAAAATCGCGGCGCAGCGTCAACCGGGAGTTAAATAATCAGTAAGGAAAACGCCCGATCCCGGGTTATCACCCACCCCAAAAAAAAGCCAATCTCTACCCCAACTCCTTGTGTTTCACGTCGCAGCGATTCCGCTTTGAGTTGAACTCGGGACGGCTTAAAGTATTGGCAGGGTTTGTAGCCGGGACGGATTTCTGAGCACTAACAGCCTCAGCGTTATCTGCCCGAGCCCCCGCAATACCGCCGAGCCGGCTCGGAGCACCCAGCAAGTTTTCCCGTCCTCCCGGGGAGGGGAGGTGGGTAAAAATGTGACTTCTTCCCCCCCACCCAAAAAAAACGATTGCTTCCCTTGCTTTGTGGTCCGATCCGGAAAGAAATAAGCATTCCAATTTAACTTGTTTTTAAGTTAAAACCCCAACAAATCCGCCAGCAGCCTCGGCAATGAACTTCCAGCGGCGCCGCGGCGGACCGTGCCCGGCGGCAGACGGGCAGCGCTCCCCCCCCGCTTGCCCAGCCCATCACCGGGGAATCAGGGCTGCAGCGTCCCCTCCTCAGCCACCCCCACAATCCCGGGCATTAAAGCTCGGGGGTGTTTCACAAGTTTCTCGTCGCGACCCACCTGGGAAAAAGGCTTTAGCCTTCACTCCCAAAACCGGGGTCTAAGCTCTGACCTTATCGCTGATGCTATCTCCAAGCAGGGTTTGCTTTCACAACGTTTGCTTTTCAGTAGTTTAGACAAATATACAAGGAACTTAAAATATATCAAACAGATGAAGCCTCATTAATTAAACGGGCCTTCCGAGCTATAGTGCTTTTGGCTTATTTTTCTACCTTAGCATCTGTTTAGTCACCGCTATCAAGGTATATGTAATAATTTAAGCAGAGGGTGGGGCAGGAGAGCGAAAGGAAACGGCTTATTTGGGGTTTAAAAATAAAAATATTCAGATTTCTAGCTTCCCCCTACCATACTCACAAAAGATATTATTCTTCCTTTTAAGATTTCCAGCTAAAGTAGCACCACTAGTAAAATCTAAGATGTGCAGGCTGTATTTCATGTAACCAACTCCTTGTACAGCAGCCCAAACTCCTCAGATACAGAATTAAAGGTACAGTCAAATCAAATCAGAACACCCACTCACAGGTAAGAAAAATACCCCAAAACAGGAGAAAAAGATAGCATGTCTTGTATGTCAGTGTCCTCATGGTAAGAATTAGTAACTGTACTCAAAGACCCAATGTGCTAAACATGGACAACAACAATGCAGAATAACGCAGATCTGGAAGACTTTTCTCATCCTAATGCAACCCAGAGCAGAACATTTTAGGTAGAAAATTCAATACAGTAACATATCAAAATGTCTTTAGATGTTACATCCTTTTTACCATTACCACCTTTTCAAAGAAACACTATGGAAGGAGTAAGCATTTCAAAACATTACGAGCCATCTCTCATACTTGAAGTAATTCCAAAAATATTTTTAAAATATTCCAAGGCCAAGAGAAAAGTTAAATCTCATTTATGGTATCCCATAGAAATCACAATTCTAGCTAATTGCTTCTATTAAATTCTAGTTTTAAGAATCAGAGAGTGTTGTTTCCCCAAATAAATTAATTCCTTGATAGGATTTGATAATCACAGCTTTCAGACCCACTGATGCCATTTTTAATACAGACAAGAGCAATTTACTCAGTAGGAACAAAGAACTGAACCGGCATTTAACACACAAGGTATTCTCTCTACAGACAAGCAGAAACCCACTACTACCTCCAGTTCCTTCTTCCCCCTTTGCAAGTAAATTATTACCTTGTTTACTATTAAGCAGATATTTAAAAAAAGGACAGCACTGAGCTTTAATTGGGATGCCAAAAAAGCCAGTACTGTGCTTAAATTGGGGTGCCAGAGTATTTACCAATCCTGTTGTACTTTTGAGATGTTGCTGTAATGCCGTAGAAAACACCCCAAGTGCCACCTTATTAAACCTGACTGTGCAATAAACTGCCTTTGGAATTAGAAGTTTACTGAAGGTTTGCAATTTTAAGCAAAAGACTAGTAACTCTGAGGAAATAAAGTTTGTAGAGATTAGCAAGTTAGTTCAGAAACCTATTTTAAGAGGGTAATTATGTTTTCTGCTTAGGCACAGTAAATAGTACCAGGCCTTGTAAAATCTATTAAAGAATAATAGGATACAGCAGGACTGAAAACATACCAATATGGGGAATTTTGCACTATGTTACACTGGTGTTGCAGGGAAGTAAAACAAAGCATTTGGGATAAAAGCCTCGTTGAACTTTCCAGTATTCAGAAAGGCCTGTGATTTGGGATGTCTTTATTTAAGATGCCTCCCCGGAGCTTTATTCCCAGCAAGCTAATTAACATTCAAGTAAGGTCGAATTGTGGGAGGAGGGAGGGAAAGGAGAAGGAAAGGAGGTGTCACCTACGTGAAGTTCAGTAACATACACGGTCAGTCACAAACTTATTAAAGCAAGAACAGTGTGGACCAATGGAGGTGAAGGAAGTCGAATGAAGAATTAAAGGTCTCGGGTAATTTGTCATCATCTCTCAGAGCACAG
The DNA here is from genome assembly GCA_013399135.1 of Heliornis fulica. NCBI lineage: Eukaryota > Metazoa > Chordata > Aves > Gruiformes > Heliornithidae > Heliornis > Heliornis fulica. Next base: position 187,073 of record VXBZ01012837.1, on the reverse strand, counting down.
GGTCAACGATCTCTTACCTTAGGGTCGATTTTCTTAAAACTGGGATCTTCTTCATCCACCTCAAAGTAGAGCTCAGAAAGAGTAATGGAAAGAGTGCCTTTCACTACTACTGAGGGTGCCACGAGCTGAGCTGGTGTGCTTAGGGCAACCGGACCTGCCAGAGAATGAAAACACCAAATGGGAAACAGCACGAGCACAAATTACTTGTTTTTCAAGCCTAGAACAATAAAATTAATAAAGCAAGGAGCACAGCTCTTCCTTAAAAAGCAAAACTCTCTTTATCGTGGCAAAGAACATATGCAATAGATTTGCAGCGTCTCTGTGCTGCCGAACATTGAAAGGGCTACAATTACAAACCGATGCATCCATTACCCACACCAGAGCTGGCTGTAGCGTGGCACACACAGTTTTTACTGGGATGCATTTTCTTTCTGAGAAGCTTCCAGAGTTGCACACCTTCTGTTACATGCAATGGAGAAAGCACACACAGGAACACTTGACATCTCACTGTCAGATGCACTATTTAGGTACCGGAGAGTTTCGATAGCTTTCCTGAGAGAGATGATCAGTATGGTCAAGGCTCAAAGTTGTCTAATTGTAAAGTGTTCCCTCATGGATGCTAGAAATCTATTGTTAAGGTTACACAATGTTATTAAGCCCGAAGTAAAATGTTTTAAAGATGCTTGTGATCCCACATTAAGTATTATTCCAGGATTCCAAGCAGCGCTCGTGTAGCTCGGGGACTGTGGGAGTAAACAGCTGGAGGGTTGGTTTCCAACCAAATGAATTTTTATTGGAATAATCACATCTCCACAGGGCTTATCACAGGGACAAATCAGACTACTACTGAAAACAATAGGTTCAGCATAGAACTGACAACGCAGAACCTATCACATAAACTAACACACGCAGAAGGAAAACGGGTTAAGTTTGTCACCCAGCTGATTAAGAGGTAAAGAAATGAAGTTACTTGGCTGCAGGATTATCTGACTTTTGTAAAACAGTGGAAAATAGGAAGGTGACATAGACAATTTTGTTTTAATAAAGCTTCTATAAATGAGGTACACACGTTCAGGTAATCAGCGTGAGAATAACTGACAAAAAATTCAGATGAATTGTCATTTCCATCGATTGTTAGGAGGGTGATGGTCCTTAATCTCACATCAATCTCAATGTGTGCCACCAGGACAAAAGAAGAGATGCTCTGCTGAGATCAGAGCAGCTTTGCCCTCTATTCCCCACGTACAGATACATTGTGCTTGCAGATGGGCATGAGATAGCTGCGGAACTGCCATGATTTCCCAAAGCTCACCCCCATAAATGGATGAAATAAGCAGCTATGTGTTCTTTTGCTGTCTCCCTTTGCCCTCTGTACATTAGCATGTAATCCAGAGGAGAAATAACATTTTTTCAATCACTCGCAGACATTCAATTACAGGGCAAGCAGACAGCTGCAGAAGCTGGGGCAGTCCAGGTCCTGTAGAAGACCCCTGACAATTTCCACTTCATTTCTAACCCAGACCACTTTATTAGCGAGGATTACTTCTTAATCCTATTGCCATTGTCAAGATTATATAATTAAACTCCCCTTTCACCTCTATTACAGTATGAATGTATTACTCGAACCAATGAATGAATAATAAAAGAGAAGGAAACATGATGGCTGTTGAGAAGGAGGCCGGTGGTAGAAAGGGTACAAAAGATTCACATACAGAAAATGCTACTGCATTATTCTGCTGTTACTTTATTTTGCTTCCCTCTTCCCATGCAGGTTTTCTTGTTTTCATTATGCTGCATTTTTAACTTAGCTTGGAAAAAAAAAACCCAAAAAACCAAAAAAAAACCCGTGGAATGCAGTTCAGGGATAAGCAAACTGTCAATAAATAATCACTTCCAGTAACTTCAATGAAGTATCATGTGTAGGATATGTTTCAGGGAGAGATTATACCACTGGCTTCTCCGGGAAACAGAATTACCAAACAAAAAGACATTTTTCTCTCAAGTAGGCGTACACAGGACACCAGTTAGGAAAGCAGAAGAACACAGAGAAGTCTGCATTTTCCTTGTAAATCCAGTTAACGATGGAGACACCTCGTAACTCCCAGTCCCGGAATGGAGTAGGTTACTCGAGTTTTAGTTTGAACTGTACAGAAATGGCTCCACTCAGACTGCAACATGGGTGAAAGTTGGTGGGACTGAATAAAATCACTTAGTTTAAAGATCTGAAGTATCATTTCTTCTTCAGAAACAAAGAAGTCTGATAAGATTATGGTCTGTGGAGAAGGGACTTGAAAGGGGGAGCCACGGGGTTTTTAAGGAGTTAAATCCACAGATCCTTCAAACCCAAGGGAATACCAATACCTACAAATACTGAGGACAAAAATAAACCTCTCCAAGCCTTTCATTACAGACAACTTGCCTAACTGCCTAGTAGGTCTAATGATCTGAGGAGTGGAATGAGGTAAAAAATAAGGAAAGTAAGCCCTTCCCAAGGTAGAGACACCTTCTCTAAGGAAGGGTTCCTAGAATCCAGACATCTACTCAGAAATTAGAAGATTACGAAAACCAGAGGAAACAAAAAACACATAACTATGCTCAAGTAAACCCCCAGTATCTGGGGTGCACAGAAAATTATCTTAACAACACAATTATGGGAAGGAGCAATTTAGGGGTGCCTATTCAAAAACACTTCAGAGCAGGGTAGATCCGAATTTTAATAGTAAAGAAACTGAGGAGAAAGTAAGATAGCTGAAGTTACCCGTTAAGTTCTCCACTTCTCTTTCCTCCATGAATGACATGATATCGTCATCGCCTTCCAAGAGAATCTCACTCTCTGAGTTCTGATTTCCTAATACTTGACTCTTGATGGACTGCTTTCCTTTAACAAGTATATCTTCGTCGGGAGCTGAAGGAGAGAGACATACAACACTGTCAGGTTTCAGAGGCAACAGTGACGAAGGGGTTTTTTACACGGGTGTAATTTTTACATTGCTTTTAATGGAAGTTCAGGACGAGAACTGTTCAGGGTTAGCCGTGAGAAGTACCTGCCTTAATCCTCTCATGTTGGGACACATCTAGTTTTAATCCTATTAAGGCCGCTCAGTTATCCAGAGCTCTTTGAGTGTTTACCTCAGCATCGAGTGTTAGTGACAGAGGGGGAAGGCCACTACAGACTCGCTGCCCTGGAGACTTTTCCTGGGGACCCGAGTGCCTTAACGTAGCCGGTTCGAGCGGCGGTTTGCCCGGGCTGGAGACGGCTCCACGGCCAGGCCCGGGACCACCGCCGGGGCGAATCCGAGAAGTCCCCGGGGAGACAAGGCGGAGGGGAGGCCGCCCGGGCGGGTTGAAGAGCCGGACAGCGCCCGGCGGGAGCCTCCCGGGGACGGCGCTCGCCCCGCCGCTCCCCGCGGGCCTGTAGCGGGGGCTGCGCAACAGCCCGACGGCGGCGAGCGGAGTTGGGGGCGGGAACGGCGCTCGGCTGCGCTGTGGCAGAAGCGGAGTCCGGCTGCGCCCCACCGCGGCTCCGCTCCGGCCGGGGCGGCAGGCGAGGGCTTCGGGGGGCGGGAGGCGACAGCCGGGGCGGTGAAGGTCCCAGGAGCGAGGGAGGGGCGGCCTCCCGCACCGCTGGAGCTCCGCGTTAGCGAGAAGCCATACGTGGATTTCGTGAGGCAGAAAACCAACACCCCCCCGGCCTGGGCGGTGAAAGGTTGGGGGGGAGATACCAGCCGAACTGCGCGCACCTGCTTCCAGGCGGCACTGAGGAGCGGTACCGGGCCCTCCCAGGGCCGTTCCCGCGCTCGCCCCTCGACTTGTGGAGGGGGAGAGGGATCGCTGAAGCGGCTCACGGTACCGAGAGCCATGTTTCACTCTAGACCCGCTAACCGGGCTGGGAAACGCGCCCCAGCCGCGGCGGGGCAGTGAACAACCCCCGTCCCGCTGCCGCAGGGGAGGCCGGCGCTGGGCAGGGCAGGGTTCACTGGGAATGAGCCTCGGCACTGCCAGGTCGGGATCCGTTTCGTTTAATTACAAGCTCAGTGGAGCAGCCGGGGGTGGGGGGGAAGATAAAAAAAAAAAAAAGGAAAAAATGAAGTAAAAGAGAGAAAAATAAGGAAGAAAAAAAGGACAACAGAAAGAGAAAAAGAAAACAGGAAAAGAAAAAAAAAGAAAAATAAAGGAAAAACAAAAATTTAAAAAAAGGAAAATAAGGGAAGGAAAAAAGGTGAAAAAAAGAAAGGGGAAAAAAGAGGAAAAAAGGGTAATGGGGGAAAAGAGGGAAAACAAGAGGAATAAAAGAAAAATAAAAAGACAAAAAAAAAAGGAAATCCTCCACTCCAGCGATCCAGTTACAACTTGAGNNNGTTACCACTTGCTGTGGTAACAGGCAAAAAAAAAAACAGCGGGGTGGGTGGGTGTGTTGTTCAGGTTTGTTGTTTGGTTTTTTTTTAAGTTGAAAATAAAAATATCATTCCTTTAAAAAATGGATGGTGAATGCCCATGGCCCAGCGGTGTTTGAATAGCATTCACCAAACACATCAAGGCCAACTAACTTCAACACACTGCTCCTTGCTCTCTAATTGCTGCCATACTTGATTTGAAGTTCCACTGGCTTACTTTAAAAATATGTTAATCTGCAAACATTTACAGAAGGCGGCAATTCCCCGGTGGCAATATATAAAGTTTAAATTGTTAAAGTAAATATATGCACATAAATTACAAATAATAAACTTTTCAATTAAGTCAAAACTAAAAAAGAAACAAAACAAACAAAAACCCCAAACACCAAATACCCTGGTTTTGGTTTAGGCCTTGAGCTTAATGATACTCAGACAGCAGCAACAACAACAAAAAAAAACCCCTAACAAAGCCTGAAAGTAAAATCCCCAAACACCAAACAACAAAGAAAAGGAGGTTTAACTTGCCATAAAAATAAAACACAATTTTACGCGGGATCCTTTCTCCTCATCCAATAACTTCCACTTGTAAGTAAGCCTTTACAAATAAACTCTTGTAAAGCTTTAACCACATCACCCAAATGCAAAATTTACTCTCTTCTAAAACGTGCTCATGTAAATAATGATAACTCCGATTCTGGAGTTGTTCAACGCGAGTTGAAAAACCTTCTTGTCATGGAAAATATGCGGCTGATATTTAGAAAGGTTTTCCTGTAATTAACTCCCCCTCGAGGATTTTAAGTTAGCAGCAGTAAAATTACCAACAGTGTACTAATACACACCACATGCACTGTTATGCAGTGACCTACCAGCATTCTCTTGAAGATAAAAAAAACCCCAAACCAAAACAAAAAAAACCCCAAACAAAACCATCCCAGGGATAAAGTCAAAGATTTTATTTTGTTGTTTTAATACAAGCCCTGTTTGTTGTCTCAACTTCCCCTGTCTGCACTGGACATACCAGCCATTTGCTCCCTCGACTACGGTCTATTTGTGATATACCAAAGATGCTATTTCAAACTAGCCTTCTGCCTAGTCTCATTTCAGATTGAGTTGAGAGCCAAGACGATACCAAGCTTGTCCAAAACACTAGCAATGTCCTTCAGCTTGTGCCCTCATCTACCATTAAGAAAAAATAAAACCAGTGTAATGACTGCCACACCAGAGATGATGGGATAACAGAAACACGCACCTCCTGCCTCATCTTCGCCATTCACTCTGTTTCTTTCCCCAACTGATGGTACAACACCAATTCAAAGCCATACATCTTACATAACAGATTTTAGACTGTAAGATGTTTTAGCCATTTTTGTTGTCTCTGTATACAGTGTTAGCTACCCACAGTTCCCACAGACATAAAACACGTGTCCACATGCAGGCACGGGAAGGTGCAGAGCCTCCCAGCCTATCTATGGATATGATTCTATGATAAGGCAGTAAGACATCCCACTCTGAACCAGAATCCACTTCTGCTGCCCTGGCTTGGAGAAAGCACTACACCTGCCTCCAACTCACACTTACACACACGCTGAGTATGTGGTCAGAGCTGAGTATGTTGCACATGGAACACCTATTTTCTGTGGGTAAATGCACTCACACGTAGGTAGGTCAGTCTAGTTCTCGCCCTGCATTTACTCATTCAAGGTACATTCAGTTCCCATACACAAGCCTAAGTCAATAAACATTAAAGAATAAAATTAATAATTAAGTGTATTTCACATTTCAGGTCCCAAACCCCACTCTGTCATCTGCTAACCCAAACCGCCGTCTGCCTGGCCTGTTCCTGGCGTGACTGGAGCTTCAGGCTCCAATCCCACAGATCTAAGCAGATGGTCACATCCACCCCAGCATGCTCAAGGCACGGTCTAGGTATTGCACAGCACACAACAGCCCACTGGCAGAGTATTTATCTAGCACAGTGATTTAATTATTATAATTCATTAGCATAATTCCATGTGGTCCTTCCAAAAATCCTCAGAAAGACCCAGTTTCTTCAAGTAGGTCTTTGCAAACAGATCCCTGAATCTTCTGATCCCTGAGTCTTCCTTATCCCAGTCAAATCTGTGGAATGCTTGGAATAAACTGATGGTTTTGCTTAAATTGCTGACCAAGCTTAACAGAATAAGAGATTGTTTTAAAATGTTTTAAAACAGAAAATGCAATTTTTAAAAGCCATTTGAGAAAGTACTGGAAAGCACGATAGAGAAGATTAGCTTTTTTTTTTTTAGTGTCTGGTAAATATATCAGGAAAAGCAGTTTAGGGAAAAGATGCATTAAAAACACTCTACTATGTATTTTTTAAATTCCCAGAATCCTGCCTCTAGTCTTCCTATTTGTTTAAAAATACAACAATGGAAAAAAAAAAGAAAAATGGCCGCAATACCGTGGTTGATCAGGTGTTGGTCCCTCACCAACCCTCTGGACTCTGCGTATTGCCTTGACAGAAATGATACAAACTGCTTTCCTTCTCACCCCCAGCCCAGTTATTAACAAACATCAATTAAAAACCTCAAATCACTTGTTAGAAAGCTTGGTAAGGTTATTTTCCAGCAGCTGAAGTGTCTCTCATAAAATACTGCATTTGGGGGGGTCAATCTGAAGGTGCCAACGGGTTTAAAGGACTAATTTTTTGCACATTTCCACTCTCACACCTATGGAAGTAGTATCTAGGTTTCATTTCTAAAATTGAGTGGAAGGGAAAACAAAAAAGCCTTAACTATTTCCACCCCAAATGTTTTTGCCTAAAGCACCTTTGCCTTTTATCCTTCCCCCCACGATACACTACTAGACTGACTTTTATAAATAGCCATTTTGGATTTTATTTTTTTTTCCCCTCTTTCCTTTGAAAAATTACCTAAAGCCTTTTTTTCCCAAGCAAGTTAATGTGAACTTGGGAATGGCAATTAAATTGTCAGAATTAAAAAATTTGTTTTTAACTAGAAGGTAGCCAGAAGTATAGTCATGGGGCTGGTATTGATTGTCTGAACAGAGAACATCAGTCTTGAGGTATTTATTCTGCCACCTCCGCACCAGAGGTTCTCCTTCAAATCAAATCAATCCCTAGAGAAGATTGGTTCTTGCTACTAAGACACATAACCAGGCTGCAACAGAGCTGATTGTTGTTGTTGTTGTTCTCTCGAGGTTTTATGGAACAATATCAAGGCTTCCGATTGTGCCCGAATAATTTTCACTGTTGCAGGATCATGATCTTCCCCAGACCATGAGCTCTCTGGGGCTGAGGAAACCCCTGGTTTTGTCTGAAAGACCCCAAGCAGTTAGCTAATAGTATGTACCTACTACTAATAGGAAGTGTGCTAAAATCCATGTGCTCTCCAGCACGGTTGCCACAATAGTACTTCTCCATTATTTATGTGTTCTTTTCCCCATCTCCCTTTTGGCTAAATCCCATATGTTCAATTTCAGGTTTTGGTTTTACTCTTGTTTTGTTTTGAGAAAAGCTTAAATAGGCAATAGGGAACCTGGTATTCAGTATTTAAAATGCTTTTGCTTCAGACACATGTATGATTGAAACAGAATAATTTATAATATATTATTGATAAGAAATCATAATGTACCGGGGCAAATATTCTGTGACTTCTAAGGATATCTACATCCTAACAACCTGAATGTCTGGTTCCAGGTAGCTGAAAATCTGGATTTTCTGACCCGAAATTGGTTATTATTAAAAGTTTATAAACACAGTTCAGAAAGAAATAGATGAAGTGACCATTCCGGTTGACCGTTCTGACAACTGTTCCATCTGAGACATAAAACCCCCCCAGAACACCTGACACCAAATGCAAGCCAAGAACATCCCCCTGCCCCCCTGCCCCTTATTTATTCCTATACATCATATATAATTTCCAGTTGAATTTGTGCTTTGGACATCTGGTTTTATACCTTGACTGTTCATGGAACAAGACACTTGTGTACGCACACTCCGTTAGACAGACAGTAATTATCTAAATTTTCAGAAAGCATGTTAAACAATGACTTAAATCAATGATGACTTCAAAAATGGTGATGTAAAACTAGAATATTCACTGGATAAAGAAACAGAATTGGCAACTGATAACAAAGGCAGGATGCAATGAAATCCAGAATAAAACAACATCAAGGAATTAAATACCATAGGAGCCCGCTGAAAGTGTCGAATTCTGAACAGAAAATAATTAGCTCTATTTAAATTATCAGGGTTACCTACCAGCTATGACTATTAGCTACCTATGGAAGTAGGACTCCTATTATTCAGTCAGCTTTTGTATTGACAAAGACTGTACTCCTGTCAGCTACACACTGAGTAAGAGCCACAGCCCTTGAACTATAATGGATTAGCGAAAACATCGCATTACTATGGAAGATGAATAACTGTGCATTTCCTTACGGAAAAATTGCTTACATAGGAGCTCTAAATATTTTTTTTTTTTAAAACAGAGATATTTTTCAGTATTAAAAAAAAAAACAACATAAAGATTAAATACAAAATAATGTTTAGAATACATAAAACTGTGTCAGGATTTACTTAAATAAAGTACACAGAATATTAAAGGAAGGGGGCAGTTGCTGTTCATCCATGGGGCATTAAACAGAAATATGTCCTTAAAGTCCCTGGCATAGAAACAACAAACAGTTTAAAGAACCAGCCTCAAAGCAAACAAGCAGGTTAATTAATTCTACATCTTGTTCCTCTTCCTATAGTCAAAGATGTAGGGCTCTACCAACATTGCTTTCAGATCACTTTATTGACTATTCTCTGTACGGTCATTTATTTTAGAGGACTGATGTCACATTTGGCATTATATCAGCTGACATATTGTAGACATTTTCTTCCAGAAATGGCTCTTTAAGGCTGAGTGCAAGAGGTTAAGATGCCTGACGGAAACTAACTTTATGGCAGTGATGTTGTTCTATATTCATAGAGCAGTCTTAATAATTTTAAATTAGCATAACATTTATACCTCCACATCTAATATATATGTGTGTGTGTATACATATATGCAATTCACAGGTTAAAAAAAAAGAAAAAAAATTATTTAAATTATTCTATCCCACGACATGTATCCTCAAGGGCACACAGCTTTAATTACAAGCAAATTATTTTTAAATATAAGAAAGGTTTCTCAGCCTTCATTAGACTGCAAAAGACAACGTCATGGACTAAGCCCCAAAGTTCATTAGCTCTGGGTGTGGTTTTTTTGTTTGTTTATCTTTTTGGTTTACTGCAGAATTCTCAAACTGATTGTTGTATCAATTTTGTAAATACATTCCTCTAGGACCGACACAGCAGCATGTAGCTGAGTGATCCTAGATAATAAAACGGGAGGAAAAAGAAGTTTAAACATTCAATCTCTGCCTTTAAACTCAGCAGACAGAAATCCTCATCACCATCTGCTGCTTGAACAATACTTTACATTTCGACTATTTCTTCCACATCAAATTCTTGAGGACTTAAACAGAAGCCAAGGGCTGAGCAGAGCTTCAGAAGTGATGCTTTAATTTGCATGTATCTGTAGTGATGGGTAGATATATACAAGGGCTTGAAGAAATAACTGCTGGGGATTTCTGAACAGGATCGATCACCTGAACTTACCGAAGTATAACCAGGTAATTTGCAGCAAGAAAGTGTGTCCAGGTATTAATGGCAAATTTACATTCATGTCTCTTCTGCTTTGTGACAACTGTGTGTAATCACTGTATGCAATATGTGCACTATGATGTCACTGCAAGGATTATTACATACCAACACTGCTCATATGAAATAACAGTCGGTTTTACCTTCGTATCGACCGTGTCTGACACGCAGCGACAGAACCTTTGGCATGTGGGCCAGTTTCCTAGCACCTCACCGGAACCAAGGTCTCACCTCTACATGCTGAGACCTGCTGCTACGGGCAAGAAGCGGATTTCACACTGACCGTGTTCCCTGGCTGCTTTTAGTGTCGCTTCAGGATGTGTCGATCCAAGGGGGTTACGCACAAATCGTCGCCGGCGCCGCAAGTCATCTTCCCAGTAGTCAAGGCGCCAGAACTCACGAGGACGACTACAATGAAACAGAGGAGCCACATATGTTAGCAATTATCAACCAGCATGGTAGCACTGAATTTCTGCATAAAGCTCTCCTTGTTTGCACTGCTTTTGCCTTTTTCTCTCTTTCTTTTTTTTTTTTATTTTTAACCTCCCCCCTTTCTGCAATCTTTTACTTAGGTATGTCCTTGAAAATAACAATATCACCTTCCAGCCTAAGGAACTCCTTTCCCTTTTTTTTTTTTTTCTTTTTTTTTTTTTCTTGGAAGGTGAAATGAGCACTAAATACATCATTTTGAAATGAATTGCTGACAGTGTGATCAGTTTCCCCACACTCTAGTGGCATGTGCTCCGATTTCAGCCTCATTTCAGCCTCAGCAGGGCACCTTTCTCAGTGACTGCATTTATAAACCAGAATAGGGAAAAGGCTATTATAAATATGGTATAGCATTACCTATATTAATCAAAGTCTGTCCCCCTTCATTTTTCTTCCTAATTTGTGCCTTTTTGCACAAGGTCAGTAAATCATACCATGAATTCTTGGTCCAGAAAGTGTTAACTTTAATGAATACCTCAGTTACATGGTTATGTATGTGATAATAAAATATTACTCTGTTTAGATGTGCAGGAATTTAATTAAAATAATCTCTTAAAATATTCATTACATTTAGCCCCTGAGGCTTAGAACAACACAAGAAAATGCATTTCTTTTCCATTTACTGTTTTTAAATAAACCATTCCAGGAGAGTGAAACAGCAATCTATTTTAGAGGAAATCAGATTGGATTTCTGGTTTATGTAGTTGTGTTTTTACATTTAATTAAAAACTACATGTTATGATGTGTAATAATTGCTATATTGAAGGCATACTATTTAAAAATTACATCTCAAAAGGGTTATCTCAGATTCATTACTTTACACCATACGCCCCAAATATAGGTAGATCTTTTTAATACCATCATATACAAGTGCCAGTTCCTTTCTTGTTAGGTGATCATGAATGAATGCCACTGGAAAACAGTATTTTTAGCTCACAGAACATATAAAAATAAGTGCCACCTTCAGGTGTAGCAAACACACCAACAGAAACTGCCTGAAGCGTAGTATAGCCTGAAAATCTGTATGCTCAAAATAAATAAAAAAACCAACAAACCCACAACACTGGTTTTGTTTGTTAACATATCTGGTATTAAAACAGGAGATGAAAATGTATATATATTCCATATTAGGTCCAGGAGCTAATAGAAAGTACAGCTGTCAACGCTGACGAATGGATAGCCACAACTAACACACAGATCATCCCAATGTTAAAAATACTTGGTATCTGCATTCTTAGTTTTGAGGTCTAAAAGCAGAAATGAATTTTATTTAAGGTAAATCAAGGTTTCAAACAAACATGGTAACAAAAGGCAGAATAATTTGCATAGCCCTGCTCTCCAATGCAATTTGTAGGCATTAAAAAACACAAGTGAACATAATCTGATGAAAACGGAGAGCGCCTTTGCATCTGCCTTCATTAAAACCCAAACACCAAAGGAAAGGCAGTGCTACTCCTCATTTCTTCCTTTTAGAAAAATCCTGAAGCACTGGAATCAAACACCCTGGTATCCTGCATTATAGATTATATGTATATAGTATATACTCATATACATCTTTATATACCTATGTATCTCTATGTATTCTATGTCCTGCATTATAACACACGCTCTGTGTGTGATATAATTGTGCTAAAATTTGAATGTTCTGATTACAAAATCCAATGACTCTGGAATAATTAACCAACCAAAACAACCACACAACACAGGAAGACACAGGTTTATTCAAAGGTCGATTAGTAACTTAAAATTCCCCATTAGTGATTATAGCAAGAAGAAAAAAAAAAGGCAGAACACATCTGGCTATGTGCATGCCTTTGATAGTCGTAGAGCATGGATAGGCACTTCATCATTCTGCCTTCCTACATTTATCTGTTAAAATTATTATCAAATATCAGGCAGGATGCAGTCGTGAATCACAGCCTGCTCCTCGTCTTCGGGGGAATGATACAATGAGGGTCTATTCATCAGTATGGCAATCGGCACAAGTAATTAGTTCCCTAGACTGAGATCTCCTACAAAGCTTATTTCAGTCAGAGCCACAAACATATGACAATGAAAAGCTAATGGAAGACGGTAAAATTTGTTAACCTCTTCTGCCATCAATCCTTCCGGTATTCTCTGCTACAGTATTATGCAAAGATGGTAAATTATTAATTTGTCATTCATTTATCTTTCTGCAGTTTTGATAGAATTAAGTGATGCCATTCTTCTGGATAACAATTACAATTACACTACATTACAAAACTATGCTAACATTTTTAGAAAAAAATAGGTAACAATGATCAGGCACAAAGTATTATCCTGAAACATGATATATCTTTAGTCCCCTACTTTGATTTTCAATTTAGCGTGCAAAATTTGCATAGGATCCATCTCCTTCACCAGTGTGCTGGTTACACACGGACAGAAGATCAGCTATTACACTGGGTACACAGGGGCTGATAGCTACTGGCAACCAAGGGA